>BSBK01004420.1:35000-632299 GCA_027943335.1 Chamaecyparis obtusa
TGGATGGACAAAGGATCTTCTTTCTTGATAATCATGGGAGAGAAGCTTGGTAAAATGGATAAGAATTCCTTAAAAATGCCTTAGATGCTTAGAGAGATGTTAGATCTTGGATGATTGCCTTTGAATATTGAATTCACTTGATCACTTGATTTCTTCTTTATCTTCTTGGTTTCCAAAATAAGGAGAGATGGGGCATTTATATACCTCATCATACATTTTAGGATTAAAAAATAAGTTAGGGTGAGGTCACATGATCTGATTTCCCACTAAAACATCATAATGAGGCCCCTGTTCAAAGTTTGGCCCAAACCTAGGGGAACACAAACATAAAGCCTAGGGCACCATGTATCTAGGAAAAAACACCAAAATTCAAATGGGGAGTTGTGAAGATATTATAAATGTTAGATCTGGGGGAGATAGGTAGCTAGATAAGCATAACAAACATGAAATATTGAAATCACCAAGATGGAGTCTAATTGAGCATCCAATTATGGGTGCTAACTTTTTAGGATGGTACACTATTGTCATATCACCTTTGTGGGATCTTTTGGTTAGGTGGAATCCTACATTAAAGGTGAGACTATGACAATGACTCATATTTTATGGTAAGTTGGCACCCACTTTGGAGTTCTTATTTTTAGGGGACTAATCTATGTTAAGTGTGCATTACATAAGAAAATATGGCCAATATGGAAGAGTTATGTGATGTTCCTAACTGGCACCATCTTATCCTTTGATAATTTATCATTTGAGGTTATGTGAAACTAGTTGTACCTTATTGAGCCAATCTGGGAAATGAATTATAACCCAAATTACTATCCACTATCATTCAATTTTTGATAGAATTTATCTCAATCATTTTACTAGATATTAAATAACTTTATTCACTAAAATCATACACCAATAAACTAACTAGGCAAATTCATAATATACTACTTACTTGTTCTCCTTCAATCCCTTGAGAATTAATTTTAGACCATGAATGTGACCAATATCTATTAGAAAAAAAATTATGTGTAAATTGTCAAATCAAATCCCACTCCATAATGGAAATGTATGACAATATCTTCCCAAAACATAACATCTTCCAAGTGTGTTCCAAATTCCTAGTAAATAAGAAACGTGCCATCTCATCATCTTCCATGTAGGATGCCACCTCACAAAGAGGTCCCACAAAGTGAATTATAGATTAGGAAGTTAATTATATATGATAAATCAATTATGCAATAATTAATTGAGTAATTCAACATGTTAGGTCTCTAAGCTTGAGAAACTTTGATAAAAAAATTCTCCCACTTGTCAAAATGCATGTTAAGAGTCTACAATATCAACTTATTAGGAGCCAAGACAATAAATCATTAAAACCATCTATGAAACCACACAAATATCTAACATGCTCTCATGGTTCATCAAGACACTAGTCCAAAGAACACAAGCATAAGATCCTGTGATAAAAAAAGATACAAAATACTACCACCCATTTAGTGTGCTCATGTGCTATACAAAATACAAACATCAACTTCAAAGCTCAATTGGAACACAAATACAATGTATTCCTAAAGAAAACAAGATATAACACTAGCTAGAACAACAACAACCAAACTTACTACTCCCATCCAACTGATAAACCCATGAGACTAAAAATAGCACCCACAACAAGTGCTAACCCACCCAATCACACACACCTCAAAGGTATCCAAACATCAATCAAATCATGCCACCATCATAACCAACCCATAAATTGCAAGCACAAGCTCCATGTGCAAACAAGTTGATGAAGACCAAACACATCTAGGAACTCCCACTACATAGGTATTATTGTAATTAAAATTAACAAATGAATACTAAGTCTAACAATCATAAGACATAGAAACTATAACTATGTACTACCGAGGACCATCCACAAAGATATGGAAATCCTACAAACAAATTTGTTGCTATAGTAATCTCTCCAACAAGTCTAAAAACCCTTCCAAGCTCTCAAAATCTAACAAAAGAAAGAGATACATGAACCTTTTTGTCATCACCCAAGTGACAATACATGACCATAAGCAATTATCATTATATGTCCACATAGATCCTCACATCTAATTTCAAGTGAATCTGAAACTCTAGAAAGATCATTAAGACCAAAGAGAGAAACCACAAACCAAAAACATATAGAACGTCCTTCTACATACACCTCTATATGCTAGCTATGTCAAGTATGATATCCTTTGCAATGACAAGAGATAAGTCATAACAACATCCAAACTTTCTCAACCTCAAAAATCAAACATAACATATATATTATGAATCTATAGGGATGAAAAGCCTCTCAAAAAATATCAAACTACACAATTTACCATTTTTGGAAATCAACCCACTATTATCCCCTGTGATCATCATAAAAGAAAGAATATACCAAGGAGATAACCATGATGTCCATCTCTCACAATCAATCCTTGAGAACCATCTAACCATATCTCAATATCTACGGATTTAAATAACAACATAAATCACCTAAGATAAATAATGGGCAACACCTCTCAATTGATAAACTACCAAGTAGACCAAGAGTGGGGAATGCGATGCTCCTCCAAGATATCCAAGTCAAAATAATTGCTCAAGAAAAATATCTTCATAAGTATTTATTGAACTCACATCCAACCAAAATGCATAGGATCCTTAGACTTCCAAATGAAATAACACAAAGAATAACCATCTACGCACATGTATCTCATTTCAAGAGAACTACAAAATCACCTAAGTCTACTTATATTAATGAGTACTAACAAATGATCAATTCATGCTAAACTCCAAAAAAATCTTTGCACTCTCATGAAGATCTAAGATATGTGACCAATGCACTCGATACATAGAGAACTCACTATAACACTATCAAAGCTCCAACTATAGAGTCATAAAACCATCATGACATAATGTCTTTATCATCCCTTCCTAGAGGATCACATGCTCCAAGTGAATATACCATGGTCTCAAGAGTGATGTATCATGCCAAAACTCTAATGTGCAATCATGAGTATACCATGAAATAATACCAATATACTCTAATACATCACCACATATCAAGAACCACCAACACTTAAACCAAATACTTCAAGAGTATTCCATGGTCTTGAGGTTACCCATCCTTAAATAGTGTACATATAAGGTGAAAGAACCCATATGTAGTAATAGGGTATAAGAATACCTCCAAACCATCTGCATCACTAAAGAGGATTATCCATTATCACTTTAAGAATGTATATTCATTGCTAAAGCTCCCACTAAACCATGATACTAAGATCTCTAAGGATCATGAAACACCAACTCCCAAATCTAAAAATATTGCATATCCATATCCATATCCATACACATACAAGTGTACTTCTAATCACACCAAGTGAAACCAAGATTTCCAAATCAAGGAATTACACCAAGCTACAAAACCTGATAATCAACTATCTAGGTACTCACTCATCAAACATCCTCTTATCTCAAAAGCAACCACACCAATGCACAATAAACCAAAGGCAAGACCAATGAACAATTATGCACATTGGTGTTTGTTTTGTTGTTGGGTGTTCATTACTCTATAACTAAATAGGTGATCAACCCACACAACTGCATAACTAGTAGATCCAATTGTTGAAACATGAAAACTCACTATTACACCAATAAACTTAAAATATGAGATCTGAAAGAGAACAATCATGTAGGCAACATGACTCAAACACTAAATTAATTATAGATCCAATTTTCTAGTTATGTCCACAACAAGCACGATAGTAGAGGGATCCATCAAGCATCACCACATAAATACTAAATTACTAATAACATACGAACATATCCATTTGAAGAAATCATCACACCTCATCTCACCATGCATAAAGAATACATGTAGAGAAACATCTATCTTATCCAAAGTCACACCAAGTAAATTAGGTTCAATAAATTAATACTTCAATATATCTATAAAATTGTATTTTTTTCTTGACCATGTAAAACCTTCAAAACCACAATGTTTAAGAACAATCATGCACATCCATACCCACTTCACATATGAAGAATCAAAAGCCTGAAAAAACCAAAAAAAGTTAAACCAAAATAATAGAATTATCATAGATGAGCATCACCATAGATTTTGAACATAAAATCTATAAAGCCTTTGCATCTAAGAAACATGAATCTAAGTGATGCAAGTACAACACAGAAAACATAGTTCAAGGAATCTAGATCCGTTTGAAGGCAAACTCCATAAACATCATCAATACATACATCTAGAGGAGATAGGCTATTCCAGAAGCTTCTAAATTACACAATGACCAACTCCATAGTCTCCATGAATTTAGGGATAGTGAAATAATGCCTTGCAATATCAAGACTAAAAACAACCACCTAATACAAGAAAATTCACACCAAAGTTTAGAATTTTCTACATATTGTTAGGGATCCTAAAACAAACACCCAACATGAAAAATATGCTACTCACAACCATGAAATAAAACATCACAACCATGCATTAGGGTTATAACACTATCAAATAGGAACTCCAAATTAGTATCATATTAAATGAAATTATTGATCAAATTTATTAAACTCCATCTTCACCATCCTTCAACATGTCTATTGTCTCTTGAAAAGCTAAATCAACTGCACGAATTCCACTTATAAAAGGATTAATCACCAACTAACTCCAAAATAAACTTCTTCAAGATTTCCAAGCTAAGAAATTGTTAGAATGATTTTAGAATAATTGAGGAGGGGGGGGGGGGGGGGTGAATCAGTTATCCTTAGGTCCAGATGTACCAATTGAAATTTTCAACACTTCAACCAACTTAGATCTATTCAATAATTCACCCGGTCTCTATAGAATATAATCAGTAACATAAAACTTGCAGTCCACTATCCAAAAGTAATCAACTTGCAGAATATAAAGCTCTTAATAACATAACACATCAAATAACATTCACATAAGCATGACACTAGGATTTAAAGTGGAAACCCAATATGGGAAAAAACACTAGTAACATGCTACCAAATTTTCACTCTTATGAAGTGAGCTCTGTGAGGAGCCAACCTTGTTAAAGGTTATAATACACACTGTTAAGTGTGACCCTGTTAGGAGTGGCCTAGTTAGAGGGCTTAAGAACATCCTATTAGAATGCCACCCTGATTAAAGGGTTTACAAATGAATGTTAGGTCCTTGATTAAAATATTTTAACTGATATAATGGTTATAAAGTAACAAAAGGTTCTAATTTGAAATATACAACTCACTTTGCAAATACAGATCCAATAAGCTCGTATGTTGATTTATTGACTAGCCTTCATTGTCATCTCCATCTCCGATCTTCTCAAACATCCATTCAAGCAATCACCTCAACTCTGTTCATCTCTTCACAACCCTTCTCAACCTACTGCTTAGGTTCACCAATCAATAACATCAAGCTCTTCCTCACACTCTACATAACCCACAACTAGGTCATGTCCTTATACCTCCTTAATTATGTAGCTTAATCTTTTGCCACTTAATCTCTTTCATAGATCTTAGGTTTAGGTCAGTTTCATCAAATCCTTCCATCATTTTGTTCTCCTCCTTATCCTTCTAGATACTTCACAAAACTTCTCCTTGAATCCATAAGAAAATGGTTTACCATGCATTAAATGCTTCAAGTCATTCATCTTTATCTTCAACACATTTTACATATCCCAATAATTCAACTATGTCAGCTGGGAATCTTAATTCCTTCACAAAGTATAAATTAATGACGCTTGGTCAATATTGTGTTCATCTACTCAGTCATCACTGGATAAATCGGTCAATGCTAAAATTATTCTTCTTGAAAAACACTGTCTTTGCTCGGTTAATTCTTTGATACTTGACAATTATTGATGCTTGGTCGACACTAAAATTTTCTCGGCTAATATTGGTGCTCAGTCGACACTAGCATCACTCGGCTTAAACTAAATTTATCCTCTTTTTCTCGGTTAAGCCTATGCTTCCAGACTTTCTTTCCTCAATTCTTCTATGCTTTAAATCAACTTACTTCTTCACTTAGTGTTATAGATAAAAAAATACATTACCTTGCCAATGTGCCAACTAATCAAGTACCCATTGTAGTTTCTCATAACTCAACCTTTCACTAGGTCCTCTTGTTATCTCCTCTTTTCAAATCCTCTTCATCAACCAAAAGATATGGTACTTTACTAGATAGTAGCTATCTCACCAATTAAGGTTTGACATCAATGACAATATAACAATTGTTTCAATTGTAGTTTCCATCATAAATATTGGAAAAATAAATACTTAGAACAAAAAACAACATGAATCCTCACATGAAAGCAACATGTGAATAACAAAACTAAGCTCTAATACCAAACGAAGGAAAATGAGGGCATCCAGGAAATCAATTTGAGATTAGTAAGTGCATCTAGTACCCAATAATTCTTTAAAATAGATTCTACCAAACTGATATAAGCATATACTATTGTGCCATAAAAGTGAAAATAGACATAGTTTATTTCCCATAGTTAAAACCTTGGAGGAAAATGATTGCAATTTACAGAGCTAAGAATTTTTTAGTATAATTACAACATATAAAGTTAATACTACAGAATCATGAAAAAAGAATAATGAGATACAAGACAAAAACACACATATACATGAGGAAAACCCTTTCAAGTAAAAAACCCCAGACTCCAAAACATCAAACCAATTTATTATTCAGAAATAAGTTACAATAAACTTTCAGGCTCTAAGCCTTTACATGAAGATTTCATCTTGTTCCTTCCTAGAGAAAATTTGATAGCATAACCCCTATGAAATGAATTCTCCTCCTCACAAAAATCAAGGTATCAAAATACATAGTATGTATGTATAGTTATATGTATATATATGTATTTGCATGTATGCATACACACACATATGTATGTATGTATATGTGTGTGTGTGTGTGTGTGTGTGGAGAGAGAGAGAGAGAGAGAGAGACCCATGGTTTCAAAAACTATCTTCAAAACTTAAGAGATAAGTTATATCATAACAAACATCTTGCTAATCCATGACACATTTCTCATAGCAACTTCCAAGGCAACAACACCTATCTCATTCATAATGGTCATCTTGATAAATGCAATGTAAGTACAACATAGAAAGTACCCTGACTAGGAATAGGCACCTTCCTTACCTCACACTACTTTTCAAAAGTGAACTCCACCATAAATGTAAATTGCTAAAATACAACTCTAGTACATAATAGAATCATAAACCAAGACTCTTTAGTCAACATAGGATGTCAAATCAATTTCTAGTCCAAAATGGAAATATATGAAAATATCTTTGCAAAACATAACATCTTCCAAGTGGGTGATAACTTCCTAGAAAAGAAGAAATATTCCATCTCATCACCTGTCATGTAGGATGCCACCTCACCAAGAGGTCCCACAAAGTGAATGACAATGTAGGGAGTTAATAACTTAGGATAAATCAATTATACAAAAATTAATTAAATAGTTCAACATGTTAGGACTCTAAGGTTGAGACAAATTAATCCCAACAATACCTAATATCCATAAACCTTATCACGTCCCATTTCATTTCAACTAATTCACCTTGGAGTCATTTTTCCATTTCACTATGTTTCTAACCAACTCTTTGTGAATGAAAATCTTTACTTGATACATTTAGGAGTCTTGAATATTTTGTGAATGAGGCTCTTTCCTATCTACTTGTTAGTGGGAATGTATTTGATAATCTACAACTGATTGAATAACCTGATGAACTGAATGGAAAAGTGAAAGATAGTGATTATAGATCACTGAGTTGTTAAAGTGTTATGTAAGGAAATTAAATAAGTCAATATGTTGTCATTGATGTCAACTAGTTTTGACTATACTTATCATGATGGTTAAAAACATCTAGAGAACAAAAATGGTAAATGAAAGAGATATCTACATGAAGATGAGATGAATATAGAGATATGGCTAAGGTTTACATTAGGCAACTTATTGATGAGTCTATGGAATCATTTTGTTGACTTGATTTTATTACATGAATTTGTTATGTATTGAAGATCATAATTGAACAAGTTAATGTGGTCGGTAATTGAAGATTTCAGTATACACCGAGCAAGTGTAGTGTATACCGAGTATTAGTAATAACCAAATTAGTATTCACCGATACATTTCTGTATTAACCGAGTAAGAGAAAGCAATTAAATGTTATAACAAACAAATAAATTGATGAGTTGGAAAATTGCGTATGATTTCAAGGTAAAAGATAAAGTTTTTTATGAGGATCTAATGACTAAAAAAATTCAGAGATGATCAAATGGAGAAGGATGAAACATTTTAGAGACACATTTGTCGAGGAAGCTTGAAGTAGAAAAATGGATGATGGAGATTAAGAGGCAAAATCTAATGGATGAGATGAAAATAGTTTATGATGTCTATTTAAAGAGACATGCAATTCATTATTGAGTCTGAGGCTTACTGAATCTGCAGGGGAAATTGTGTGAACAAATTTTTTCATGCACCACTAATCAAACTGGTTGCAAACATAACCGAGCAGAGCTGGAGGCATAACCGAGCATTAGAGTATTGTTTACTGAGATGAATATGATGAAGGATTGAAGTGATTATTGATCAGAGAAGGTATTATGAGATTAGCTTAGATCTAAAAATCTGCAATCTTAGTTGTATTTGAATCAGATCATTACTGTATTAGTTTAACCATTGTTATAGTTAAATCTCTTTACCGAGTGGACTTAACAGTCTTATTTTGTATTTCAATATGAAATTCCATGAATGTTGATGGTTTTCTTTTTGACCCCATAGTGAATGTTGGTCAAGAGTTAACTATTAGTGATAAATCCTCTAACCAGGTCACACCTTGCAGTGTGCATTATAACCTTTAACAGGGTTGGCTCCTAATTGAGCTCACTTTAGAAGAGTGAAATATTTTGGGTTACTGGTCCGAGGTGATTTTTCCCTTAGAAGGGTTTCCATGTTAAAATACTTATGTTATGCATTATTTGATGTGATTGGATTGCTAGTTTACTTTACACATTTCATATTTTGGATTAATCAGTAAACGCAGTATTAATTTTACTGGTATTCAGTAAATGAACAAAAATATTGTTATTGCTATCTTACCGAGTTGATTATTTGATTGAATTTTTTTAATATATATATTTGGGAGTTTGGGACTGTATGATAATTAGAATTAACCGATTCACCCCCTCTTAGTTATCTAACAATTGGTATCAGAGCTTGTGTGCTTGTAAATGAAGTTTGAAGGACTTGAGCTAAAGATCACAAGATGTATAAGAGAGAGGTGCCAAAGCTGAACATAGATAACTTCACAACATGGCAAAGCAAAATGAGGTTGCACATATCTGGAATTGAAGAATCTGTAGTATTCTACCTGACTAATGAGTACATACAACCATCTATTGGACCTTTGATAGTTGATCAGCTGAGAGATAAACATGAACATAACATGAAAATGATAGAGATTGTTGTTGCCCTATCTGATGTAGAATTTGAAGATATCAAATCATGTACTCAGAAAAAGGAATGTGGGACAAACTGACACTAGTCTACGAAGGAGATGTGAAAGTGATGAGAGAAAGAGCTAAAAGCCTAAGAGGAAGATTTCATGACATGAAGATGAAGAAGGAGAAAATATTTCACAGTACAGTAACCAAATCAAGGAGGTTGTCAATGCTATCCAAGGAGTAGGAGGTATTATTGATGAAGACACTGTTGTGAGTAAAATTCTTATAACCTTGCTGCCAATCTATGATATTAGAATCTCTGCAATACATGAAATGAGATCTGCACCAGGTAATGTTCTTACACTTGATAGTTTGATTGGTAAATTGACTACTTTTGAGTTGAATAACTATGATAATAGTATTTTACCGAGTGTTGAGTATGAATTTATGTCATCTTTAAAAAATGGAAAGTCAAGTAGTAAACATATGATAAGAAATGAAAGTGATAGTAACAATGTTGAAGATGAACTTGATGAACTTGAAGCACTTATGGTTCGGAGGCTGCAGAAAGGTAAAGGAAGGTATAAAGGAAAATTACCTCTAGCATGTTTTAACTGTAAAGAAATTGGTCATATTGCAACTAGATGCCCTAACAGGAAAGATGATGATAAAGATAATGAATGATTTGGTGATAGGAAGAATGAAAGAAGAGATAACTGAGATCACAGAGGAAATTGACACTATGATAGAAGAAACAACCGAGACTACAAAGATAAAGGCAAGAAGGCATGTTACCTTGTTGGAGATGATGATGATGTCACTGACACCGACATTGATGAAGACATTGAGGTGGTATTCGTAGCTTTGAAAGAAGATTCAGAAGAAGAATAAAGGTATATAGAAACAACACTTATTTCTAAAGTTAGCAAGAATGATACATGGATTATTGATAGTGGCTATATGCATCATATGACTGGTGATGAGGATAAATTTGAATATCTTGAACACTATAATGGAGGATCTGTTAAAATGGGTAATGATACACCTTGTCAAGTGAAAGGAAAAGGATCTATCATGTTGAACAATAAGATTAAATGTGAAAATGCATATTGGGTGAAGGGACTTAACTATAATTTGTTAAGTGTAACACAGTTGAATAACTCAGGTCACCGAGTTGCATTTGAAAGTAGAAAGGTGAAGATCTATGATGAAACATGAAAGTTGGTCAGTACTAGTGAACAATCTAAAGGTAATCTATTTTATCTTGACAATGCTAAAACTCCTTGTTTAATGGTTAGAACTAAATATGCATGGTTGTGGCATAAAAGGTTGTGTCATGTGAATTTTGACAACATGGTTAAGATCAGTAAGAAAAGAAAAGTAAAAGGTTTACCGAGCTTATCTAAATCTGACCATGTCATGTGCAAACAATGTCAAATGGGAAAAATGTGAAAATCTAGTTTCAAGAGCAAGACCTACTCATATAAAGCTATTTTGGAGTTGGTTCATACTGACTTATGTGGTCCTATGAGAACTCAGAGCTATTATGGTAACATATACTTTATTTTATTTGTTGATGACTACTCTACGATGATGACAATTATGTTTTTGAAAGAGAAATGTGAAGCTTTTAAAACGTTTAAATGGTATAAAGCTAAAGTAGAGAATGAAAGCGGAAAAGAGTTAAAATGATTAAGATTTGATAGAGGAGGTAAGTATATTTCTGATGAATTCACTAACTTTTGTAATGAGCATGAATTAAAAGATAGGTTTCTGCACCGAGAATACCACAACAGAATGGTATTGTTGAAAGAAGGAATAGATCCATTATTGATTGTGCTAGAACACCGATGATTGAGAAAGATGTTGCATAGATCTATTGGAGAGAAGTGGTTAGCACTGATGTATACACATTGAGTTGAGTACAACTGAAGAAAGATTCAAACAAGACACCTTATGAGTTAT
This sequence comes from Chamaecyparis obtusa, assembly GCA_027943335.1. Lineage (NCBI taxonomy): Eukaryota > Viridiplantae > Streptophyta > Pinopsida > Cupressales > Cupressaceae > Chamaecyparis > Chamaecyparis obtusa. The sequence continues at coordinate 46,444 of BSBK01004420.1, forward strand.
GGTTTGGGTACACACCTAATGTAAGTTATTTCAAAATTTTTGGAAGTAGATGTTACATTCTAAAAGATGATAGAAATGGAAAACTTAATTCTAAAGGTCATGAATGAATATTTTTGGGATATTCTACTAAGAGAAAATATTACAAATGTTTGAATAAGGTTTCTAAAAAAATGATTGAAAGTGCTAATGTGAAAGTTGATGAGTTTGCTGAGAAAAATGATGAAGAAAGAAGGAAAGAACCAGATGACTATGGTAGATATAAATTCATTGAGTTACTTGGCCCTCTACCTGAGTGACAAGTAGAAGCTACCAAGAAATAGGATAAAGACACCAAACATCAACTTATAGACACCAAGAATCAGGAAATTGCTACTGATGAAGAAATTGAACCTGGACCGACTGATGAACAGAGAAGAGAGCAAGTATTAGCTAAATTTGTGAGAAGACAAGCAAGCTGGCATGATGACACAAAGTAAGTTGAGACAAAACACATGTTTAGTTTGTGAATTTGAACCTAAAAATGTTAGAGATGCACTTGAGAATGAGGAATGGATTGAAGCCATGAATGAAGAAATTGAGCAGATAGAGAAAAAAAAAACATGGACATTGGTACCAAGGCCGAGTGATAAAAAGGTAATTGGAACCAAATGGATATTCAAAAACAAGATGAATGAGAATGGTGAAGTCACTAGGAACAAAGCAAGACTTGTTTGTAAAGGATATGCACAAGAAGAAGGTATAGACTATGGTGAGACTTTTGCACCAATTGCTAGACTTGAAGGAGTTAGAATACCACTTGCATATGTTGCACACAAAAGATTTAAAGTATATCAAATGGATGTTAAATCTACATTCTTGAATGGAATACTTGAGGAAGAGGTTTATATTGAACAACCTGAAGGTTTTGTTGATCCAAATAAGCAGAACATGGTATGTAAATTACACAAAGCACTATATAGATTGAAGCAAGCACTAAGAGCATGGTATGAAAGATTGCATGCTTATCTTATTAGTATTAGATTTGTGAGGGGAAGTAACAATAGTAATTTGTACTTGAAAGGAGAAATTGATGACAATATTATTATTGCTAAAATCTTTGTTGATGATGTTATATTTGGAGGACATGATAATCTTTGCAAAGCATTTTTTGCTGAAATGAGAAAGGAATTTGAGATGTCAATGTTTGGAGAGATTAAATTCTTTCTAGGATTACAAATTCTACAACAAGATGAAGGGATACTCATAACATAATCAAAGTACATCAAAGAAGTGTTGAAAACTTTTGGAATGGAAGATTCAAAACTAGTAGGTACATCGATGGTCACATGATACAAATTGATAAAGGATGATTAGTCAACCGAGGTAAATTAGACTTTATATAGATCAATGAATGGAAAACTGATGTATGTTGTGCATAGTAGACCTGATATTGCACATGTTGTTGGGATTGTAGCAATATTTTTTTCTAATCCTAAGGAGTCACATATGATTGTTGTTAAGAGGATTCTGAGATACTTGAAGAACACAAAGAATTATGGTTTATGGTATAAGAAACAAGGCAATTTTGAACTACAAGTTTACACCGACACAAATTGGGCTAGAAATATTGATGACTAGAAGAGCACAACTGTTGGAGCATTCTTTTTGGGAGAAAGGTTAGTTACTTGGATAAGTAAGAAACAAGCATGTATTTCTCAATCTATTGTTGAAGCATAATATGTTGTTTCTACTGCTAATTATTCAAATATTGCATGGATAAAACAACTTTTGAAAGACATGAATGAGGAGATCACTAATCCAGTGATTATATATTGGGACAACACAAGTTCTATAAACATTTCCAAGAATCTGGTGATGTATGCTAAGACCAAGCATATATTTATTAAGTATCAATATTTGAGGGAACAAGTACAAGAAAAGAAAGTGAAACTGGAGTTTGTGAAATATAAAGAGAAACTTGTAGACATATTTACTAAACCCTTACTGAAGGATACATTTGAGTACTTGAGGACTAGACTAGGGGTCCATCCCCTGTATATCGGTCACTAAGGTGATCAGGAGGTTGCGTCAACCTATACTTTATCAGAAAATCAAATGATGTTGATGCAAAATTGTTCACACTTTAGGTTTCCTATGGTTGTGAAAGCTGGAACAAGAAAATTATATATTTGTACATTCAGGTACATTATTTGAACCAAACAACATATATATTTTGGCTATTGGAGAGCCGTTTATTCTTTTTGGCATTGTTGTCAAAGGGAGAGAAAGATTCAATGAAATATCAATTAGAGAGAACACAAAGAAGGGAGAGAAAGTCTAAAATCTATCCAGTGGGAGAGAAGTATCAGAAAGGAAGAAGAAGATCAAATCCGCAGGGAGAGTCTGCTGAAATGTTGAAATGCTATGTAGTGATTAAACATATTAAATGATCAAGCCAGGGAGAGCTTACCGAGCTACAACATTTACTGATAGAGTTGTAGTACAGATGTTTGGTATTCTATGGCATATTTCATATTGTGTTGCCATCAATTCCAAAGGGGGATATTGATAATCTACAACTGATTGAAGAACCTGATGAGCTGAATGAAAGAGTAAAAGATAATGATTAGAGATCATCGGGTTGTTAAAGTGTTATGTAAGGCAATTGAATCACTCAATATGTTGTCATTGATGTCAACTAGTTTTGATTATACTTATCATGATGGTTACAAACATCTGAAGAAGAAAAATGGTAAAGGAAAGAGATATCTACATGAAGATGAGATGAATATGGAGATATGGCTAAGGTTTACATTAGGCAACTTATTGATGAGTCTATGACATCATTTTGTTGACTTGATTGTATTACATAAATTTGTTATGTATTGAAGATCATAATTGAACAAGTTAATGTGGTCGATAATTGAAGATCTATGTATGGACTGAGCCAGTGCAGTGTATATCGAGTATCAGTAATAACTGAGTTAGTATTCACCGACACATTTCTATATTAACCGAGTAAGAGAAAATAATTAAATGTTATAACAACTGACTAAAGTTATGAGCTGGAAAATTACGTATGATTTTGAGGTAAAAGATAAACTTTTTTATGAGGATCTAATGACTGAGAAAATTCAGAGATGATCGAATGGAGAAGGATGAAACATGTTAGAGATACATCCATCGAGGAAGCTTGAAGCGGCAAAATCGACGATGGAGATTAAGAGGCAAAATCTAATGGATGAGATGAAAATAATTTATGACATCTATTTAAAGAGACATGAGATTCATTATTGAGTCTGGAGCTTATTGAATTGTAGGAGAAATCATGTGAAAGGAATTTTTCATGCACCAATGATCAAACTGGTTATAGACAGAAATGAGAAGAGCTGCAGGCATAATTGAGCGTCAAAGTATTGTTGACCAAGCTAAATATGATGAAGGATTGAATTGATTATTGATAAGAGGAGGTATTATGAGCTTTGCTCAGATCTAAAAATCTACAATCTTTGTTGTATTTGAATTAGATAATTACTGTATCAATTTAACCATTGTTATAGTTAAATCTCTTAACCAAGTGGACTTAACAGTCTTATTTTTTATTTCAATATGACATTCCATGAATGTTGATGGTTTTATTTTTGACCCCATAGTGAATGCTGGTTGAGAGTTAACTATTAGTGATAAATCCTCTAACTAGGTCACACCTTACAGTGTGCATTGTAACATTTAACAGGGTTGGCTCCTAACCGAGCTCACTTCAGAAGAGTGAATATTTTGGGTTACCGGTCCCAAGTGGTTTTTCCCTTAGTAGGGTTTCCATGTTAAAATCCTTGTGTTATGTGTTATTTGATGTGATTGGATTGATATTTTACTTTACACATTTCCTATTTTGGATTAATCAGTAAACACGGTATTGATTTTACTAGTATTCGGTTAATGAACAGAAAGATTGTTATTGCTATCTTACCAAGTTGATTATGTGATTGAAAAAGTTTCAATATATACATCTGGGAGTTTGGGACTATAGGATAATTGGAATTAACTGATTCACCCCCCTCTCATTTATCTAACAATATTCACATATGTAGTTTACTTAGGCCTTATCTTCCATTTAAGTTTGGTGTCCTAAAATTACTTTATGTTACTTTTTATTTAATATTGTCCCCAAGTGTCATTATCTAGAACATAGTTATAATGGGGCCATGTCTCATTATTTACTTTTAGTTATCCACACATTTAATATTTACAATATGTATTTAATATTTATATAAAGGGAAATTATCTCATTACATTGGATTAAGACATATTTCCACATATTGTATAATCCTACCTCAAGCTTGACCTTTGTAAGTAAGGCCTCTTGTATATTTGTGTTCATATTCAACAATTTATCAACCAATGCATTATTATGCAACTTATCTTTTCATTCTCTCTTGTGGAAGCTATTTTGTGTAGTTGGGATCCTTGAGGATGTTGATGAGTCACCTATCTACTCTTACATGGTATTAAAGCTCATAGGTTTGTATACATCTTCTCGTATTTTCAAGTGATATATGTCTTAAATATCTTGTTGGGTGTATTTTTGGATTTTATTTACCTCATGGTTGAACCTAGGATATCAAATAAAGTCATGGTTGCCCTTTTTTGTAAAATTTTGATATAATTTGCAAGGGTTTGAAGATACGGGTTTCAATTGCAAAATTTGAAGCTAGCTAATTTTTTGGGGCACTTTAGGTACATGGACAAGGATGTATATGGGATATTTTTAGAGATGCCATTAGTATTCCTACAATTATACATGGTTTTGGTTTCTTCTGATATGAGACATGTTATTTTTGAGCGTTGGATCTTGTTCTTAAAACACTTATCATTATTATAAGAGATTATATATTATGGGGGGGGGGGGTCTCTCTCTCTCTCTCTCTATCTCTCTCTCTCATGGGTTAGGTCATTGATTGCATCTTTCTGATAAATGTAGTTCTTGAAAGGTATTATTGAGACCTTCATACATGACTTCTTTTATCACTTGTAAATGATTTTCATTCTCTCTTTTTTGGAGAGGAATTTTGTCCCACATGTTTTTCTCATTTTATCCAATTTTAAGAGATTAGTTTCATGATCATTTGTACATTGGTACCTAACATGGCTTAGTTGTCAGGACCCATATTGTATTCATTTAGTCTTGCATACTTTGTATAAACATTTCACTCCCTAAGTTGCACTTAAGGGAGGGTGTTAGTGAGAATGAGATTATTTCTTGTCTACTTATTAGTAGTAGTCTATTCACATGTTAGATTAATTAGGTGGTATCTTGCATTAAATTTAGGTATTATAAAGTTACTTTATGTAACTTTTTATTTAATATTGTTCCTAGGTTTCATTATCTAGAAGTGAGTTATAAGGGGGCATGTCTCATTATTTACTTTTAGTTATGTAGGCATTTGATATTTGCATTATGCATTTAATATTTGTATCAAGGGTGGTTGTCCACATCTTGTGTAATCCTACCTCATGCCTTTTCTATTTAATCAAGGCCTCTTTTACAGTTGTATTCATATTCAACCATTTATAAATCAACGTATTACTATGAAAGTTATCTTTCCATTCTCTCTCATGGAATCTATTTCATCTATCAAGGATCCTTGGGGGTTTTGATGTGTCACCTATCTACTCCTACACTTATCCATTACCATATCTTGAAGCTTCACTTGAGTGATTTGTAATTACGGTTTCATATTACCATATTAATCATATTTGAATCAAAAAAACCATTTTAAATTGAACCATATTCTCCTTCTTAACATTGTTATTCCATCTAAAATGAGGAAAGACAAGTTTCTAGAGATTCTTAGCATTTTTATCATAAAAAGGGCTTTGCCATTGCTGGAAAAAGTCTTGGATATTTTGAGGTTTGACCCACTTCAGATTCAAAGATAGAATAATGGTGTCCCAAACTTCTCTAGAAAAGGGGCAATGTATCATCAAGTGGTTGCACGAATCAACTTCTTCACAACCCATGATACATCTATTAGGCATTTGGAAGCCTCTTTTCATAAGGTTATCCATAGTAAAGATTTTATTCTGTACAAGCAGCCAAAAAAACATGTTAATTTTAGGGGTAAGATCTTTATTCCATACCTTAGCACAAAAAGGTGGATCTCTAGAGGGAATGAGAAGAGCCAAAGCAGAAGCAACCAAGAATTTTCCAGAGATAGTAGGCCCCCATATCAGTTCATCACATTCATTATCTCTAATAAACTAGTTATTCAACTGTTTATTAACATCTATAAGTCTGATGTCCCTCTACCCCAAGTCAATCCATTCTTCATTTATCCAGTAGTCACTCACAAGGACCCCAATAAAATCTTTGCATTGTTGAATCACAGAGCTCCACTCCTCAATATCTATGAGGGGTTTGTCCAGGATCCATTTATCATTCCAAAAGAGGATTTTCCTACCATTTCCTAGCTTCCATCTAGCCCCTTTACTGATGAGTTTCCTACCCTTATATTGTTCCAAATAAATGATCCATAGATGTCATTAAAGGAGTGGAGGGTGCCTTCTAAAGAAGTGAGATGGTATTTACTTTTGATTATTGTGTTCCATTCTTTCCCTTCTTCAAAGATCCTCCAACATTATTTAGCTAGAAGAGCCTTATTGGTAATAGAGATATTTATGATGCCCAGACCCCCTAGCTTCTTTGGCTTACAAACCTTCTCCCAGGCCACCAAGCTAAGTCTCTTCTTCTCTTCCACACTAGTCCAAAGGAATTTTCTTTGAATTTTTTCAATAAGGTCCTTATACTTCAGAGGAATTTTGAAAAGACTAAGAGCATAAACCGAGAGATTTTGAAGAGTGGCCTTTAACAATTGAACTTTTCCAGCTTGGCTAAGAATCGCCCCTTTCCAATCTGCTAGTTTATTGTGGAATCTATCAAGAATTTCATTCCAGAAGTTAGCCTCCAGTTTTGAAAGAAACGACAGCCCTAAATAGGGGGCAGGAAACCTTCCTATCTTACAACCAAGGATGGAAGAGATTTTGTTCATTCTAGCTTCGAGAGTGTTAAAGAAATATAGAATGCTTTTATCCCAGTTTATGAGTTGACCAGTTGCATTTGAATAAACATTTAGAGGTTTTTTTTATGTTCCTCACCTCTTTAACTATAGATTCCCCCATGAGAATCATGTCATCAACAAATTGTTCATGAGAACATTTTGTCTCCACTGAAGAAGGTTGCAGACCAGAGATCAACCCTTGATTAACTTGGTTTTTAATGTATCTCCCAAGACTTTTAGCCATAATAGCGAAGAGGATTGGGGATATAGGGTCTCCTTGTCTCAACCCCCTAGAAGGTCTAAAGAAGGGAGAAGAGCCACCATCAACCTGAATATGCTTCACAACTACCTAGAGAAAAACCAGCTGGAAAATATGACCATAACTATTGAAGATGATGCTGGGAGTGCAGGTCCAGGTACTAGAACCAGAGGGCATACTTAGAGGAAGATCCCTGAGAGGCTGAAGGAGCTGAAGGACCTAAAAAAATCAATCTAGAAGATGGAGGAGCTGAAGATGAAGGAGGACAAAATGATAAGCAATTAGTTTTGTCCTGTTCATTGTTGGGTGCTGTTGGTAGTGTTGCTAGATCTATTTTCTTTTCTAGTGTTTTTTTGGGTCCTGCTCTGTTCTTTCTAGCAGGTGTATCATTTTGGAAAACTTTAATGCTTTATCATTTTGCTATGATGTAAATGGTTTCGGGTTCCATTCAAAACCTATTTTTACCTTATTCAAAAACATTGTTCTTCCATCTTAGTTTTCTTGTTGAGTTTCTATGTGCCTTTTATCGCCATCTTATAGGTTTTCATAGTTATGGTTTGATTTCAAATGATTTATTAGTTTTATTTATTTTTACTTTAATCTAGTTTCATGCTTAAAAATACATGAGCAGATTGAATAAGGCATACTTCCACTTAACCTATGTTTTTATAGGGTTCCATTTGATAAAAGTGCACTCATAAGTCAACTTTAATTTGTTTTAAAAAGCTTAAGAGAAATATATAGAATTAAAGTGACCCTAAAATTGTATTAATAACCCCTTAAATTTGTGAAGGCATTTTAATAGGGTTAAAGTCACTCTAGGAGGTTAAGGCTACCTTGTTGGCTTCTAGCATGGTCGAGGTTGTCATATAAGATTTCCTTTATTGTTTTTGAGCTCAAAATTGTGAGGGTCCGAAATCCAATTTATTGTAATATTTTTATATCAATCATATGGATTTTATATCAATCACATGGAGCCATATATGATTAGAAACTATATTTTTATTTATTGAAAACATTCTATTTTGTTCATTTCTCACTTTTTCTAGTGAATCAAGAATATTAGGTTTTTTTTTTTTCATGCTTAAAAAATATTATGGGATTGTTTCTTATGATGTTATTTGTAATAGCTATTAGTTTTAGATATCTACCATTTTGTTTACCATGCAAAACATTTCCTTTTCTTGAACTTATTCTCTTTATCATTCATATTTATTAGGACCTCTTGAGTTTTATTACAATTTTCATGCCTTTTATTGGTGACTAGTAGGTGAATCATGTTTTTGAATTAGGAAAATCTATCATGAATATCCTTAAAATTTTTAAAACATCTATCTAGTCCCTTATCAAGACCACTCCTAGATAATGGTAATTTTATCACGGTGGTTGTATGGACTAGTCAATGTTCTTATTATTAGGACTATAGTGCTAATATTAATTTGAAGGTTATTATTTTAGGTTTAATTGATTGTAAACAATGAACTAAAAAGTGCATGCATGGTAATGTTATTATATCTAATGTGTTTTGAGATGCATTAATGAATCTTTAATTATCATCTTCAAAATTTTTTTAAAGAGGTTGTTTCCTACTATTTAGCGAAGTGTGTATCTTAATAATTGTGTTTACTCCATAGATTAACTATGTGCAAAGAATTTTGAGATAAAGTTACAAGAGGTTAATATAATTAAGTATGACTTTGTTTAATGTTTCTTCTACATCATCTTACTCTTAGTTTCAAAAGAAAAATAAAGGGTAGTGAAAAATAAGAGAAAATACTTAGTGTTAAATATGTTACTTAGTTACTTTCAATATCACTACTATTAAACTTCAAAAATATTAAAAATATATTGTGTGAGTTTAAATAATGTTATTTAATATTTAATTCATGCAAAAATGATAAAACTATGAAGAATAGGTGTTGTACACATTGTATAATATTGGAATATTTCAAATGTTTTAAATTAAATAAATGTTTAGTATGGTGCATCTAGGAGATGCGCTTGGCCACATTAGATATTTATTTGGGGCCACTTGTAAAGTTGTGCCACTAGGATAATTATTTTATGTATGAGAGAAATAGAATAATTAAATATTATTTGAGGAGCGATATTTAATAAAATGCAAATTTAGTTTTGCCCTATCATGGGAGATCAATAGTTTTGCCCTATCATGGTTTTGAGGCACATGGTTTTGTCTTAGTATTTGTGTGATGTTTTTGTGCTATTATGGTTTTGAGGCATATGGTGTTGGCATAACTAATTAATGGAGATGATTGTTGGCACACATATTAATATGATTTTCATTGATGTCAACTATTTGACTAAGTGTTTTGGCATGTTACCACATATTCATTAGAAGAAAGAATGAGTTTCATAATTAATTAAGTGTTTCTATTGTACACGAAGACTTCATGATGAGTTATAATGATATGTTTATGATATAACCTATTTATGTAAAAAATTGAGTAAGTTATGTATGATGGAACCAAACTAGGCAATAGCTAAAGCAGTTGGTGACAAGCAGTTAAATGATTTGAGTGTTATTTAAAATATGTATAGAATTATCTAGTGCGGTCATATATTATGAATTATAATTATGTCTAGATGAAATGACTTAGACCACATCTTAAAATGTTCAGAGGTAAAGATTGTTTAATGATTTGGAAGTAATACTAAAAAAATAGGTAAAATAGACATACCAGTGAACTAGGAGAATAGGTGAACAGGTGAACTAAGAGTAGTGTGTAAAGATTTCAGAAGTGATAGTGAATGTTAATTTGTTATTGGGATTGATGATGAGTTTTGAAGAGTCAGGAGGTATATGCACAACTTGAGGAAAGTATTGACAACACAATAATTGAGATAATACATTCAAGGTTGAAATAGTGTAATGAATTAGAACAAGTCCCAAGGTATAGACTGGTCCAAAGCCAACACAGTCAGGAGAAAGAATGAATGGTCAGATGTGACTTGTGATTAACTAATGAATTTGGATTGTTGGATTTAGGTTTTTTTAAGGTAGTTGAATGGGATACTACTTAAAGAAAAAAGAAAGAAGAGACATGTTATTGGAAGTGAAAGGAATGTGAAGTTGCATAAGGTTGCAGTTAGAACAGTTAGAACAAGAAGATGACATAGATTTGATAAGAGAAGATAACCTGATATGATTTGATGAAGGACAAGTGAGTCAACCTATTGAAATACAAGATTAATTTGATGATGATATGAGTAACGAGGAAGATGAATAGTTTGAGGAACAACACACACCAAAAGTTATAGTTGCATACACTAAAATAAAACAAGTAACACATGCTACCTATATGACACCTACTATCAGTGAGATAACAGAAGAAAAATTTAAGGAAGTACAAGTTGAAAGGACATTACAAAATATGAAAATGATTAAAACAACACAATAAAAGAGGAAAATAGATTTAGGATCTGATGAAGAAGAAGAAGGCTTTGATGAAAGACCTGAGTTTGAAATATTGAAGAGAGATCCTAAAAAGATGCATTATGAGGAACATATATTGTATGCAGAAAAAATCAAAGAGAGAACAACCACTAAAAGACATTTGAAGGACAAACAAAGGAAAAAGATTATGAAGAAGGCAATTCAAACAGTTTCAAGCTTACTATTGGAAATTATAGTGGATGAAAAAGAATCAAGTATGAAATAGTGAAAAACATATGTGGACATAATAGGAAATGATCACAAAGTAAAGGTTAAATTAAAAGAAAAGATACAATATGATGCAAGGCAGGTAGGGATGAGGGGCCAATGGCACACCCTAATCCAAATCTACCTTGCAAAAATCACACACAAAAGTAATAACACATAAAGTGAGAGAGAGAATACAGATCAGATCCTTATATTTCATCAAATAGATTCATACATGCTAGGCTGTAAGGCCTTCCTGGTTAGGGCCAGATATTACAATTTAATTACAATAGTCCTCCAATATGCGAGGATTCAGAAAATATCTTCAATCTTCTAATCTGATACCATTAATCTTTATCTCTAAGATCCTCCCCTAAAACTACAATCAATGACTACATTATAAACAAGAGGCTACCCAAACAAGTTGGCCTTCAGATCCACCATTAATGGAAGTAATGACTAGGTCTAGGTCCACACACTTCCCAATGATTGATATCAACATTAAATCTATGACCATAATTAAATGCACAAGTCAGCCTCAACAAAAAACTAAAAGAAGCAACTTGGTAGGCAAGGATAACTGAGCGCTAGGAAAGGATAACCAAGTGCTAGGGAATCAACCAACCAACTTGGTTAAAGAAGGAACCGAGCAACTACCAAGCCAACTTGGTCAAAGAAGGAACCGAGCAACACAAAAAAATCAAACTTGTTTTTGGTGATACAGGATTGTCAAGGACCTGAGATGCTCCTACATAAGAAACCTGGGGTTATTTGAAATGATTCTTTGAATCATGCAATAGGTACAACCCAACCTGAATCCAACTTAGATTGTAAAATCCATGAATTGTCTTTAATCGGTCTCTTCTTTCACTTTACTAGATATTCCATATACTGTTTTCCTCTTGTGCTTCTACCAACTCTTTGTTCCAATATCTACTCAACTTCTTCTGTATGTCTCTTAGGATAATCATTCAATATTGTCATTTCTTCATTTGATTCATGGTACTCATACAAATCTGTAATGTTGAATATATGTGATATATCCATGTCATCAGGTAATTCAATCTCATAAGCATTTCCATTGTCAAATCTCCTCAATATCTTGCAAGGACCAAACTTCTTCATTTTCAGCTTCCCATATGTTCCAACAGGAAATCTGCCTTTCTTCATGTGTACCATTACTTCATCTCCAATTGAAAAAGTCTTATGTCTTATTGATCTATCAACTCTGTCTTTATATTTCTGATTACTTTTCTCTAACCTATGTTTCACTTCTTCATGTAATGTCTTCATGAACTCAACAAAATTTATTCCTTCAACACTTCTCTTTTCTTCACTGACAATATCCTTCAAATATGATATACCTCTTGGTTGTATTCCATTTACAATCTCAAAAGGTGTTTTTCCAGTACTCCTATTCACTAAATTATTGTATGCAAACTTTGCTTGTGCCAACATAGAATCCTAATTACTCAGTGTATCTCTACCTAAACATCTCAAAAGATTACCCAAGCTTCTATTCAAAACCTCTATTTGTCCATCAGTCTGTGGGTGAAATGTAGAACTATACCTCAAATCAATGCCCAACTTTCTCCAAAGAGTCTTCCAAAAGTATCCAACAAACTTACTGTCTCGGTTAGAGATGATACTCCTCGATAATCCATGCAATCTAAAAATTTCCTTAAAGAAAAGATCTACTATATGCACTACATGTGATGTCTTTCTACATGGTATAAAATGTGCCATCTTAGAAAATCTATCCACAACAACAAATATAGAATCATTACCTCTTACTATCTTCGGTAAGACAAGAAAAAAATCCCTACTGATATCAATCCAAGGTTTCTCAGGAAAAAAAATTAGTATATACAATCCATTATTCAGACTTACTCCCTTTGCAACTTGACAAATTCCACAACTTTTCACAAATTTCTAAACATCCTTATACAAATATGGCCAAAAGTATTTCTCCTTGAGAAAATTCAATGTCTTGTCAATGCCAAAATGTCCAGCCAAACCACTACTATGTTTCTCCTTTATCAAATTAGTTCTCATCGATCCTCTTGGTATACACAACTAAATACCTTTAAACAAAATACCTTCTTGAATGAAATAGTCTTCTCATTTAGTACTCAGTTGATCTTGAATAGGTTCTTTGCACTTTCTCCACGGCTCAGAAAAATCAGGATTAGTTTCATACAATATTTTCATATCATCAAAACCAAGAACTTCAATTCTCATCTCGGTCATCAAAGATATTCTTCTACTCAATGCATCAACAAATCGGTTAGTGACTCCACTCTTATGTTGTATCACAAATGTATAACTCTACAAATATTCAACCCATTTCATATGTCTCTAATTCAGCTTATTCTGACTACCCAAATACTGTAAAGCCTTATGATCTGTATACAATACAAATTCACTTGGTATCAAATAATGTCTCCATTTCTTCAGGGCTTGAACAATAGCATAAAATTCTTGATCATACACAAAATATTTCATTTTTGCATCATTCAACTTTTCACTAAAGAAAGAAATATGTTTACCTTCTTGACTCAACATAGCTCCTATTGCACTACCACTTGCATCACATTCAACTTGAAATACCTTATTGAAATCAAGTAATGCTAACACATGCAATTCAGAAACCTTCTACTTCAGAGTCTCAAAACTTTTATTAGCTCCATGTGTCCACTTGAATTCTCTTTTATCTCCTCTCATAGTCTCAGTCATAGCATTACAAATTGAACTGAAATTCCTAATGAAATTTTGGTAAAAACTTGCTAAATCATGAAATGATCTTACCTCACTAGCATTCTCAGGTGTAGGCCAATTCAAAATTGATAGGATTAACAAGGCAAAAATAATAATTACATGCAAAAATAACCAATATCAAAAAAAACATAAACCACACAGAAGAGAACAAAAGAAACAAAGATTTAACATTGTTCACCCAATCCTTGGGCTACGTACACCAACAATGAGTCCAATATTATTATTATCTAGTGATTACAACCTGATTACAATCCTTAATCCCTTATAGCTCAATTCCATTACAAGAACTAAAAATAATACATTATGAAATCCCTAACCCTAAGCCATATTATACAATATTTTGCCGCTTTAGGGTTAGAATGAGTTACAACATGTCGGCCCAAAAAATAGCCAAAAATATGTTGGCCCCAAACCCCAGTGAGGGTAGGAGGAAAAGTGTACAATACTTTCCTGATTAGTCACCACAACCTAACAATCTCCCACTTCGTGACTGGTCAATATCCACAGTAAAAAACCTCCCACTTGGAAATTGATCCTGTAGAAATACTGCTACCATATGAGGCTCCCACTGGATTGAACCACCCTAGAATCAACTATTTCTTTATTTTGTTTAGTCTAGAAGACCAAATGAAGTTGAACATGAGTTCAACTTCTCCCTTGTTACTACCTTTGTAAACATATCTGTTGGATTATCATCTGTATGAATCTTTTCCAGCTTTAACTTCCCATCATCCAAAACTGACCGAATGAAATGGTACTACAATTGTATGTGTTTTGTCTTTGAGTGCAAAGCAAAATTCTTCACAAGATGAATGACACTTTAGCTATTTGTATGTAAAAAATTATCCGTTTGGGGATGTCCCGATTCTTCCATGAATAATTGAAGCCATATCATCTCCTTGGCTGCCTCTGTAGCAGCAACATACTTTGCCTCTATAGTGGATAAAGAAACCACCTTTTGTAGTTGAGAAATCCAACTCACTGTTGTCCCACCAATAGTAAATACATAGCCTGTAGTACTCTGCTTGCTATCTATATCTCCTGCCAAATCTGAGTCAACTTAGCCTTGTACAGTAGTGGTAGATCCCCCAAAGTGTAAACACTTACTGGATGTACCTCTCAAATATCTGAGAATCCATTTGACTGCATTCCAATGCTCAATACCAGGGTGACTCATATATCGGCTAATGACTCCCACTGCGTGTGAAATATATGGCCTAGTACATACCATAGCATACATTAAGCTCCCTACAGCTGAAGCATAAGGTACCTTAGACATTTTACCATCTTGTTTTGATGTCTTAGGACACATCTCCTTAGTCAATTTCAAATGACCAGGCAAAGGTGTGCTGACAACTTTGGCATTCTCCATAGAGAAACGTTGCAACACCTTCTGAATATAATCAGCCTGAGATAAAGACAACTTCCTATTTTTCCTATCTTTGCAAATTTTCATACTAAGGATTTGTTTTTCTGCCCCCAAATCCTTCATAGCAAATGAATGTGCTAACTATTGTTTCAGTCCCTTAATGTGATTCATGTTAGACCCAACTACAAGAGAATCATCAACATATAAGCATAAAATAATGTAGCTATCATCATCCAACCTCTTAAAATAAATACAATGGTCAGAATGACACTGAGTGTATCCATGCTCATTCATAAAAGTGTCAAATTTAATATACCATTGCCGAGGGGCTTGCTTCAAGCCATATAAACTTTTCTGCAATCTGCACACCAAATTATCCTTACCTTGACCTCAAATCCTTGTGGTTGTACCATATATATTTCTTCATCCAAATCACCATGAAGAAAAAGCTATTTTAACATCAAGTTGCTCTAAATGCAAATCTTCAGCAGCCACAATACTTAAAATAGTACGAATAGAAGTCATTTTAACAATTGGAGAAAATATCTCATCAAAATTAATGCCCTTTTTTTGTGCAAATCCTTTTACAACTAACCTGGATTTAAATATTTTCTTACCTCCATCCTCTTCTTTCAACCTGTAAACCCATTTGTTCTATAAAGCCCGTTTACTTGGAGGTTACTTGCATAAATCCCAAGTTTGATTTTTCAGCAAGGAATCCATTTCCTCTATATTGTAGACTCCCACTGAATCTTTGTATCCACCTACACAACTTCATTATAACATTTAGGTTCACCAACATCTGTTAACAAAATAGAATACAAAGAGGAAGAGAATATTTTTGGAGGTCTACTTAGCCTTGTTGACCGTCTAACATTCATTGGGGTGTGTGGTATTTGTTGTTGCTATTGTTGTAGAGCATAAGGAACTACTAAAACATCATCTTTAGGAGTATCATCCAGTACTACATAATCATTTTCTTTCTTCTCATGTTGCTGCAATAGATCTTTGTACAACACTTTCTCATTGAATATGATATTCTCGCTTCTTACAATTTTATGATTTTCAAAATCCCAAAGCCTATAACTAAATTCATCAATGCCATATCCAACAAATACACATTTCTTTGACTTAGCTTCCATCTTGGTTCTATTTTCAGAATCTATATGTGCAAAAGCTTCACAACCGAAGGTTTTGAGAAAAGAATAACTCACCTTCTTACCACTCCATGCTTCCTCTGGAATACCATAGTCCAAAGGAGTAGAGGGGCCTCTATTGATTAAATAAACATCAGTGTTTACAACCTCTACCCACATGTTTAAGGATAGTCTAGCATGCAACCTCATACTCCTTGCATGTTCCATTATTGTCCCGCTCATGCATTCAACCACTCCGTTTTCTTGTGGAGTCCTTGGTACAATTTTCTGCCTACGAATACCATTAGAGGAACAATAATCTTCAAATTTTGTGCTACAATACTAATCACCATTATCAGATCTAAGACATTTTAGCTTTTTACCAGTCTCATTCTCAACCAAGCATTTCCATTTCTTAAAAGTTTGAAATATATCAGATTTCTGTCTAAGGAAATAAATCCATACTTTTCTTGTTGCATCATCTATAAATGTAACATAATATAGAGAGCCACCAAGGGAAGATACCTAAGCTAGTCCCTATACATATGTATTCACAAGCTCTAATCTCTCATTTTTCTTTTCCTTCCCACTCTTTACAAAACTAACTCTCTTTTGTTTTCCATAAACATAACTTTCACATAAATCTATATTGACACATTTCAGACAAAGTAAAACTTTCTTTGAATGAAGTAATTTCATACCTTTTTCACTCATGTCCCCGAGTCTGTTGTGCCAGAGTGCTATGTCAGAACCTACAACAACAGTTTGATGTTCTTCCTGCGCAACTGCAACCACTGTTCTTGAACATTCATTATCTTCTGAAATAATTAAAGTAGAAGGAACTGTATGACTTGTACAAAGATATAAGGTGCATACTTTCACACCTTTTTCTACTATTAAGGAACCTTTTGAAACCTTCCAATTTCTATCATTAAAAGTAACTATGCAACCCTCATCACCCAGTTGCCCTGTTGAAATTAAATTCCTACTCAACCTTGGAACATGTCTTACCTCTTGTAGTAGCCAATGATTCCCATTCTACAACTGTATCATCTTAAAATGGAAGCACTTCCATGATAAGAGTGTTTATCCCTCTGAGCAAGTGATTTGGGGTCACGTTAAGTGCCTTGATTAGGTCTTTGCATGTATTTGGCTTTCTCCCTGTTTTCCACTTCTTCTCTGCACTTGATTTCTTCATTCTAGGTGAAATTAGGGTTAAGGTCTTAAGGAATTTCCTAATTTTTCCTCTTCCATGGTTCTATTTTCTAGGTAGGGTTTAGAAATGAGACCTCCTAGTCCTTCATCACATCAAACAGAGGATTTTCTATCTGTTCCTGACACTGGGTCCTATTCTAACATCAAATCCCGCATCCTTGGCATCTCCTAGAACCTCTACTGCAAATCTTGACAAAGTTAGGGTTTGAGGTCAAAGACCCTGACTAGGTCAGGGTCATCCCCGACCTTGACCTCTTCCCACTAGGATTTCAAAATTCAAATGTTGGCAGTTTGGCTTTCGGGAAAGTTATTTCTCCGCTTTCGGGTCAACTGTTTCGGGCTCTGAAATGGTAAATCCTTTAATTGTATTTAATCAAGGTATATTTTCTAAAGGTGAGGACCTAATTAGGATTTAATTCTTCAAGGTGGCCCATCTAGAGGAGTGTGCCCTAGATCACTATAAAAGGAGGCCTTCCTCTCTCATTTTCATATCAAGTTTACATCACTCAATCATCAAGTTTTCTCAATCAAGTATCTAAAGCTCTCAAGTGCAAGCAAGTCTTCAAGCATTCAAGTGTTCAAGTATTCATCCATCAAGGAGTTCCATTGTTAGCTATTGAAGGATTCAATCTCTTTGGAGCCCCCTTGAAGATTCATCCTTCTCCATTCATTCAAACCTTCTAATATGCAAAGATCAAATTGAGATTGGTGTTGAAGATCAAAATACCATTGATTGGAGACATCCTACATTCATTGAAGCATTTTTACTTGTGAATTTGAGGATTCAAATCCTCTATAAGGACTTCAACATAAGTGAGGTGATTTATTTCAATTACTTTGTTTATGCACCATATATTTCAATTCAATTTCAAGGTTAATTCCTAAATTGGGGTTTGACCAAGGCAAACCCCCCATACAACCCAAAACCCCCATTTTCTTGCAGGTACAGGTGCAAAATCTCAGATCTGAGAGTGAATTCAGATACCCTTTTTAGCAATTTTTCAGGATCTGTGAACAAAATCAGAATTGAACTTCAAATAAATACTGTGGTCTTTGACCTTTTAAAAGGTTAAAGTCAACCTGTGTGAATTTGGAGAAAAGATTTCTGGGTTTTGTCCACCTTGACATTTCCAGTCTAGAACAAGTGATGGAATCTTTAGAAAGTTCATACAGAAGCCATAATTCGGCATTTTCTAGATCTGCCCTAATTCAAGGTTAGTATTTGTACTTCAATTATTTCAATTTCAAGTATAACACATTTTACCTAGGGAAACATCAGATTTATTCTTTCTTTCATATTCTTCATAGATTGATTCGATTGTGTATTAACCTCTTGGTTGATCAAATTAGATCTCTCCTTTGGGAATTTGGATTTAGGAGTGAATCTTACATTTTCCCCACACACATACACAAATAGAGGTGATTCCAAATTACATCTATTCAGCAACTTAATCTTAATTTTTCCCTTTCCAACTATCTGACAGGGTTCATTATCGCCCAATAAGCTTGCCCAAAATCCCCTTGGATATAATCAAGAAACTAACCTCTATGGGGTGTAGCATGAAATGAAGCCCCATAATCTAAAACCCATGAATCATCAATACTTTCTAAAGAAAGAAGCAAGGCATCCTCTTCGAGTTTATTACTTACCACATTTGCCTCCTTGTTACCTTCTTGTTTGTCTCCTTTATTCTTCTGAGACCGACAATCTTTCTTCTTATGACTTGGTTTTCCATAGTACCATCAATCGTTTGGCCCTTTGGATTCAAACCTCTTTCCCTTTGATTTTCCTCTTGATTTTCCATGATTTCCAAAGTTGTTTCCTCTCTCATTGGTTCTACCTCTGCTTTGTGCATTTAAGACACTACCTGATGTGGATCCACCTGAGCTTTTCCTGTGAATTTCCTCACTCAGAATAACACCAATAACATCATCAAATTTTAGGGTATTAGAACTAGAAACATAGTTACTAACAACCATTACCAAGCCATTCCAGCTTTCAGGCAAACAACACAAAATCAAGAGAGCCCTGACTTCTTCATCAAAAATAATATTAACATAAGTTAATTGACTGGTAACTGTATTAAAATCATTTAAATGATCAGTAATTGACCCACCTTCCACCATTTTCATATTAAAATAACACTTCATGAGAAATACCTTATTTGAAGTGGAGGACTTTTCATACAACTTCACTAGGGTTTTCATCAAATCTTTAGTCGTTGTTGCTTGTGTAATATTGAATGCCACCAATTGTGCCAGGCATAGTCGAATACTACCAAGAGCCTTTCTATCAAGAATTGTCTAGTCCTCATCAGAAGTGCTTGTCAGTTTGTTGGCTTTTCCTTCCAACAACCACCACAGATCCTTCTGATAGAGATAGTCCTCCATTTTTATTTTCCATAACTAAAATTTTTTCCCATTAAACTTGTCAACCTTCAGCCTACCCTCATCTTCCATTGCTCCCACTCAACTGTGAGACTCCCACTAAATCATGAGATCTTCCTGCAGAGGATAACTGAAAACAACCTCGCTTTGATACCACTTGTTAGGATTAACAAGGTAGAAATAACAATTACATGCAAAAATAACCAATATCAGAAAAAATATAAACCACATAGAAGAGAACATAAGACACAAAGATTTAACATGGTTCACCCAATCCCTAGGTTACGTCTACCAACAATGAGTCCAATATTATTATTATCCAATGATTACAACCTGATTACAATCTGTAATCCCTTACAGCTCAATTCTGCCGCAAGTACTAAAAACAATACATTATGAAATCCCTAACCCTAAGCCACATTATACAATATTTTACTACTTTAGGGTTAGAATGAGTTACAACATGTTGGCCCAAAAAATAGCTAAAAATACATCGGCCCCCAAAAAAATTTCCTTGGGGGTTGCGCCCCCGAACCCCCGCTCGGGGCCTAGCCTGGTGAGGGCAAGAGGAAAAGTATACAGTACTTTCCTGATTAGTCACCATAACCTAACAAAAATAGCTTCAACCTTTTTAGGATCTATTTCCAATCCATCAATTGAAATCACAAATCCCAAATACACAATCTCCTCTTTCATGAAGGAACACTTTTTTAGATTTATCAGAAACTTTTGTTCTTTCAATCTCTGCAATACTTGTTTAACATGAAACAAATGCTCTTCTCTGGTCTTACTGAATATCAGAATATCATCTAGGTATAAAATCACAATTTTGCCTAAGAATTTCTTCAAAACTTCATTCATCAATCTCATAAAAGTACTCGATGCATTAGTTAAACCAAAAGGCATAACCAAACACTCATACAAACCTTCTCTTGTCTTAAAATAAGTCTTCCACTCATCACCTTCTCTGATTCAAATCTAATGATATCGACTTTTCAAATTGATTTTGGTAAAATACTTTGCTCCAGTCAAATTATCCATTATGTCATCCATTCTCAGTATAGGAAACTTATATTTCATTGTTATCTTTTTGATTGCTTTGGAATCCATACACATTCACCATTATCCATTCTTCTTAGGTGCCAATACAGTTGGTACTACACAAGGACTGAAACTTTCTCAGATCAAACATTTCTACAACAATTCTTGAATCTATCAGTTCAATTCCTGATTCTCGGTAGGTGTCAACCGATGTGGTGCCTTATTCAGTAAACTAGCTCCAGGGATTAGATCCATGTAATGATCAATTCTTCTCTTCGATGGAAAACCATCAGGTACATTGTCAGAAATGATCTCCTTATACTCAGTGAGTATCTTATCAATATCTTCAGGGATTCTATCCTCTATTTTTTGACTCGATTTGTTAGGAATCACATAAAAACATACATCATTCTTCTTCAAATCCTTAACAAACTTTCTTCCTTCCATCAAGCAAACTTTCATAAATGTACAAACACTACTAACAGGTTCTTCAATCAAAGGTAACAAGATTTTTCTTCTCCGATAAGCCCAAATAGTATATTTATACAATCTTCCATCATATATAGCATGTCTATCATATTGCCAAGGTCCAACAAAATATGATAACAATCCATAGGCATGATATCATATAACACCTTATCATAGTATTTTCCAATTTTCAAATGCACATATCATTGTTCACTTACCAAGAGTGTATGCTCATCCTTGATCCATGAAATCTGATAGGGCTTTGGGTGTTTTAACCTTTCCAACTACAACTTTGTAACCATTTCCTCAGATGCCAAATTCTCTGAGCTTCCACTATCAATGATTACCTTCCACACTTCATCAAAAACTCTACATCTAGTCTTGAATAAAAGTTTCCTTACTGGATCTTCCTTATTACTTTCACTCCAAAGTTCTCTTTTGACCATCAAGTTCTTTTCTTTCTTAGGTTCATTCGGTGAATCTTCTTGCACCAAAGCATTTCTACTGCTACCAACCTTATTACTTGCATGTGTACATTCAAATGAGCTATGTCCTTCTCCATAATTATAACAAGTTCCTCATAATCCACCTCTATTATAACCACCTCAGTAGTTATTGCCTCTTCCTCTAGATAACTTTCACCTTTCCACTCGGTCTTGCCTTTATCCAAATTTGTCCTTTTCGAATTAGATCTATTGTTTTCACCATAACTAGATCTACCTCTTCCTCTAGGGAATCTACCACCTCTACCTCTTTGTCTTTTCTTATGTCTTTTGTTCAATTTCTCCTCAGCTTTTAAGGCAAACTAATAAGCTTCCTCAATGTTTTCCAATTTAACCAAACTAATTTATTCTTGGATGGAAACTCTCAATCCATTTAGGTACCTAGCAATTCTTTCCACTTCATCTTCATCATGTCTAGATCTG
The DNA here is from genome assembly GCA_027943335.1 of Chamaecyparis obtusa. Taxonomy (NCBI): domain Eukaryota; kingdom Viridiplantae; phylum Streptophyta; class Pinopsida; order Cupressales; family Cupressaceae; genus Chamaecyparis; species Chamaecyparis obtusa. The sequence goes on from BSBK01004420.1 coordinate 68,722, forward strand.
ATATCTAATCTATAGAATTCATCAGTATAATATTTTACCAAGCTATCTTTTTGCCTCAAACTTTGTATTCGCCTAACTAGGTTAATCTAATAATCACAAGGTAAAAACTTTCCTTTCAACTTATTTACCATCTTATTCCATAACTTAATTTTGTCTTTGCCTTTCCTTTATTTGTCCAATTGCAGATGCTCCCACCACAAGGATGCATGAATCTTCAACTTTGTGCTTGCAATCTTCACCTTCTTTTCCTCAGGAAAATTTTCATACTCAAAATACTTTTCTATCTCGGTGATCCAATCCACCAATTCATCCGAATCCAGTTTTCCACTATATTTAGGAGGATTTAAATGTGGTGTAGATTTTAGATTTGTCAAAGCCTTCAATAATCCTTCCTCACCCTAACCCATCATAGGTGCCGGTTCTACATCATCATGTTCTTCCTCAATTTCTTCATCACTAACATCTTAAAGATGTCTTCCTCTACACTGGGTTGTCTCAATAGCCTCTAACCTAGCAGCAAGTTGTCTCAACATGTCTACCAATCCTGGATTTGCATCTCACCTCCCAAGAACCCTCTTGAAACCCTCTACAATTGCAGGCTAGATCACAATCTGCTACTCCACAATAAATTAACTAGGGTTTGACAAGAAGGAACCCTCAAACCTAGATTTGCAAATATAGATCCATATCTCACCTTCACTCTGATACCACCTGAAATAAGGTGGGTAGGGATGAGGGGCCAAAGACACACCCTAATCCAAATCTACCTTGCAGATATCACACATAGAAGATATAACACACAAAGTGAGAGATAGAATGCAGATCAGATCCTTATATTTCATCAAATAGCTTCATACATGCCAGGCTGTAAGGCCTTCTCGGTTAGGGCCAAATATTACAATTTAATTACAATAGTCCTCCAACATGTGAGGATTCATAAACTATCTTTAATCTTCTAATCTGATACCATTAATCTTCCATCTCTAAGATAGTCCCCTAAAAATACAACCAATGACTACATTATATACAAGAGGGTACCAAAACTAGTCGGCCTTCAGATCCACCATTAACAAAAGGAATGAATAGATATAGGTCCACATGTTTCCCAATGATCGATACCAACATTAAATCCCCAACCACAATTAAATGCACAAGTCGGTCTCAACAGAAAATTAAAAGAAACAACTTAGTAAGAAAGGATAATGAAGCACTACGAAAGGATAAAGGAGCACCAGGGAATTCACCAACCAACTTGGTTAAAGAAGGAATCGAGCAACTACCAAGCCAACTTGGTCAAAGAAGGAATTGAGCAACACAAAAAACTAAAGCTTGTTTTTGGTGATACAAGATTGCCAAGGACCCGAGATGCTACTGCATCACAATAGAATTCACATACTGATAGAAGAGAAGATAAGCTAGCAAAAATAATAGGAACATTATCAAAGAAACTTGAAAATTTAAAGGAATTGTTGACTGAAGAAACATAATTTTCCAAGAAACTATTTGAGAAAGGTTATAAAGTAATTGAGGAATCATATATAATAGCTATAAATATGGATTTAATACAAAAATATATACACACAACAATTGATCTGCTAGGTACATCAGAAAAGAATGATGATAAAGACATTATTGACAAATTAATAAGAGTCAAAGGACATATCAGTGCCATAAATAATTTCAACAAGAAATGGAACACAATGTTGACAACTATAAAAAAATAAGCATAGAACTATTCTAGCAGAGGCAGAAACTAGTTGACACCCAAAGGACACATTTTTTTTGCCTTCGACATCATTGTCAAAGGGGGAGAGATAAAGTGAGAAGTACTGTAAAGGGAGAGAAGTAAAGTAAAAAGGGAGAAATATCTAAGGGGGAAAGATACAAAATAAATAGAAAGGTTTTGTAGAAAGGTTTTTCCATCAATGCCAAAGGGGGAGATTGTTACTTGACAAAATCATCTACAGACAATTATCGAGCAATAAATGATGATTTTTCTAAGATTGTCATTTCTGGAAAATAACATTAAGTATAGAGATGGAGGAAGGAAAGACATATCCTCATAGACACTATCAAAAAGTGTTATCGACATAAAGGAAGGGTTATCAAAAAAGTTTATCGGAAAGCGTTAGTGGTGAAAAGAAAAGAAAAGGTTATAGACAAGGATGACTTCCAATTATTAAAATGGTTTATGGAAGTTTGAGAAACCCTAATTAGTGAAAGAAACCATAAGAGGAGATCATAGGCAAAGAGAAGAAGAAGAGAGAGAGAGATACATAAAAGAGGACGCATATAGAAGTGAAGAGCAGTGTAGACTGATGTTATCAGAAAAGATCAAAGGATCAGAGATCAAAAGGAGATCAGAGTGGAAGAAGAGTGAAATGAGATTTGACAAGATTTTGGAGAAAGCATCTACAGGTCAAATTTCTTACTGATTTATTCTTAATAGTTTAGCAACAAGATTGTGAAATCCATTAACTGAGTACTCTCTAACTAGACTTAGAAGTTTTATTTAGGAACTTATTGTAAATCCTTTAACAGGGTGAACACTATATAAGTGGGATAAAATCTCTGAACAGAGTAGTCTTTAACAAGACTTTCAATAATCCTAATAGGGTATTAGACACTCCTAACAGGGTGATGTCATTCAAAAGATGACATTTATGTAAGCTCCTAACATGGAACCTTATTACTGCAGTGATGAGTTGTGGGTATCATCCCCATTATAGTTTTTCCCTCTAAACAAGGGTTTTCTATGACACCAAAATATTGTGTTAAGTGTTTGAATGTTTAATTTTCATATGATCAATTATCAGTTAAACATTACAATAGCTATCGGTAAAAGACAAAATAGTTAACGATATAAGTAATTTACTAGCTATTGATTTATGCTTATAAAGTTGAATAAGTGTGAAACTTCTATGGTGCCGATTCACCTCCCTTCTCAGTATCCTACCTAAAAATTTACAATAGGAATCAAACTGGGCAATAGCTAAAGAAATAGATGACAAGTAGTTAAAAGATTTGAGTGTTTTTCAAATTTGTATAGAATTATCTAGTGCGGTCATATATTATGACTTATAATGATGTCTAGATTATATGAATAAGATCATATCTTAAAATATTCAGAGGTAAAGGTCATTTGATGATTTGGAAATAATTCAATAGAACAGGTGAACTAGACATACCGATGAACCAAGAGAACAAGGAACATGTAAGGTTGAACAAGTGAACTAAGAGCAGTGTGTAAATATTTCAGAAGTGATAGTGAATGTTGATTTGTTATTGGGATTGTGGTGCAGGAGTAAACCTAGGCTAACCTCCATGCTTAGTAGTTTTTGGCTTGTACTTGACTCTAGACAAGTCAAGAAGAATAGAGTAGTTTGATTTTAGACCTTCGAAGGTCATTTTCTATGTAGGCTAAGTGAGTTAGTCACTAGGACTAAGGTCACACAAATAGCCAATGTTAGTTGTTGATTAAATTTCTTAGTGTTAGAAGCTTAAGGTGAGGTTGGAATCTTAAATGTGTCTTAATCACATTATGATGTTGTAAAGATTCCATAGGGTCATTAATGGTCTTGGATCCTCTAAATATAGGAGGTTATTAGTCCTAATAAATAGGATGATGGCATAAGTGAAAGATGCCAAATGTTGCAAAGAAGTTGTCATGACAACATTTGCAATTATTGCATGCAACTTGGTTATCCTTGGATCCCCTTGAGAATAGGAGGTGGGAGATCAGCCAAAAGGCCCTAAAATGAAGAAAATGACATCTTATGTTTAAGGAAGGCTTGACTCTCGAGGAGTGTGATGCATTGTAATAGTTTAGAGTTTGATAGTAGAGCTCTGCAATAGTGTTACAATGAATATTCCAAGATTTTGTGTTGAAAATCATATATTATGGATTGAAAGTGCTAAGTTAGTGATTGAATAATGTTCTTTAGTGAGTTCTAAGACTTTTTCATTTGTTAATAAAGGTGTTTAGAGTAGATATACAATGTCGGTTAAGTTAATTTTGTTTTAGAGCTACCACTGGTTCTGTTCTGACCAGTTCGAGCATTCATGGCTCCATCATGAAATCTAACCATGGGAAACACCTAAGGGTAGATGGAAATTCTAGGGGAGTCATTAGTGTACATATTTTTAGGATTAGGAGTTATCAAAGTTTGGAGAGCTATTTTTAATGCTAGGCCCTAGGCGAGCAAATAGATCCCGGTTAGAGGTCTAAGTTGTGAAAGATTGAAGATATATTGCAGGGTAGGAAGGTACAGTATGACTCCAGTACTTTTTCTGGAAGATGTTCATCATATCTTAACATAATATGAGGATTGAGTCTATTTCAATCCATTAGATCAAGATTTAAGCAAGCTTTGTACAAGGTTACAGTCAGTCCTAAAAAATAGGCCTATTAGCCCTAGTTGTCCTAGATTGTAGGAAGGCATTGTACGGATGACCTAGGAAGGGAAAACTTGCCGAATCCTTTAATAAATCCAAAAGGGTATCCAAATCCCTAATTGGTTTTTTAAGATCTTTGGAAAAGTTTTGCAAGAATTGGCAAAAAGCCTCTGCAAAAGGCTACAAGGATTAGGCCTATTTTTAAGGTCTCTAGATGATGAACTATTGAAGCTGGTAAGGATATGATTCAAGATCCTTCTAAAATGGATCAAATGGACCAAGTTATGAATTTTTTCAAAAGGAAGAAGACCTTGACAAAGAAGAATGAAGATTGTGAAGAATTGTCACTTAGAGCTTTCTAAGTGAGTGTGGAGAATTGTACTAAATCTAGGGTGTTAGTCTTTCAAGGTTAAGCACAAGAGTTATAAATCTTAGAGGAGAGTTAGTATTGGAATTAGTTAATCATCTAAAACAATCAAGACCTAGAGGGGACTAGGTTCCTAGAAGAGACAAGCTAGGTCTCTTAGTAGCAGAGCAAGCAAGCCTTGGAACACTCACATCATACTGGTATCAGAGCTTGAATTGATCAGGCTTGTAGTGGATGTTGTAGCCTAATGAATTAGTGGGAGAGAATACACAAAGTGTATCAATGGAAGACAAAACCATGGTGACTAACATTGAGTTAGCCAAGAAGGTTGAGGAACAAGAAGAAGATAACAAGTTGCTAAGGGAAATAATAGCTCAAATGGAGCAGCTCTTGGGAGAAGTCCAAGAAAAAGCTGATAAGGTCAAAGAGAAAATTGACCAAAAGAAAGAAAAAGAAGAAAGGGATAAGGAATTAGACTTGGAGGAGGAAGCTCCAACACCTGATCCTATTCTTCTTAAAGAGCCATTCTTAAAAGCACTAAAGGCATTGAGTGGCAAAGCTTTGGAAGGTGTGCCACTATTTAGTGGACAAATAGATCCAGATTTAGTTGTGGATTGGATAGACAACATTGAGAACCATTTTGAATGTCATGGTATCTCTGAGGCACAAAAAGTTGTGGTGGCCAAATCTAGACTAAGAGGTTCAACTCTTACTTGGTATAAGTTTGTGCAAATCGAGAGGGAAAAGGATGGAAAAGGTCCTATAGTGACATGGAAGGGCATGGTGACTAAAGTGAAGCAAACCTACCTTCTTGATGATTATGAAGTTTAGCTTCATAGGAGGAGACACAATCTTAGACAAAAAGATCTAGATGTCCAAGCATAAATCGGGAAGTTTCAAAAGCTATGTTTGAGATCTAATGTAATACCTCTCCTATGGTGATACTTAGACTTTGCTGATTGGACATTTTTATTACGATGGTCAGGACTATACATTTACATTTATGTTTTGTGAATGATGATATGATGGATATGCTCATTTATGGTTATCATTTATACATTTATGAGATTAGAAAACCATTTATTTTTATATGTTTTATGGATCTAACCCAATGATTTGAATCTAACCATTATCATGATGTTTTATGTTTCATGGATATGTGTCGGATGTGTTTTCATGACTCAGGATGAAGTCGTAGTTACTCACTTAGTTGAGGTCCACACGATGTATCGATCCTAGTCATCTGCTTGCATATATCTGATTTGTATATCCATATGTATATATATGTATCTCTTCTTGGTGATGCAGGATTGCAGGTACCGGGTATCATCTCCACCTGGCTTCACAGGTTTGAGCGATCCCTCAAAATCCTTGATCATTGTTGTTGTTATGGAGATATCACCATGTTCCACAGGAAGAAACTTCACCTTTGATCCTTTTATCCTTAGGTGGGAAGTGCCGAGTCAGTCCCTTGTGTGGATATATTATGTGATCTCTTGGTTTACTAGTTTTGTGGGTCTTGTAGTTAGTTTCTTGTCTTTTGTATTCATTGTGAATGAAGTTTTGAGTATAGTGGTTCTAGTTGTCTTTATGGTACGTTCAATTGTATTAGTAGATTATTGATGTGAATTTGAGGGTATGATTTAGTAATTTATCTTTATTATTAGCTACTTATGTACTAGTAGCTCTTGTTAGGAACGAGTTAGTATGTGATTGAAATATGTGATTTTAATATCAATAATAATAAAGAATTTCATGGTATTATCTTTATAATATCCATAACAACAAAATGTCTATGGCAATAAAAATAAAATAAAAATAATAATAAATATTTTTAATAATAGTGGTATGTTTCACCTTGTATATATATCACTATTGCATTTTGTAAAGAATATGGATTAAGTGTGTAAATAATAATATGCTTCATAATAATAATATTATGTCTGCAATAATATTTATAATAATATTAATATATGTACACATAGGCATATGGGTGAACACATATGCATATGCATACATATATTTATATAATTATTGGTGAGTAAGTAATTATTACATTCTATTAATGAATAATTAGATTAGTTAATGATATGGTTGTAAATAATAATAATAATTATTAACTTCCCTAAAGTAAAGGAAACATAAATTTGATTATGGTAATAGATTATAGTTTTATTAAAAAAAATTATTTATCACTTTACGGGAATGGTTTTACAAATTGTATTGTTAACAGATAACCGGTGGATAGTTGCATCGGTTGGAGTACCTGTACAACTACTCCCCAATCTATATACATGAAAGACTTCCTGTGTGAGAGGGAGTTGGAGGAGGGTTTTTTCGAGAAGAAGATAACAAGATTAGTATTATGCTGGTAGGAATATTGTATTTGTGAGGAGAGAAATTCATCATTCTTTGAGAGTGGCATTTGGTTATTCCCGGAAGAGGCTGGAGATTGCACCCAGGAGGATTTGAAGGAGCACTGAAAGGGTTGAGAGGATTGGACTGGTCTTCATCAACTGAATCTCCGTAGGACTCCAGGTTGGAATTCATCCTGAGAGTTATCTCTCCTTTGTGATATGAAAAGATGAAAATATAGTTAAATGTTTCTCTGTATGTTCGTTGTTGATATAAATTACAGAATGTTGTGTTTCATATATATCATTGTCCCTATATTAGTGATTTGAAGAGTAGGAACATGTTGAATGGATTTATTTCCTGTATTGAGTATAAACAAATATTTATGCAATTATAGGAGGTTGTAGGGTTCTTAGCATTTCCCTTGTATTTCCTCTCTTATCCAGAATGTCCATGAGTTCTTTGAGGTTTTAGAACTTATGTTTCAAACCTACAGTTTCATATTTTTCTTTGCACCACTTTCTTTGCCCAGATTAGAATAGATATGTTGGATAGATAGGATGGATTGATGGGCCATTTTTGAAGGGAAACTGGGAGATGTCAAATGGGTCGTGCTCAGATTAGGCAAACCTAGTTCCCATAATGCCCAGTTTTACCTGCAAGCCAAAGTTGACAGTCATATTTTGTAGTTTCTGGCAATAAGTCAGTGATGACCGAGTAAGTCAGTGGTGACCGAGTAAGTCAGTGATGACCGAGTAAGTCAGTGATGACCGAGTAAGCTAGTGATGACCGAGTAAGTCAGTGATGACCGAGTAAGTCAATGGTGATCGAGTAAGCTAGTGATGACCAAGTAAGTTAGTGGTGACCGAGTAAGTTAGTGGTGACCGAGAAACTAGTGTCAGTCGAGCAGTCTGTGTTAACCGACCAGACTATATGAACCGAGAAGATTAGTGTTAACTGATGAAAACATGATTCAGGCTTTATACAATTAAAACATTGAAGTATAAGTTTACGTACTTTAATTTCTTATACTTTAAGTATAAGTTTACGTACTTTAATTTCTTACGTACTTTAATTTCTTATACTTTAAGTATAAGTTTACGTACTTTAATTTCTTATACTTTAAGTTATACTTGTATAAAGGGTTTAGGTACCTTTTGGATTGATTGGGATAGGTTTCAACTTCCTAGGAGTTAAGTTGTAAATTTTAATTTTTAGATTTTTACTAAAATTAGACTTAGTCAAATTTTAGGCTTAGTCAAATATCAGGCTTAGAATGAAGTTCATGGAACATTATCTTTTGGTATATAGAACTTTGAGTAAATCGTAAATGTGTTCATTCCTTGTTTGGTAGAGGTTATGTTCAGTGCATTTGGATGCCTTAATAGGGTTAGGATGTGTGTAGGAATCAATTTTAGGGTTTAGGGTTGTCTAAGAAGATCAGGACCATTCTAAACATCCTTAAACGTTCCTAATTTCCCCTAAAACATCCATAAATTATCTTATTATTTTCTACTCTTTGATGCAGTCTTAAAAAAGTGTTTATGATATGTTTTTACTATGTGTATGATGTGGTTGCGATATGTGGGTTAAGGGTAGAAAACCTAACGACACCTAGTGAGTGGCTCTCAGTGCGGGGCCGGGGCCCTAAGTGGCTAGTACCAGGATAACCGACTGAAGAGTTATTTTAACAAGTGATAATTTAATTAAAACTTATGGGAATGGGTTCAAACATGTAAAAAGATTAAATGTGCCTCACCCATGCCATTAGTGCTAGTAAAGGCTATGGATGGGAGTGGGAGAAGGTGCCTATGTGTAGGTACGATCGAATGGCGCTTGTTTGTATGAAGGGCATTCGATTCCGCATGTGCCTACTTGGGGGCCGGGGCCCGGAGTGGCTAGTACCAAGACAACCCAAGGGGTGAGGGCTATGCGATGACACTCACTTAGGTTGTTGCTTAGAGTTTCTACCAAGCCTTAGAATCTGTTTGGGGAAAGATTTATACTTGGGCTTTCTTTTCATTTGTTATTTGGGAAAGGTAACCCAACCCTAGGTTTGGCCTAGCTATTCCTTCTTTGTGGACCTTGGTGTTTATCTCCTAGCATGGGGATGTAAGCCTTTGGGTGTCCACGTGGTTGGGTGGTAAACATTTTATCGAGGTATCTTTTGCGGATGCAGTGTTGAAGATTCATGCTTGCTTATGTACCAATTTTTGAAGAATAAAGGCTTTGTAATTATCTTTCATGATGTAAAGTTATTGTTACCTCCCGAGCAGAGATGAATGTAATGTAATCATTGATGTAATTCAAAATGATGTATTTGAAATGGGTAGACTTAGGAAAAAGGGAAAAAGGGGATGTGAACGTTATGTATAAGATGTATGTTGGAAAAGAAAATGATTTTTAGTTAAGTAGTATGATTTTAATTAGTGATGATTCAAGGAAAGGCCATTGAAGAACAAATGTATTATTTGCAATGTATCAAATGATTTAGATGGTTCTATTTGATTTAAAGGTTATATTGTTCACAAAGAATACTTAGGAATATAGATGATTTTAAATGGAAAATCGAAATGAAAGTACTATGTAGTTCTTAATAAAGAATCTTATAGTGATATGATGTAATTTGCTTTGAGAAGTATATCTTGTTGTTAGTTTACTTAATGGACTTAAATGAATCATGCATTAGATAGAAGGGAACCTTGGGAGGAAACTAAGTTTAAGTTTTGTTCATATAATTGTTTTAAAAATTCAAAATTTTTCATAAATCATTACTTGGGTTTTTCTTTTATAAAGAGAATCTTTGTTCTCTTCCCCGGTTCCCTTGTGGGGCATGAAATATAAGGTTGTTGAAGATGAAAGCATCAAGCTTGCAAGGTACTTGAATGGCCTCAAATGGTCTATTCAAGAAGAGATAAGTTTAGTGAACTTCAAAACCATTTACCAATGCTATCAAATGGCCTTGAAGATAGAAGAGAAAAGCAAAAGGAAACAAGAAACCTCTAAAGGTAAAGGTAAAGGCAAGGATAGTAGAGGACAAAGAGGTGGCTATGATGGAAGAAGTTTTGAATCAAGAACTCAAGGAGACATAAAATTCAGTGAGAAGCAAGAAGGAAGCTCTAGTAGAGGTGGTAGAGGAAGAAGTTCTAACTCTAGCTCTAGAGGAAGAAATGGTGGACAAGGAGGAAGATGAAACTACTTTACCAATATGCAGTGCTATCATTACAATCAAATGGGGCACCCTACATATAGATGTCCTGAGAAAGGTGGATCTTCACAAGGAGGTGACAAAAGAACTAACCTAGTTCATGATGAGTCTAATGCAGCAGACAAGCATGTTGAAGTACCATTGAATTTAGAGGAAGGATAAAATCTTATGATGAGGAGAACTTTGATCAAGGAGTCAGTGAAGGAAGAGCCAAGCCAAAGGAGGTATTTGTTTAGGATAAAGTGTAAGATGATGGGGAAAGTATGTAGGGTCATCATAGACTTAGGCTTTACTAATAATATTGTGTTAGAGGAATTAGTCAACAAGCTAAAGTTGACAAGGATACCCCACACCAATCCTTACAAGGTCACTTGGCTCAATAAAGGCTAACATGTGTTAGTGAATGAACAAGCATGGGTGGAGTTCTCCATTGGTAGGTACTAAGACAAAGTTTTGTGTGATGTGTTACCTATGGATGCATGTCATTTTATCCTAGGTAGACCATGGCAATTTGACTGCCAAGCCATACATGATGGAGGAAAGAATTCTTATTCTTTCAAGGACAATGTAACCTTCAAAATATAGTCATTATTGGAAGATGCTGAGGTGAAGACATAAGGTCCAAATGTACTTATGGTGGGTGAAAAGGAGTTCTTACAAGCCATGGAAGAGAGTGAAGGAGTTGACTATGCATTGGTGTTAATACCAAGAGAAGGAGATGAAGGCAAGGTGACTAAGAAGATAGAGTTACCAAAGTAGATTCAAGGCATGCTTCATACTTACCAAGGTATAGTGAGTGATGGACAACCATCAGCCTTACCCCCTAAAAGATCCATAAGTCATAGGATAGACCTTATCCCAGGAGCTACCCTACCTAAAAAAGAAGCTTACAAGATGACCCCTCAACAAAATGAGGAAATTACTAGGCAAATACAAGAACTCCTAAACCAAGGCTTCATTAGAAAGAGCATTAGTCCATGTGCCATACCCACTGTACTTGCACCTAAGAAAGGAGGAACTTGGAGGCTTTGTACTGATTCAAGGGCTATCAATAGGATAACTATAAGGTATAGATTATCTATCCCTAGGATTGAAGACTTAATGGATTATCTAGGTGAAGCTAAGTACTATAGCAAGATAAACTTGAAGAGTGGCTATCACCAAATAAGAATACATGAAGGAGATGAGTGGAAAAAAGCCTTCAAGACCAATTCAGGGCTGTATGAATGGCTTGTCATGTCATTTGGATTATCCAATTCCCCCTCCACATTCATGAGGCTCATGAATGAAGTTATCAAAGACTACATAGGCAAGTTTGTAGTGGTATATCTGGATGATACATTGATTTTTAGCAAGACAAGGAGTGAGCACCTAGAAAATCTTGATATAGTTTTCAAGAAGCTACATGAGGAGAAGTTGATGATCAACTTGGAGAAGTGTGAGTTCATCAAAACAGAGCTAGTGTACCTTGGGTTTGTCCTATCACATGGCAATCTGAAAATGGACAAGAGAAAAGTGGAGGCTATCATGAATTGGCCTACTCCAAGGACAACAATAGAGGTAAGAAGTTTTCATGGCCTTGCACAATATTATAGGAAATTAATAAGGCTATTTAGTGCAATTTGTGCTCCTATGTTAGATACTATCAAGGGAGGAATGAAAACCAAGTTTGTTTGGAATGAGCATGCTAACAAAAGCTTTGAGTTGTTGAAGGAGAAGATAGACACCCAACCTATTTTAGTATTGCCAAGATTTGAGAAGCTTTTCACCATTGAGTGTGATGCTAGTAATGTGGTAATTAGAGTTGTTCTAAGCCAAGAAGGTAGACCGGTGGCTTTCCATTTAGAGAAGTTGAGTGAGGCCAACAGGAAATACTCTTCATATGACCTTGAGATGTATACATTGGTCCAAGCTCTAAGGAAGTGGAGGCACTACTTTCTTCCCAAGGAGTTCGTTGTGTATTTAGACAATCAAGCACTTAGTTTCTTGAATTCACAAGAGAAGTTGAGTCACAAGCACATGAAGTGGGTTGAGTACCTACAAGCTTACACCTTCAATATTAAGCACAAGAAAGGTGTCCTCAGTAAAGTGGCAGATGCATTGTCAAGAAGAGCTCTCACAATTTAGGAGATTCAATTGAAGAGCATGGGAATAGATCATTTCAAGGATCTATATGATGATGATGAGGATTTTGCAGACATTTACAAGGTATGTTCTAAATACAAGAATCATTTTCATAGTAGATATGCTGAGTATACTTTGCAAAGTGATCTCTTGTTTAAGAGGAATCAACTATGTGTTCCTAGAGGCTCTATTAGAGATAATTTAATATAAGAAAAGCATAATGGTGCTTTGAGTGGTCACTTTGGGATCACTAAGACTCAAGAACTTGTTTTAATATTTTATTATTGGCCAAGGATGAATCTTGATGTTAGGAGGTATGTGGAAAGTTGTGTGGTATGTCAAAAGGCTAAGGGAACTTCTTCAAATGGAGGCCTTTATCAACCACTACCTATTCCTAGTAGGCCATGAGAATGCTCAAGTATGGATTTTGTAGTTGGGTTACCCAAGACAAGACAAGGTATGGACAATGTTTATGTGGTTGTGGATAGTTTCAGCAAGATGGCCCACTTTGTGCCATGTAAGACCACTAATGATGCTAGTCAAATAGCCTCTCTTTTCTTCAAAGAGATAGTGAGAATCCATGGGTTACCTATCAACATTGTGTTAGACAGAGACACTAAATTCATGAATCATTTTTGGAAGACTCTTTGGAAAAGATTAGGCACTAACTTGTCCTTTGGATTGGCCTACCATCCCCAAATAGATGGTCAGACCGAGGTTGTAAATAGAAGCCTTGGAAATCTACTAAGGTGCTTGACCAAGGATTATGGTCAACAATGGGATTAGTTGATTGGGCAAGTTGAATTTGCCTACAATGACACTATCAATAGATCAATAGGGAAAAGTCCATTTGAAATAGTGTATGGACTACATCCTAGAGGTGTTTATGAGTTGAGAGATTTGAAGGATGGAGTGAAAGGAAGTGGATATGCTGATGATTTTTCATATGCTATGCAGGAGATACATGAAATAGTGAGGAAGACCTTGACAGAGAACATCATGAAACACAAAGCCAAGGTGGATGAAAGTAGAAGGATAGTTCAGTTCAATGTAGGTGACTTGGTTATGGTGCATCTTAACAAGTCAAGACTGCAAAAGGGAGTCCCTCACAAGTTGTAGATGAGGAGGATAGGTCCTTGTCCTATTTTGGCTAAGTATGGGGATAATGCATTCAGAGTTGAGCTACCAGAAGATAGTGGACTGTCTCCTATCTTCAACATTGTAGACTTAGTCCATTACAAAGGACCACAACAAGACATGGATCAAAGTATTCATGAAGTGATCAGAGATGTGAAGGATCTACAATTACCCACTGTTGAAGTCATAGGAGTTGACAATGTGTTGGACACAAGGGTCTATTAAAAGACTAGGACTAAAGAGTATAAGGAAAATCTCATAAAGAAGCATGGGAAAATGGATGCTGATATAGTATGGATAAAGGAGTCAGAGTTCAAGAAGATGGGGATTGATCCTAGCATCCTCAATCCAAGGGTGGATTGAACTTTTTGTTTTGGGGAGGATGGTGCAGGAGCACACCTAGGCTAACCTCCATGCTTAGTAGTTTTTGGCTTGTACTTGACTCTAGTCAAGTCAAGAAGAATAGATTAGTTTGATTTTAGACCTTAGAAGGTCATTTTATATGTAGGCTAAGTGAGTTAGTCACTAGGACTAAGGTCACACAAATAGCCAATGTTAGTTGTTGATTAAATTTCTTAGTGTTAGAAGCTTAAGGTGAGGTTAGAGTATTAAATGTATCTTAATCACATTATGATGTTGTAAAGATGACATAGGGTCATTAATGGTCTTGGATCCTCTAAATATAGGAGGTTCTTAGTCCTAATAAATAGGATGATGGCATAAGTGAAAGATGCCAAATGTTGCAAAGAAGTTGTCATGACAACATTTGCAATTATTGCAAATGTTGCATGCAACTTGGTTATCCTTGGATCCCCTTGAGAATAGGAGGTGGGAGATCAGCCAATAGGCCCTAAATGAAATAAATGGCATCTTATGTTTCAGGAATTCTTGAATCTCAAGGAGTGTGATGCATTGTAATAGTTTTGAGTTTGATAATAGAGCTCTGCAACAGTGTTAGAGTGAATATTCTGAGATTTTGCGTTGACATTCATATTTTATGGATTGAAAGTGATAAGTTAGTGATTTTATAGTTTTCTTTAGTGAGTTATAAGACTTTTTAATTTTTTAAACAAGGTGTTTAGAGTAGATATACTGCGTCGGTTAACTTGATTTTATTTTAGAGCTACCACTGGTTCTATTCTGACCAGTCTAAGCATTCATGGCTCCCTCATGAAATCTAACCATGGGAAACACCTAAGGGTAGATGGAAATGCTAGGGGAGTCATTAGTGTACATATTTTTAGGATTAGGAGTTGTCAAAGTTTTGAGAGCTATTTTTAATGCTAGGCCCTAGGTAAGCAGATAGAGCCCGGTTAGAGGTCTATGTTGTGAAAGATTGAAGATATATTGCAGGGTAGGAAGGTACAATATGGATCCAGTAATTTTTTTGGAATATGTTCATCATATCTTAACATACTATGAGCATTGAGTCTATGTCAATCCATTAGATCAAGATTTAAGCAAGATTCATACAAGGTTACAGGTAGTCGTAAAAACTAGGCCTATTAGCCCTAGTTGTCCTAGATTGTAGGAAGGCATTGTACAGATGACCTAGGAAGGGAAAAATTGTAGAATCCTTTGTAAAATACAAAAGGGTATCCAAATCCATGATTGGTTTTTTAAGATCTTTGGAAAAGTTTTGCAAGAATTGGCAAAAAGCCTTTGCAAAAGGCTACAAGGATTAGGCCTATTTTTAAGGTCTCTAGATGATGAACTATTGAAGCCGGTAAGGATATGATTCAAGATCCTTATAAAATGGATCAAATGGAAAAAGTTATGAATGCTTTCAAAATGAAGAAGACCCCTACAAAGAAGAATGATGATTGTGAAGAATTGGCACTTAGAGGTTTCTATGTGAGTGTGGAGAATTGTACTAAATCTAGGGTGTTAGTCTTTCAAGGTTAAGCACGAGAGTTAGAACTCTCAGAGGAGAGTTAGTATTGGACTTAGTTAATCATCTAATCCAATCACAACCTAGAGGGGACTAGGTTCCTAGAAAAGACAAGCTAGGTCTCTTAGTAGCAGTGCAAGCAAGCCTTGGAACACTCACATTAGATTGATGATGAGTCTTAATGAGTCAGGAGGTATATGCATGACTCGGGGAAAGTATTGAAAACATAGTAATTGAGAAAATATATTCAAGGTTGAAATAGTGTAATGAATTGGAACAAATCCCAAGGTATAGACTGGTCCAGAGCCAACACAATTATTATAAATAATGAATGGTTAGATGTGACTTGTGATTACCTAACGAATCAGGATTATTGGATTTAGATTTTGTTAAGGTAGTAGAATGGGCTACTACTTCAATAAAAAAGAAAGAGGAGACGTGCTGTTGGAAGCCAAAGGAATGTGAAGTTGCAGACGGTTGTAGTTAATCAGTAAGTATTGGAAGAAAGTGAAATCAAGGAAGGGTGCAGATTATGGTATGTTTTTTTAGAGTTACAAAAATTAATCGGATCTGATCTAGCAAAGGTAGTGCAAATTATAGATCATTATCTATATGTTAATTTCTAATAATTGTAACAACTAAATCCCTTAATCAGGTGGATCCTAATAGGTCCCATTGTAAAATCCTCTAATAAGGTGACATTCTAAATAGCATTTAAAGTCCTCTAACAAGGATTCTCCTAATAGGGCATCAATCCTAATAGGTCTATAGGTAAATCCCTTAATTGGGAAACACCTAGCAATGTTATTGCAACCCTTAACTGGGCAAGCTCCTAGCATGGCATATTCCAAAAGAGTACACAATTTGTGAGCATCACTATCACACTGTGGTTTTCACCCTAATATGGTTTCCATGTGATATATCTAGTATTAGCTTTTTGTGGATGAGTTTCATGTGTTTTCATATTAGATAAAGTTTACTTTACCTATTATGGTGAATGAATGTTTAAGAGAACAAATTGCTTATTAGTTTAATTTGGGTAAGTTTAAATTCAATTCAGTGTTCATTGATTCATCCCCCTCTCAACGATCATTCTTATATTAAAAATTGGTATTAGAGCATTGGTTCCCTGATTCAGAAATCTTAACAACTTAGGGAAAATATTTGAAGATGTATAGAAAGGAGGCACCAAAGTTTTCCAAGGACAATTTCAACACATGGGTAAGTAGAATGAAGTTGCACTTATCATGTCTTTCAGACACAAAATTTGCCTATCTTAATACAAAGTATGCAACACCTATTGGAACACCTACTGGTAGATGAGAGAAAAGAAATGCTAATCCACAACTCGGTAATGATAGAAATTGCAAGTGCCCTATCTGATGTTGAATATGTTGATACCCAACATTTGGACAATGCAGAAGATATGTGGGATATGCTAATGATTGTCTATGGAGGTGATGCACATGTAATGAAGGCTAAGGTTGACAGTCTCAGAGGCAAGTATGATGACACAAGGATGCAAGAAGGAGAAAATATTGAACAATACAACACAAGACTTAAAGAGGCCAGAGTTGCCATCACAAGTATGAGAGGAAAAATCATAGAAGATAAAATTGTAAGTAAATTTTTGAGATCTTTTACCTCAGTATGCTATAAGAGTTTCTTATATTCAAGGCTTAAGGTTTATAAGTCCTAATAATGCTACATTGGATTCATTGGTTGGAAAACTAACTGCATTTGAGTTAAGTAACTTTCATAATAGTTTTCCTACGATTGAAGCTGCTTTTCAAACTTCCCTAACCCTTGGTTCATTTAGAAAAGGAAAAGAAATCGCCCATAAAACTGGTGATATTGAGTGTTTACTGGCTGAAGAAAGAGAATTGGAAGAACTTGAAGCTTTGATAACTAGGAAATTTCCCAAAGGAAAAGGAAAGTACAAAGGAAAGGGTCCACTAGTTTGTTGGACATGTAATCAGATCAGTCACAACTTATATGTGCTCTAATGATGACAATAAAGACAAGAGGAATAATGGGAAGAAAGAAAAGTGTAGGAAGTTCAAGAGCTATAAGAATAAGAGAAAGAAGGCATGCTATATGGAAGAAAATGATGAAAGTGATGAAGATTCTGATGATAACTATGATGATGAAGAAGAAGTAGTGTTTGTTGTAGTGAAAGAAGAGCAATCTACCGGTGAAGCAAAAGTCAATGAATAGAAAACATTAATTTCAAGTGTGAACGATAATGATGAATGTATTATTGACAATGGATGCACACACCATATGACCAATGATAAGAACAAGTTTATCTCTATGGAAGAATGTGATGGAGGCATAGTGAGATTTAGAAATGGCTCACCTTGTGTTATAAAAGGTAAAGGTTCTATCACACTTAATGAAAATATTACCTATGATGATGTCTATTGGGCTGACGGTTTGAAGTATAACCTATTGAGTGTATCTCAGGTTAATAAAAAAGGTTTTAGATTTGAATTTAGTAAAGGCATATGCAATAATCCAAGAAATTCTAGTGAATTTCTTGCCATCGGTGAACAAAAAAGAGGTAATATTTTTTGAATGAATACTTCTAAAGGACATTGCTTATTTGCTAAAGTAGAGGAATGTTGGTTGTGGCATAAAAGGTGTTTCCATGTAAACTTTGATAATCTAATAAAGGTCAGTCAGTAAGAAGAAATGTGTAAGAGGTATACCTACTTTAGCCAAACCTAAGAATGCTACGTGTAAAGAATGTCAACTAGGAAAGATGACAAGATTAAGCTTTACTAGAAAAATCTATTCATCAAAAAATATTCTTGATTTGGTACATACTGATTTGTGTGGATCTATTGGAATAGAAAGTTATAATGGTGATAAGTATTTCATACTATTTGTTGATGACTATTCGAGAATGATGTCATTAATGTTTATGAAAGTTAAATCTAATGCTTTTTATATGTTCAAGATATACAAAGCTAGAGTTGAAAAAGAAACAGGTAAGGCTCTCAAATGTCTTAGATCTGACAAAGGAGGTAAATTAATTTCACATGAGTTTAAAACATATTGTGATGACAATAAAATCAAGAGATAGATGACATCACCAAGGACACCTCAACAAAATGGAATTGTGGAGAGGAGGAAAAAATCTATCGTAGAATGTGCAAGAACATTGCTAAAATAAGGAGTGACATAATAATTCTGGAGAGAAGTGGCAAGTATTGTAGTCTATACTTTGAACATAGTAAAACTCAAGAAAGGTACTAATAAGATACCTTATTAATTATGGTATGAACATATTCCCAATGTTAGTTATTTTAAAATCTTTGGAAGAAAATGTTACATTAAGAAGGATGCTATGAATAAAATGTTTGATACCAAAGGAGATGAGGGGATATTTCTTGGTTACTCCACAAGAAGTAAGGCATACACGTGTTTGAATATAAGGACTAACAAAATTATTGAAAGTGAAAATGTAAAAGTTGATGAATTTGCAGAGAAGAATTAAGAAGACAACAAAAATAAACCTAAATATTACAGTAAGATCATCTAGAATGAATCGGTGGAACCTAAAACTGTACCACAAATGAATGTAGGAGAAAATAATTATCAACCGGTGAATGACAATGAATATGAAAGTGAAGATGAAAGAAATAAGAATTTTGAACCAATAACCCAAAGGTATGCAAGACTTAGACGTAATCACTCTGAATAAAAAATTATTGGAGATAAGGATGCTGGTGTTATGACAAGAAGTAAGGTTAAAGATACAACCTATTTTTTATCTGAAGTTGAGCCCAAAATAGTTAAAGATGCACTAAATGACGATGATTGGATGGAAGCAATGAAAGAAGAAATTGATCAGATTGAGAAAAAATTAACATGGACCTTGGTACCCATGCCTACTGAGAAAAATGTGATTGGTACTAAGTGGAATTTTAGAAACAAGCTAAATGAGAATGGACAGGTAATCATAAATAAATAAAGATTAGTTTACAAAGGATATGCTCAAGAAGAAGGTCTTGATTATGCTGAGACATTTGCCCCTGTTGCCAGATTGGAAGGAGTTAGAATACTTCTAGCTTATGCTTCATTCAAAGGATTCAAAGTATATCAAATGGATGTGAAATCTTCTTTTCTGAATGGAATACTTGAAGAAGAGGTATATATAGAACAACCTAAAGGATTTGTTTATGAAAAAGGTAAAAACATGGTTTGCAGATTGCATAAAGTATTTTATAGATTGAAACAAGCTCTGAGAGCATGGTATGAAAGACTTTACTCTTATCTAATAAAGAATAAATTCACAAGGACTAGTGACAACAATAATGTGTATCTCAAAATTGAAAATGAGGATAAGATTTTGATTGCTAAAATATTTGTTGATGATATAATCTTTGGTGGGAATGAAACCTTATGCAAATTATTTGCAGATGAGATGAGAAAGGAATTTGAAATGTCTATGATTAGTGAGATAAAATTCTTCATAGGACTGTTACAATTAGTGGTTGCATGTTACACCAAAAGATCTACTTGTTAAAGCCCGATACAACCACTAGACTTATAGAAGACACATGAGGTTGTTAAACCATGTCACAAATCCCAAGGGGAGTGCTAACCATTTTTCCAACAATCTCCCCCTCAGTGTTACCCGAGGGGATTCAAACCTGTGACCAAGCTCTGATAGCACTTATTACAAGTAGTGGTTGCCGTTGCACCAAAAGATCGACCTGTTAATGCCCGATACAACCACTAGACTTATAGAAGTCACATGAGGTTGTTAAACCATGTCATGAATCCCAAGGGGAGCACTGACCATTTTTCCAACAAGGACTTCAAGTAAATAGATGGAGAGAGGTATCTACATTACTCAATCAAAGTACATCAAGGAGATACTAAAAACATTTGGAATGGATGACTCAAAACTAGTTGGCACACCTATGATCAAAGGCTAAAAATTGTCTAAGGAAGATGATTCAAATGATGTAAATAAAATATTGTATAGATCAATGATAGGTAAGTTGTAGTATGTTATCCATAGCAGACTAGATATAGCTCATGCAATTGGCATAGTTGCTAGATTTTCTTCGAATCCTAAAGAGTCTCATATGATAGCAATGAAGAGGATATTTAGATATCTTAAGGGGACAGATATTATAGCTTATGATATGGAAAACAAGGAGATTTCAATCTAAATGTGTTTACAGATGCTGATTGGGCTAATAATGTTGATGATAGGAAAAGTATCAGTGGAGGAGATTTCTTTCTAGGAGAAAGATTAGTGTCATGGACAAGCAAGAAGCAAAACTATATTTCACAATCTACTGTAGAGGCTGAATATGTTGCTGCTGCTATAAATTGTTAATAGATAATATGGAGTAAGAAAATTTTGGAAGGTATCTATGAAAAGGTAACTGAACCAGTTGTGATACACTGTGATAACAAAAGTGCCATTAATATCTCAAAGAATCTAGTGATGCACTCAAAGACAACAAATATAGCAATAAAATATCATTTTCTAAGAGAACAAGTTCAGGAGAAGGAGGTTAGACTTGAGTACATTTCAAAAAAGGAGCAAGTAGCTGGCATATTTACAAAACCACTACCAAAGGAGAGCTTTGAATATCTTAGAGGTAGATTAGGGGTCCTTCACCTATCTACTATCAATTAGAGGAAAGATGAAGATTGCATCACTTCATATGTGCAAAATAGAGAATCATATGTATGAGTTGATGTATAGGTAGACTACTTCACTAAGGGAGAAGTATTAGAAAAGGAAAAGAGAGGAAAAACAAGGATAGAACACAAATTAGTAGAAGTACACGAAGACGAGAATGCAAAAGGCTAAATGATTCACCTTTGATATTGTTTTCAAAGGGGGACAAGAGTATTGAAGGAAGAATAGAAAAAAGGATAATATTGAAGGGAGAAGAGTATTGAAGAAAGGACAAAACACATATAAGGAGAAGTGTATTTTTTATGACAAGATAATAAGAGGAGCACAATCTAAAGGGGAGTGAACAAATATTAAAGAAGAGAAAATAACATGTTGGAACAGAGAAAGTGATTGCACCAAAAGTAAAAGTAAAAAGGAGTTATAGTGTTTCCATCAATGCCAAAGGGGGAGATTGTTCACATAATTGATTAATGGTGATGACTGTTGACACAAAAATTAATATGATTGTCATTGATGTCAAAATTTGACTAAGTCTTTTTGCATGTTACCACATATTCATTAGAACAAAGAACGAGTTTCACAATGAATTACATGTTGCTATTGTACATGAAGACTTAACGATGAGTTATAATGATATGTTTATGATAGAACCTATTTATGTGATGAATTGAGTAAGTTATGTATGATGGAATCAAACTGGGCAATAGCTAAAGAAATCAGTGACAAGTAGTTAAATGATTTAAGTGTTATTTAAAATCTATATAGAATTATCTAGTGCAATCATATATTATGAATTATAATGATGTCTAGATGATATGACTAATATAACATCTTAAAATGTTTAGAGGTAAAGGTCATTTGATGATTTGGAAGTAATTCTAAAAGAACATGTGAACTAGACATGCCAATGAACTAGGAGAATAGGTGAATAGGTAAGGTTGAACAAGTGAACTAAGAGTAGTGTGTAAAGATTTCAGAAGCAATAGTGAATGTTGATTTGTTATTGGGATTGATGATGAGTTTTGAAGAGTTGGGAGGTATATTCATGACTTGAGGAAAGTATTGACAACAGGGTAATTGAGACAATACATTGAAGGTCGAAGTGGTGTAATGAATTGGATAAAAGTCTCAAGGTAGAGATTGGTCTAGAGTAGACATGGCCAGGAGAAAGAATGAATGGTCAGATGTGACTTGTGATTACCTCTAATGAATTTGGATTGTTGGATTTAGGTTTTATTAAGGCAGTATAATGGGATACTACTTAAAGAAAAAAAAGAAGAGACGTGCTGTTGGAAGCCAAAGTAATGTGAACTTGCAGAAGGTTGTAGTTAATTAGTAAGAATTGGAATCGAGTGCGATCAAGGAAGAGTGTAGAGTATGGTATGTTGTTGAGTTATAAAACTTAATTAGATCTGATCTAGTAGAGGTAGTGCAAATTACAGATCATTGTCTATCTGTTACTTTCTAAAAATTGTAACAACTAAATCCCGTAAGCGGGTGGATCCTAATAGGTCCCATTGTAAAATCCTCTAACAAGGTGACATTATAAAGAGTGTTTAAAGTCCCCTAACAAGGTTTGTCATAACAGGTCTATAGGTAAATACTTTAAGCGGGTAGCAGCTAATAGTGATGTTGTAACCCTTAATCGGACAAGCTCCTAACATGGCATATTCTAGAAAAGTACACAATTTGTGAGCATCATTCTCACACTGTGGTTTTCACCCTAATCAGGTTTCCACATGATATATCTAGTATTAGATTTGTGTGGATGAGTTTCATGTGTTTTCATATTAGATAAATTTTACTTTACCTATTGTGGTGAATGAATGTTAAAGAGGATAAATTACTTATTAGTTTAATTTGGGTGAGTTTAAATTCAATTCAGTGTTCACTGATTCAAACCCCTCCTCTCAATGATCATTCTAATATTAACATATGGTTTTATTTTAGTATTTTTGTGAGCTTGATTATATATAAGCAAACACATTTTTAGTGGTTAAGGTTGGTTGAGTGAGTAGGTTGTTGTAGTATTAAGTCTTCTTCTAAGGAGTGTATATTTGAAGCATGACATGACATGTGAAAATTCATGCTTGGACATATGGAGGATGCATAAGAGAGCCTCAAAGGTGAAAAACTGTTCATGGTAACTTGATATATGTATTTTGTTGTTTTATTATTGATTGATACCTTGATTATATATATTTTTGGAGGCTAGGTTTTTAGTTCTTGAGGGTTTCTCTTGGCTATATCTTGTGTCTTATCTATTCGATTCATACATTTTGGTTATTATATAAGCTTGTATGTGTGATTTTCTCTCATGAAGCTATGTAGAAAATGGATTAAATTCATAGGGTATTATGCATGATTTTCTAATAGATACTTCTTGGGATAGTTTGACCATTAGATAGATTTAAGGTTATGCCAAAATGATACTTAGTATTATATTGCAGTCAAGCATAATATTTGGTACATTTTTTAAAAGAATATAATTCATTTCAAGGGTTGTAATGATGGATTAATCTTTAGTTGTTTCTCCTAATTAAAATTTATAGATTTATACAAATCTATTTTATTCTCATAATTAATCTAATACTATGGATTTACACAAGGATAATAAAGAACAGACTTAAAATTTCTACTTTACATGATTTTGAAGATTATGAAAATTATAAGGTTTTTCTTCTTCTAAATTGGTTATTAATTTTTCACATGATTGGATTTAACATAACGATTATATGACCTTTTGTATTTTAGAGGTTGTGTGAATTTAAATTTTTTTAAGTACATGCTTATAGATCATGCTTTTTATAACGAGGCATAGACAACAATTTTCATTTGATCATCATTTTCTATAACAAGCATATATACTTTGAAGGGTATAAATTAAAATGAATAATGGTATATTGATTGAAACTATTGAATGTTTTATTTTGACTTTAGTAGTGTGTCCAAAAGAAGTACCCATTATATGTCATATCATATCTTTACCTCTTTCAATAGATTATAAGTATTACTAAAGCATCTATTGATATAACAATATTAAGTCATATCTTTAATATTACACTGATTCATCAAGTATGTTTATTCAGATGGAAATGGTTATTATTATAGATTCATATATACCTTTATAAAATTGAATCATAATACTATAGATATTTGTAAAAGTACCAATAGAATCATTACATAAGCATAATGATGACTTTCATGCTTTGTAAATTTTTCACAAGAAAGCATATTAATGGGAAAAGGAAGCAAAAAAAATAAAATTTATCAGACCACAAACTTACAAGGATCATACATAAATTAGTGTATATGTCTTCATATTATAGAGAAGATCAATCTACAATGCCTAAAGAACCACAAGTGACATAACCTACAAGTTATAAGAGATCACATATTTGTATGTCTATAAGGGATCCACATGAGGAATGATCTATATACGTACCAAGAAAATGAAAACAACAAATATATTGTGAATTATAGATCTAAATTTCCTTCATCATCAAAGGTGGCTAGAGCTACTTGGGTTGTAGAGAAAGAGATAAGAACTTAAAAAGTTCAACATGTATAATAGAATATTTATTCAAAGAAAATTAACAATGGTTATTAAAGGAATTTTTTTAAAATGGTGCCACTTTCAAACATATTTGTTAAGAGTTCTAGATTTTTCATTTAGATAAGGAGTGATTATTACATGATGTATAATGTGTTGGAAGCTGCAATTGAAGCAATTGTTGTATTGTCATTGATGTCAAACCTTAACTGGTAAGACTGTTGCTATCTAAGAAAGTACTATATCTATTTGATTGTTGTGAAGGGGGTAGGCAAGGTTGGTAACAATAGCACCTAAGGAAAGGTTGAGTTATCTTGATACTTCAATGAGTACTTGATTATGTGGCACAATGATAAGATAATGTATTATTTATCTAAGTAAGAATGAAGACTAAACTGGTAGGCTTAACCGAGCAAAAGTGAAGAAATCTAGTTTAAGCCAAGTGATGTTAGTGTCGACCGAGCTAGTATATGCCAAGTAAATTTAGTGTTGATCGAACATCAATTAATTGCCGAGGTAGATAGTAGTATCTGAGGAAATAGTTTTTGAGGTGACCGAGCTTTCTATTGAAGACCGAGGAGTTGAACATTGTATTGATCGAGCATCAGTAATTTACATTTGAGGAAGAATTCAGATTTCCAGTCGACATAGTTGAATTCTTGGATTATGTAAAATGTGTTGACTTTATTTATTGATTGTACGAAAGCATTTAATGCATTGTAAAACATTTTATTGTAAATCTACTAAGAGATTTGAGATATTTATAGAAGGATAGATGAAGAACATAAAGTTGGAAGGATTCGATGAATCTGACCTAACCCTAAGATCTATGAAGGAGATTAAGTGGAAAAAGATGTATTGACCTAATTTGAGGAAGTATTAAGGAAACCTAAGCATGAGGTTGTAGAGGAGAGGATGCTTGAAGTGTTGTTGGTGTTATTGACTGTTTAAGAAGAAAAGGCTGAAGGAGAAGTGTTGTGATTGCTTGAAGAGATTTTTGAGCATATCAATGATGGAGATGGAAAAGGTGCACAGTCAGTAAGCCAACATATGTGTATGAAATTGGATCTGATATTTGCAAAGGTTGGCTTTTCACAGAGCTCACTTCAGAAGAGTGAACATAATAGTAACTGTTGGATATTGCTAATGCATGGGTGGTGATTGAGTCATGTAATATTAATCACTATGTTACTAAAAGAGCACTCATACTGTTGTCATTTGTGTTTTGTCACTGATGTCAACATATTCTTTTATGAAGGAACCATACTGGTAATCAATGTGTACGGTTAGTGTACGGATGTTTCAGATGTTGTGAAGTCAAATGAGAGTTCAAGTAGATGTAGTGATCTTATATCTATGATTGCATCATTAAGTATTGCATATTAAGAGAGTTACAACTATTTTGGTAAAGACTAGTTACTGGACTATGACAGTGAGAATTGACAAAGTTAGTCTTTGAGTTTTTGATATATCTTTTAGAGTGATTGGATTCAAGGTATGCAAACTTGAAGGATGATGGAATAGGTACTGACAGATGTTCATTGGTCAGTGCAAGGTACAGAGTGATTGGTGACATCATTTATGGCATGTGCTATGGTGATGGCTTATTCTAAAGCTGACTCAGGGAATGAAGCGCATGTTTTGTTTGGCAAGCACACATCAAGGATGTTAGTTCTTAATTGTTGTAATGTAATCATTGTAAACTTGTTTTAGATACCATGTGTATCTTAGCAAGGGTTTATGTAATTTTTTGTAATTAGGAAAGCCTTATGGGCTGACCTGATCTTGGTAAAATGTAATAAGGTATAAATGAAAGGTGTTTTCTTTGGAAAAGATATGGATGGGATAAATGTGATATAGAAAGGTTGTGAAAGCTACGAGCTTGTGTCTGCTTCATGTAGAGCAGAGGTTTACTGGTAGCTTCATTGGAACTAATCAAGCAAAGACAATTGCTAGCAAAATAGTTCAAAGGATTGTGTATTTCTTCATATACACCTATTGCAAACTAGTGAGTTCTGAAGGTGGATTTAACCTTCTTTGTTTAGTGAGCCCTCTTTGTTCCTTGACTACTAACAAGGTTTGTCATCTAACAAGGACTATGTACTGTAATGTTTCAATAAGCTCCTAACAGGGCTATATCTTCTAACAAGGATTACTATACTCTCAGTAAATCATTTGAGGGTGATTCCCACTGGGGTTTTTACCTTTAACAGGGTTTCCCTGAGACCAAAATATTATGTTATTGAGTTGGCATTCATTGTGGTCATTATTTTTGATATTATTGAGCTTAAAGTTTAAAGTTTAATATTCTGTTATAAAACTAATTCACCCCCCCTCTCAGTTGTATTGTGGACTATTATTCCTAACAATAACATGTTACAAAGTGGTTTTTCCCTAATTGGGTTTCCACTATAAATCTTGGTGTTAATACTTGTGTGAATGTTTTGGTTTGAACATTTATGTGTTTTACAAGTTAGATACTATTGGATAGTGGACTGCACTATTATATGTTTCTATTATGCAATCAGTAATGACCGAGTAGCAATTGGTTGTTGGATCTGATTTGAAGAAGAGTTTTAAAGTTTGTTTTATACATCTGGACATGAGAACAATTGATTCACCCCCCTCTCAGTTGTTCTAAATCATATTAACAATTGGTATCAGAGATGTTGGTGCTTACATAGAACAAGTGTAAAGGTACTTGAAGCAAATGATCGGGATGTATAAGAAGGATGTACCAAAGCTAAATAAGGAGAAACTAATATGATATATTTATGGATTGTGGAAATCTAATAGATTTGAAGGAGAACTTCCTTGCATGGTGAAGTTTGATGAAGCTACATTTGGCCAGTATTGGTGATTCTGAAAAGTATTATGTTGAGCATGATTATGTCACACCTGTTGCACCTCTGACTGCCAAGGAGATAAGAGCTAAACAAGAGCATAACCAAGAAATGTTGGAGATTGCATCTGCCCTAAGTTATCCAAAATTTGAAGAAATCAAAGACTACACTAATGAAAAACAAATGTGGGACACTCTTGCAAACATATATGGTGGTGACATAAATGTACTAAGAGAAAAAGCTGAGAGCCTAAGAAGTAAATTTGATGAAATGAGAACGCAAGAAGGTGAGAATATTGCACAATATTGTGGTAGAATAAAAGAAGTTGTAAATGCTATTAGAGGAGAAAATGGAACTATTGATGATAAAACTGTAATTGGAAAAGTATTGAGAACTTTGCATCCTATTTATGCCATCAAAATTTTAGCAATTCAAGAATCTAGATGTAACCCTAAAAATGCTCTTACTTTGGAAAGTTTGGTTGGTAAGCTTACTACTTTTGGACTTTCTAACTATGATAACTTCACTGTTGCTAATGTTGAATATGCTTTTAAGTCACAAATTATTTTGAGTAAGTCAAAGAAGGAAAAAGAAAGATGCATCAGTGAGAGTGAAAGTGACACATCTGATGAAGAAATTGAGGATCTAGAAGCTCTTATGGCTAGAAGA
This sequence comes from Chamaecyparis obtusa, assembly GCA_027943335.1. Classification (NCBI taxonomy): domain Eukaryota; kingdom Viridiplantae; phylum Streptophyta; class Pinopsida; order Cupressales; family Cupressaceae; genus Chamaecyparis; species Chamaecyparis obtusa. The sequence goes on from BSBK01004420.1 coordinate 96,935, forward strand.
TTGAAAAAGGGAAAATGAAAGTATAAAGGTAAACTCCCTATTATATATTTTTCATGTAATAAAGTTGGTCATATAGCTGCTAGATGTCTTGATAGGGATGATAAAGATGAAGAAAGAGACAACAAGAAGAAAGACAAAATAGAAGATAGAGGTTACCGAAGGTACAAGGACTACAAAGGAAAAGGTAAGAAATCTTGCTATATTTCCGAAGAAGAGACTGACATTGATATTGATGATTTTGAAATTGAGGTTGTCTATGTTTTAATGAAAGATGAGTCTGATGAGGATGAGAAAACTACATTGATATCTTATGTGAACAAAAATGATAAATGGATTATTGACAATGGTTGTTCACATCACATGACTGGTGACAAGAATAAGTTTGATACCTTAGATCATTATAAAGGTAGAAGTGTGAAATTTGGTAATGATGCACCATGTCCTGTTAGAGGTAAAGGATTGATTAAGCTGACTGATAAGATCACTTGTGAAAATGATTATTGGGTTGAGGGTCTTAATGATGAAGGGTGCTCCCCTTAATACCACAAACACATAACAGAAATAGAGAAACAACAACAATATGCAAGAACAGAAAATTGGCTTCTTATTATCTCCACAAATGTGGAATTACAAACTTTCAGAATTACAATATGCAAAGCCACATGGGAATTCCCTTACAATATTCTGTAGGACAAAGCCTCAAATCAATACCCAGATCTATTACCCAGAACTATTCTGAACTGCCTAAGACAATAATACAGCCTTCCTTATATAGGCAATTTCCATCGCCCGAGAAGGTTCCAGAAATTTAGCCCTAAGGGCCGACCAAACTTAGAATTATTTTATTTTTCAATTTATTACATCAAAGTCGGCTCAAAATAACCTTTGAAACCCGAACAAAAATTTTGAAGAAAATTATTTTCCGCCATTTCGGGTGGCCCAACTTTCGAAGACCATAAGTCATCACCAGTTGACCCGATCGGCTATTATAACCCCATTTCGGAAACGCCACGAAGTGCTCTACAGGCTTGACCCGCGCAAGTGCCAGTCACCCAAATTTTTAACCTCATCCGGGGCCTCTAAAGCCTTCAAAACTGAGTTCAAAGTTTCTGTACCCTGCTGCCAATACCGAAAATCTTCAATATCTTCCAATATACACTTGATCTGGCAATGAAACTTTACTGGTAGACTTATATGACCAACATGAACCTCCAAGAAAGAAATCAGATCATTCTGAGCATATACGAAAATTACCAAAAATAGTAACTTTCCATAAATAGCAGCTCTGCACTAAAATAGCCCTTATTGAATATAAAAATAGAAGTATTTTTGGGTGATGCAAGATTGCTCTTACACCCAGGATGCTCCTGCATCAGACACCCGGGGTAATTTGAGAAGTGACCCTGTCACGACTCAGGTGTGCAGAGGAAAACCAAGACGGTTAACCTCCTCCTTTGTTAGCCATGATAAATCTTCAACAGGTCGTCCTTTCCACTTGACCAGATATTCTTCATATGTCCTATTCCTTGTGCTTCTGCCAACATGACTATCCAGTATATCTTCAATCTCCTTAGTGTCTGAACTAGTTGCTGGAATACTCCACTGTGTTGCTGTGATCTCATCTTCAACACCTCCCTCATGATACTCTGTCAGATCTGAAATGTTAAACACTGGTGAAATATTTAGCTCAGTAGGCAATTCTACCTCATATGCATTTCCTGAATCATGTTTCTTCAATATCCTGCATGGTCCAAACTTCTTCATTTTCAGCTTGTTATATGTACCAACTGGAAACCGCTCCTTCCGCAAATGAACCATGACTTCATCACCAACCTGAAATTCCTTATGCCTCCTTTTCACATCTACCTTAGCCTTATACTGTGCATTCATCTTGGCAATATGCTTCCTCACCTCCTCATGGATGTTCTTCAAATGTTCTGCAAAATCCTCAGCTTCAGCACTACTTATTTCTCCTTTATCTATCTTCCTCAATTCAGATGCATTTCTTGGACTACTTCCATATACAATCTGGAATGGTGATTTACCAGTGCTCCTATTGATAGAATTATTGTATGCAAATTCTGCCTGTGGTAAAATCAAATCCCATCCTGCTGGCTTATCTCCAACCAAGCATCTCAGCAAATTTCCCAAGCTCCTATTCACCACCTCTGTCTGTCCATCAGTCTGTGGATGATGTGATGAACTAAACTTCAAATCTATCTTCAACTTCTTCCACAATGTACGCCAGAAATATCCAACAAACTTAGTGTCCCGATCTGAAACTATGGTCTTTGGCAAACCATGAAGTCTCACTACTTCTCTGAAAAACAATTCTGCTACATGAACAACATCATTAGTCTTCTTGCAGGGAATGAAATGTGCCATCTTTGAAAATCTGTCAACCACCACAAAAATTGAATCATGTCCCCGCTGTGTCCTCGGTAAACCAAGAACAAAGTCCATGCTGATATCCTCCCAAGGCTTCTCTGGTACAGGTAATGGCTGATACAATCCTGTATTCTGCTTCACTCCTTTCGCCATCTGACATACTCTGCAACTCTGTACAAACTTCTTCACATCTTGCTGCAACTGTGGCCAATAATAATTCTCACTAACCAAACCAAGGGTTTTATCACGACCAAAATGTCCAGCCAATCCTCCGCTATGCTTCTCCTTGATGAGATTCTCCCTCATAGAACTTCGTGGAATGCACAACTGACTCCCTCTGAATAGCATATCATCCTGGATGATGAAATCTAACCATTTCATCCTGTGTAGAGTAACAGGTTCTGTACAAGCTTTCCAAGCTTCACCAAAATCAGGATCCTCTGGATACAAATTCTTGAGTTCCTTGAACCCAACCACTTCAATCTGCATTTCTGTCATCAATAGTTGCCTTCTGCTAAGAGCATCTGCAACCCTATTAGACTTTCCACTCCTGTGTTTCAAAACAAATGTATAACTCTGCAAAAACTCAACCCATTTCAAATGTCTTTGATTCAATTTTCCTTGACTATTCAAATATTGCAAAGCTTGATGATCAGTATACAAAAAAAACTCCTTAGGAAGTAGATAATGTCTCCACTTCTTTAATGCCTGAACTATAGCATAAAATTCCCGATCATAAACAGAATACTTCCTCTTGGCATCATTTAACTTCTCACTGAAATAAGCAATAGGTTTACCTTCTTGGCTCATAACAGCTTCTATTGCAGTACCACTAGCATCACAATCTACTTGAAACACCTTATTAAAATCTGGAAGTGCTAAAACAGGTTGTTCTGTAACTTTTTGTTTCAACAATTGAAAACTCTTTTCTGCCCCATTAGTCCACTTAAACTCTTTTCTATCCCCTCTCATTGTTTCAGTCAAGGGTCCACAAATACTGCTAAAATTTCTGATAAACTTTCTGTAAAAGCTAGCTAGAGCATGAAAAGATCTTACCTCAGTAGCACTCCTTGGAGTAGGCCATTCAAGGATAGCCTGTACCTTCTCTGGGTCCATTTTTAGACCTTCTGCTGAAACTACAAATCCCAAATACACTAACTCTTTCTTCACAAAACTGCACTTCTTCAAATTAATCAACAATTTCTCATCTCTCAACTTCTCAAACACCATACGAATATGCATCATATGTTCCTCCAATGTCTTGCTAAAAATCAAAATATCATCTAGGTAAACAATGACAAACTTACCCAGAAATTCTTTCAGAACCTCGTTCATGAGCCGCATGAAAGTGCTCGATGCATTGGTTAGCCCAAAAGGCATGACTAACCACTCATATAGTCCTTCCTTTGTCTTGAATGCAATCTTCCATTCATCTCCTTCTCTGATCCGAATCTGATGATATCCACTTTTCAGATCTATCTTTGAGAAATACACAGCTCCACTCAAACAGTCCATAATATCATCCATTCATGGCAATGGAAACCTGTACTTGATTGTGATCTTGTTTATTGCCCTAGAATCTATACACATCCTCCATTCTCCATTCTTCTTTGGTGCTAATACTGCTGGTACAGCACAGGGACTCAGACTCTCACGGATCAATCCTTTCTGTAACAGTTCATGTACTTGTCTGTTCAACTCCTCACTTTCTGCAGGTGTCATTCTATGTGCTGCCTTATTCGGCAAACTCACTCCTGGGATCAAGTCCATCTGATGACTGATCCTCCTGACTGGTGGTAATCCGTCAGGCACGTTATCGGATACAATATCCTGAAACTCATTCAACAAATCTGCAACTTCTACAGGAACATCTTCTACTTCCTCTTTACCAGCTTTTGGAATTAAAGCAAAGCATACATGCTCATGCCTCATACCATCTAGGAATTTCCTTCCATCAACAAATGTTATTCTTGCATTACCACATACCTTTTCTTCGGTCTCCTTCAATGGCTTTAGCTTATGTCACACTCCATCCTTTGTCAGGGAATAGGTATTCGCACGACCATCGTGTACAGCACATCTGTCAAACTGCCACGGTCTAGCCAATAACATATGACATGCATCCATAGATATGATATCACACAATACCGCATCTTGGTATCCGCCAATCTTGAACTTCACCAGGCATTGTTCATTGACCATGACCTTGTGGTCATCCTGTACCCAGGCAATCCGATATGGATGTGGGTGTTTCTGTCTCTTGAGCTTCAACTTTGTCACCATCTCTTCTGACACCAAATTGTCAGTGCTTCCACTATCGATAATCACATCACAACATTTACCTTCACACTTGCACCTGGTGCGAAACAAGCTCCTCCTTTGCTCAGGTTCATTCTCACCACTCAACAGGACTCTTCTGTTAATCAACGTTTCTCCTCTTTCAGCATCTTCAAAATTTGATGATCTGGCATCTTCATCTACATGTGCAACTCTGGCCTGGCCTTCATTTCTCCTGTCTGTTCTGCCTTGGCGCTGAGGACATTCAAATGCCCTGTGACCTTCTTCTCCATAGTGAAAACATGTTCCACGGAAGCCACCTCTTCCAGATTCTTGTCCTCTTCCTCTCCCTCTTTGATCTCTATTATTCTGATCCTGGAAGTGATTGAAATTATTTCCTCGCTGATTCTGACTGCTACTAGCCTCATCCTTCTTTTTCGGATCTTCATTTCGGCCACCATATGACCGTCCACCAGATCGTCCACCGCGACCTCTTCCATTTTGTCTGCTCTCAAACTTTTTGTTCAGCTTTTCCTCTACTTTTAGGGCAAACTGGTATGCCTCTTCAATACTATTCATTCGAACCAGATTCAGCTCCTCCTGAATGCTTGGCCTTAACCCATTAAGGTATCGGGCAACTTTCTCCTTATTAGCTTCTGCATGGCCTGTTCTGATGAGAAGTCGATAGAACTCCTCTGTATACTCCTGAACAGATCTTCCTGCTTGCTTCAAACTCTGCATTTTCTTCAGTAGGTCAAGCTCATAATCAACAGGAATGAACTGTCGCTTCAATTTATCCACCATCCGATCCCATCTCGTGATTTTCTCCTTTCCCCTTCTATTTCGCTCCAACTGAATCTCTTGCCACCATATCTTCGCATGACCTTTCAGTCTGGCCTTCGCAAATTTGACCCTATCAGGATCCTCAACATCTTCATACTCAAAATATTCTTCACATTCATTGATCCAGTCGATCAATTCCTCTGGGTTAAGATTTCTAGAAAATGTAGGAACCTCAATCTTAGGTCTTTTCCCAATCTTGGAAATCGCCCGAAAAAGTCTTTCTTCCTCCTGGTTCACAATTTCAATTTCTCCTTCTTGATATTCTTCTTCGGCTTCATCCTCACTTTCGTCTTTGACATTAAGATTCATTCCTCTGCGAATCTCTTCTTGCAATGCTCGCACTTGTCTCTGCAGCTCTCTAACCTCAGGTGTCACAGCACCAGCTCTTCCGCCACGTTCTCTTCGTGGAGGCATTTTCGCGATGCGCGCTGAAACCCTTACCACGGTCCTGATGCAAACTGCCTCACAGTCGGCGATCTGTTTACACACTCAAGAAAACCTTCTCTGATACCACTTGATGAAGGGTGCTCCCCTTAATACCACAAACACATAACAGAAATAGAGAAACAACAACAATATGCAAGAACATAAAATTGGCTTCTTATTATCTCCACAAATGTGGACTTACAAACTTTCAGAATTACAATATGCAAAGCCACATGGGCATTCCCTTACAATATTCTATAGGACAAAGCCTCAAATCAATACCCAGATCTATTACCCAGAACTATTCTGAACTGCCTAAGACAATAATACAGCCTTCCTTATATAGGCAATTTCCATCGCCCGAGAAGGTTCCAGAAATTTAGCCCTAAGGGCCGACCAAACTTAGAATTATTTTATTTTTCAATTTATTACATCAAAGTCGGCTCAAAATAACCTTTGAAACCCGAACAGAAATTTTGAAGAAAATTATTTTCCGCCATTTCGGGTGGCCCAACTTCTGAAGACCATAAGTCATCACCAGTTGACCCGATCGGCTATTATAACCCCATTTCAGAAATGCCACGAAGCGCTCTACAGGCTTGACCCGCGCAAGCGCCCGTCACCCAAATTTTTGACCTCATCCGGGGCCTCTAAAGCCTTCAAAACTGAGTTCAAAGTTTCTGTACCCTGCTGCCAATACCGAAAATCTTCAATATCTTCCAATATACACTTGATCTGGCAATGAAACTTTACTGGCAGACTTATATGACCAACATGAACCTCCAAGAAAGAAATCAGATCATTCTGAGCACATACGAAAATTACCAAAAATAGTAACTTTCCATAAATAGCAGCTCTGCACTAAAATAGCCCTTATTGAATATAAAAATAGAAATATTTTTGGGTGATGCAAGATTGCTCTTACACCCAGGATGCTCCTGTATCACTTAACTATAATCTGTTGAGTGTTGCACAACTTAATAGCACTGGCTACTGAGTGGAATTTCATCACAAGAAGGCCAAAATATTTGATGCCACTAGTGAACTGATTGGAAGTGGAGAACAAACAAGAGGTAATTTGTTCTATCTAGACCTATCTGAAGAAACATGTATGATTGCACAACTTGATGATATTTGGTTATGGCATAAGTGGCTATGTCATGTTAACTTTGATAATCTGGTAGAAATTAGTAAGAGGAAGAAAGTGAGAGGTTTGCCTAGATTGAAGAAACCTGAGAATGTAATGTGCAAAGAATGTCAGTTGGGTAAGATGACAAAGTCTAGTTTTAAGAGAAAGACTTTTACTTCTGAGAATGCTTTAGATTTGGTTTATATTGACCTTTATGGACCTATGGGTGTACAAAGCTACTATGGTGCTAGATATTTTATCCTGTTTGTCAATGATTATACCAAAATGATGTTTGTAATGTTCTTAAAAGAAAAATTTGATGCTTTTCAATTTTTTTAAGTGGTACTTGGCTAAGGTTGAAAAGGAGACAGGTAGGAACCTAAAGTGTCTAAGATCTAACCGAGGTGGAGAATTTATATCCAATGAATTCAATCTATTTTGAAATGATAGAGGGATCAAAAGATAGATGTCTGCACCAAGAACTCCTCCATGGAATGGTATAGCAAAGAGAAGGAACAGATCTATTATGGATTGTGCAAGGACATTAATGATTGAAAAGAATGTTGCACAAAAGTACTGGAGAGAAGCTGTAAGTACAACTGTTTATACTCTTAATCGAGTATAGATAAAAAAAAGTTAATGAGTATGCAGAGAAAAATGAAGTTGACAACAAAAGAGAACCAGAAGATTACAGATCTTTTGTGTATACAGAGAAAGGAGAGGCAAATAAAAACTTGTGCCTAATGTAGAGTCTCAGGTATGCAATGTCGAGCATCAGGAACACAATGCCTAGAGAGAAGAAGAATGTTTCGAGTGACAGGAGGAAGTTGCCAAGTATCAGGAAGAGGTTGCCGAGCATTCAGAAGCTGAATCTGACAATCTTGTTGGTGAAGCTAAAGAGCAAGATGAAAGGAGAGCAAAACCTATTTTGGCACAATGTGTAAGGAGACATCACAAGCCTGAACAAAATAATTGGAGATAAAGATACTAGAGTTCTGACCAGAAACAAGATAAGAAATTTGACATGTTTACTATGTGAATTCAAGCCTAAGACAACAAGGGAGGCATTGGAAAATGAAGACTGGATATAAGCAATGAATGAGGAGATAGACTAGATAGAGAAGAATGATACCTGGACTTTGGTGCCGAGACCAGAAAATAAAAATGTCATTGGAACAAAGTGGGTATTCCGAAACAAGCTGAATGAGCATGGTCAAATCACAAGAAACAAAGCTAGGCTGGTATACAAAGGCTACACAAAAGAAGAAGGAATAGATTATGGGGAGACATTTGCCCCTGTAGCTAGATTGGAAGGAGTAAGAACCTTACTTGCATATGCTGCCTACAAAGATTTCAAGGTATACCAAATGGATGTTAAGTTTGCATTTTTAAATGGTATATTAGAAGAAGAAGTGTACATTGAACAACCAGAAGGATTTGTTGATCCAAACAAAAGACACATGGTTTGCAAACTGAATAAAGCACTATATGGACTAAAGCAAGCTCCTAGAGCATGGTATGAGAGATTGCACAACTACCTAATATAGATTGGATTCTCATGGACAAATGACACAAGCAATCTATACATGAAAGATGAAGAAGGTAAAAGAATCTTGTTGGCTAAGATTTTTGTAGATGATATTATATTTGGTGGACAAGATGCCTTGTGTAAGAAATTTTCAAAGGAAATGCAAACTAAATTTGAAATGAGTATTTTTGGGGAGATCAATTTTTTTTTTGGTTTACAAGTATATCAGATGGAGAAAGGAATTTTCATCACTTAGTCTAAATATGTTCATGAGATACTGAAAACCTTTGGTATGTAAGATTCAAGGCCAGTAAGTACTCCCATGGCTACTAGACAAAAGTTGTCTAAAAATGATGATGTTGCATAAGTAAACCGAACTTTGTATAGATCCATGATTGGAAAGCTGTAGTATGTTGTACAAAGTAGACCAGATATTGCTTTAGCTATTGGGATTGTGGCAAGATTCTCTGCCAATCCTAAGGAAACTCACATGATGGCTGTCAAAAGGATAATGAGATATTTAAAAGGGACTACTGACTATGGATTGTACTAAGAGAAGCATGAAAAGTTTGAAGTGAGAGTGTATACTGAGGCTAATTGGGTAAGAAATGTGGATGATAGAAAGAGTACTAGTGGTGGAACTTTCTTTCTTGGATAGAGATTATTAGAATAGCTGAGAGGGGGTGAATCAGTTATCCACAGTCCCAATCACAAAATGTATATCCAAAAACAATTTAGTAAAACTTCTACAGATCGGTAAAGTAAAATAATATTATGTTTATGCTTTTATCGATTACCAGTTAATAACATATAGTGATTACCGATCAAATCCAATATGAAACATGTAAAGTATGACAACAAACAATAATCACAATCAACACATAATACAAGAGATTTAACATGTAAACCCTGTGAAGGGAAAAACCACCTAGGACCGACAACCCAAAAATTGTTCACTCTTCTAAAGTGAGGTCGGTGAAGACCCAACCCTATTAAAGGTTACAAACACACTATGAGGTGTGATCTTGTTAGAGGATTTTAGACAAACCATTATCGTCCAACCAACATTCACTATGGGGTTGACAGGATAACAAATGTACACTCTATGAATGACATTACAAGACTTTCTAGTCCACTTTGTTAAGAGATTTCTCTATTTACAATGGTTAAAATGTAACAACAGTTGATCTGATTACAACACAACTTCAATTGCAGATTATCAGATCTATGTTAAGCTCATTCAAATCCTCTGATCAATATATCAATTCTATTTCAATAAATATTCAGTAACTTACTGTCGCTTGGTTATAGCTTTCTAATGCTCAATAATCTCTGCAGTTCGGTTCTCCTTAACTAGTTTGATCAGGCATGCATGAAGCTTGTTCACACGATATCTCTGCAGTCTCCTTCTTCTAACATAATTTCATCATGAAATCCTAGTCTCTTAAATAAATGAGTAAACCATTTTAATTCCATCCATCAAATTTTTCCACTTAATCTCCTTAGTCAATTTTTCCACTTTAACCTTCCTCGGTTGATGTGTCAGTAACACATTTTTTTTCAATCCCTTAGATCTTCTTCAAATTATGTTAGCCATTGATCTTCGTAACAAACATTATCTTCAACTCTGTAATCATAACACTTTATAGCTCATCAACTTCCATCGACTAAACTAATCATTTAGTTCTTTTCTTCTGCTTCGTTCACAAAGAAATGTGTCAGTCAACACAAGCTTGGTTTATACTGTGCTCAGTATACACTACACTGTGTCGGTGCATACTGAAATGATTCTTTAACCGACAAAACTGCTTTGTGCATTTTTCTCTATCCTTCATCATGGATGAATGAAACATAATCAAGTCAATAACATAAGGTCATAGACTCATTCATAAGTTACCCAATGTATTCCTTATCCTAATCTGTCATATCCATCTTCCTCGTGTAGATATATCTGTTCTTCATCTCTTCTCTTCTTCTTTCTACAGATGTTTGGGTATAGTAACTTACAAGATAAGTATTGTCAAAACTAGTTGACATCAATGACAACATATTACTAATTTAATCATCTTACATATCTAATCAGCAACTCATTGATCTTAAATCATAGATCTTCAAGTCATACAGTTTATTCAAATCAGTTGTAGTTCATCAATCTCTCCCTTTGGCATTGATGGAAACACAAGCAATATGAAATATGCCATACACATACCAAACATGTATTCTACAACTCTGTCAACAAATGTTGTAATGGTACAAGCTCTCCCTAGCTTAATATGTTTAATCACTACGTTACATAAAAGTATTTGCAAGTGTAGACTAAATTCTGCAGATATGATCTTTTCAGCTTGTAGGTTTTCTTTTGTTCTTAGTAACTGATCTTCAATACTCTCCCTATTCTGTATCTCTATCTATTTGTCTTTGGCTTCATGTTCTTCATATTGATCTCTCTCCCTTTGACAACAATGCCAAAGAGAAATAAAAACATACAACTCTGTAGTAGCCATGTAACTCTCTATTGTCTGGTGCATTCTCTGTATCTTGGTATACTGATATGCAAATATGTTCCAGTACTTCAACATTTCAAAACCTTAGATAGAAGTCCAAAGTGTGAACTCTGCTACATTAACATGTATGATCTTCTAATAAGATTAGGTTGATGCAACCTCCAGATCACCTTAGCGACTGGTAGACAGGGGACAGACCCCAAGTCTAGTCCTCAAGTATTCATATGTATCCTTCGGTAGAGGTTTGGTAAATATGTCAGCAAGTTGTTCTTTTGATGTAACAAATTCTAGCTTCACTTGCTTCTCCTGTACTTGTTCCCTTAAGTAGGGATACTTAATAGATATATGCTTTATTTTAGAGTGCATCACCAGATTCTTTGAAATATTAGCACTAGTGTTATCACAATATATAATCATCAGCTCAGTGATTACCTCATTCACACCTTCTAACACTTTCTTGATGTATGCAATATTTGAACAATTAGTAGCAGCAGCAACATACTCTGCTTCAGTTGTAGACTGGGAAATGCAAGCCTATTTTTTACTTGTCCATGTAACAAGTCTTTCACCAAAGAAGAATGCTCCTCAGGTGGTACTCTTTCTATCATCCACATTTCCAGCCCAATCAACATCAGTGTACCTTTAGTTTAAACTTGTCTTTCTTAGGATACCACAGTCCATAATCTTTAGTTTTCTTTAGATATCTTAAGATTCTCTTTGTAGCAATCATGTGTGACTCTCTAGGGTTTCCAGAAAATCTAGCAACTATTCCAACAACACGTGCTATATCAGGTCTACTATGAACTACATCCATTAAATCACCAATCATGGATCAGTACAGTGTCTAGTTTACCTTAGTAGTTCCATCTTCTTTAGTCAATTTACATCCACTAGCCATTGGTGTTCCTATAGGTTCAACATCTTCCATGCCAAATGTCTTCAATACTTCCTTTATGTATTTAGATTGTGTGATGAATATACCATCATTCTGCTGAATCACTTGTAAGCCTAGAAAGAACTTAATCTCTCCAAACATAGACATTTCAAATTCACTTTTCATTTCATCAGCAAATGACTTACAAATTTGATCTTGTCCTCCAAATATTATGTCATCCACAAATATCTCAGCAATCAAGATAGTATCATCATAATTTCCTTTGATGTACAGATTACTATTCTTGCTTGTTCTAACAAATCCAATACTCAGCAAATATTTATGCAGCCTCTCATACCAGGATCTTGATGCTTGCTTTAAACCGTATAAAGCTTTATGTAATCTACATACCATATCTTTGTTTTCTGGATCAACGAACCCTTCAGGTTGTTCTATGTAGACTTCTTCTTCAAGTATCCCATTCAGAAAAATAGATTTAACATCCATTTGGTAAATGTTGAACTTTTTGTGTGTAGCATATGCAAGTAACATTCTGACTCCTTCTAATCTAGCAACAGGTGTGAAAGTCTCACCATAATCTATTCCTTCCTCCTGTGCATATCCCTTGCATACTAACCTAGCTTTGTTCCTTGTTACCTCTCCATTCTCATTAAGCTTGTTTATGAATATCCACTTAGTACTGATAACATTCTTATCCTTAGGTCTGGGTAATAAAATCCAAGTTTTTTTCTTCTCTATCTATTTTATTTCCTCTTTCATTGCATTAACCCATTCATCATTCTCTAATGCAACTTTTACATTCTTCGGTTCATATTCACAAACTAGACTGTACCTTGTCTTGCTTTACTTGTTTGCATGCCAGCTTGTCTGTCTCCAATGATTTGTGTCTCAGGATGATGTCTTCTAACAAATCTTGCTAGTATCCGATCTCTTCTTTCTTGTTCATCCTATGCAGGTTCATTTACTTGTTTGATAGGTGCTTCCTGCTTGTCGGTTTCTTTTTCCTATTCCTCGGTATTGTTTTCTTGTTGACCGGTTTTCACTGTCTACTACATCGGTAGGTACTCTGGTTGTTCAATGTAACTAAATCTATCGTAGTCTTCTAGTTCTTTTTTGCTTTCCTCTGCATTCTTATCATCAAACTCATCAACTCGAACATTAGTAATTTCAATCATTTTATTAGTTACTTTGTTAAGATACTTGTATGCTTTACTTTTAGTGGAATATCCCAGAAATATCCCTTCATCACCTTTTGAGTCAAACTTCCCATTTCTTTCATCTTTCAAAATAAAGCATTTACTTCCAAAAACTATGAAATAACTTATAGTGGGTTTGTGACCAAACCATAACTCATAGGGTGTCTTATTAGTGTCCTTCTTTAGTTCTACTCAGTTCAGAACATAAACAGTTGTGTTGACAGATTCTCTCCAGTATGTCTAAGCAACATTCTTTTGTAACATCAGTGTCCTTGCACAGTCAACTATTGAACTATTCCTCCTTTCAGCTATTCCATTTTGTTGTGGTGTCCTCGATGTAGAGACCTATCTTTTAATACCATGCTCATTACAAAAATTAGTAAATTCATCAGAAATAAATTCACCACCTCGGTCAGATCTTAAGAATTTCAATTCTTTTCCAGTCTCTTTCTCAACTTTTTCTTTATACCACTTGAACATCTTAAATGCCTTTGATTTTTCCTTCAAGAACATGACTGCCATTAATCTAGTATAATCATCAACAAAAAGAATAAAATATTTATCTCCATAGTAACTTTGAGTTCTCATAGGACTACATAGGTCGGTATGCACTAACTCAAGTAATTTCTTTGTTGAATAATATTTTCTTTTGAAACTAGATTTTGTCATTTTACCTTTCTGACATTCATGACACATAACATGATCATGCTTAGATAAGTTAGGTAGACCTCTAACCTTTTATTTTTACTGATCTTAATCATGTTATCAAAATTCACATGACATAACCTTTTATGCCACAACCATGCATCTTCATATTTCATCATAAAACAAGAAGACTGATCATTATCAAGATAAAATAAATTACCTCTTGATTGTGTTCCAGATCCAATAAGTCTCCCTCCATCATCAAATATCTTCACTTTCTTGCTCTCACAAGCAACTTGGTGGTCTGAATTGTTCAGTTGTGCCACACTTAGCAAATTATAGTTTAGAACTTTTACCCAATAAGCATTGTCACATCTAATTTTATCATTTATCATCAGAGATCCTTTTCCTCTAACCATATAGGGTGCATCATTACCCATTCTAACAGATCCTCCATTCTGTTCTTCAAGATGATCAAATTTCTCTTCATCACCAGTCATGTGATGTGTACAACCACTATCTATGATCCATGTATCATTCTTATTAACCTTAGAGATAAGTGTTGTCTCTACATACCTTTCATCTTCATTTGAGTCATCCTTCATTGCAACAAATACTACCTCCACATCTTCATCAGTGTCGGTATCAGTGACATCTTCTTCTACAATCTAGCACACCTTGCCTTTATCATTATTGTCTCACTTGTCTCTATTGTAGTGTCGGTAACTTTTTTTGCCTCTTCTCCCATAGCTTCCTTCACCAAATCGGTCTTTATTTCTGTCATCATCTTTCCTATGTGGACATCTAGTAGCAATATGACCAACCTCTTTACAATTAAAGCATGCTAAAGGTAATTTACCTCTATACCTTCCTTTACCTTTAGGTAACCTTTTGGCCATAAGAGCTTCAAGTTCATCAAGCTCATCATCAGTATTGCTATCACTATCATCATTTTTATTTCTGCTACTAGACTTACCAATCTTTAGAGAAGACATAAAATCAAATTCAAAAGAGGGTACAACACTATTATCAAATTTATTTAGTTCAAAGGTTGTAAGCTTACCAATCAAATTATCAAGAGTAAGGTTGTTACCAGATGCAGACCTAGTTTCATGAATTACAGATATTCTGATTGCATAAACTGATAATAAGGTTATGAGAACTTTGCTTACCATTGTCTCTTCATCAATAACACCATCATATGCTCTAATAGCATGTACTACCTCTTTTAGTCTATTTGTGTACTACATAATATTTTCACCTTCCTTCATCTTCATATCATTGAATCTTCCCCTTAAGCTTTCAGCTCTGGCTCTTTTGACATTCACATCACCACTATAAACTTGAACAAGTTTATCCCACATATCTTTAGCAATAGTGCAATTTTTAATATCTTCAAATTTGGCATCTGTATAGGCAGCAACAATCTCCATCATAGTAACATTATGTTCATGCCTGTCTCTTAGTTGATCAAGGGTCAATGGACCAGTGGGCGGTGCAATGTAGCCATTCTCCATTAGTGTAAGGGAAGAATTCCCAATTCCAGATACATGTAGCTTCATTCGGCTTTTCCATACTGTGAAGTTATCTTTGTTCAGCTTTGGCACTTCCCTCTTATACATTTTGAGATCTTTGTGCTAAAGTCCTTAAAAATCTGTTCCAAGAAACCAATGCTTTGATACCAATTGTTAGAATAACTGAGAGGGGGGTGAATCATTTATCCATAGTCCCAATCACAAAATGTATATCCAAAAACAATTTACTAAAACTTCTGCAAATTGGTAAAGTAAAATAGTATTCTGTTTGTGCTTTTACCAATTACCAGTTAATAACATATAGTGATTACCGATCAAATCCAATATGCAACATGTAAATTATGACAACAAACAATCATCACAATCAACACATAACACAAGAGATTTAACATGGAAACCTTGTGAAGGGAAAAACCACCTGGGATCGGCAACCCAAAAATTGTTCACTCTTCTGAAGTGAGGTCGGTGAAGACCCAACCTTGTTAAAGGTTACAAACACACTATGAGGTGTGACCTTGTTAGAGGATTTTAGACCAACCGTTATCGTCCAACCAACATTCACTATGGGGTTGACAAGATAACAAATGTACACTCTATGAATGACATTACAAGACTTTCTAGTCCACTCTGTTAAGAGATTTCTCTATTTACAATGGTTAAAATGTAACAGTAGTTGATATGATTACAACACAACTTCAATTTCAGATTATTAGATCTATTTTACCCTCATTCAAATCCTCTGATCAATATATCAATTCTGTTTCAATAAATATTCAATAACTTACTGTCACTCGGTTATAGCTTTATGACACTCAGTAATGTCTGTAGTTCAGCTCCCCTTAACCAGTTTGGTCAGACATGCATGAAGCATGTCCACGCGATATCTCTACAGTCTCCTTCTTCCGGCATAATTTCATCATGAAATCCTAGTCTCTTAAATAGATGAGTAAACTATTTTAATTCCATCCATTAGATTTTGCTGCTTAATCTCCTTTGTCAATTTTTTTGCTTTAACCTTCCTCGGCTGATGTGTCAGAAACATGTTTTGTTTCAATCCCTTAGATCTTCTTCAAATTATGTTAACTGTCAATCTTCGTAACAAACATTATCTTCAACTCCGTAATCATAACACTTTACATCTCATCTACTTCCATCGGCTAAACTAATCATTTAGTTCTTTTCTTCAGCTTATTAACAAAGAAATGTGTCGGTCAACACAAGATCGGTTTATACTGTGCTCAATATACACTACACTACGTCACTGTATACTAAAATGCTTCTTTAACTGACAACACTGTTTTGTGCATTTTTCTCTATCCTTCATCATAGATGAATGCAACATAATCAAGTCAATAACATAAGGTCATAGACTCATTCATAAGTTACCCAATGTATTTCTTATCCTTATCTTTCATATCCATCTTCCTCATATAGATATATCTATTCTTCATCTCTTCTCTTCTTCTTTCTATAGATGTTTGGGTATAGTAACTTACGAGATAAGTATTGTCAAAACTAGTTGACATCAATGACAACATATTACTGATTTAATCATCTTACATATCTAATCAGCAAATCAGTGATCTTAAATCATAGATCTTCAAGTCATACAGTTTATTCAAATCAGTTATAGCTCATCAGAGATTAGTTTCTTGGACAAGCAAGAAACAAAATTGTATTTCCCAATCTACTGCTAAAGCCGAGTATGTGGCTGCAGCAGTGAGCTGTTCAAACTTGGTATGGATAAAGCAATTATTGGTAGGCATGAAAGAAGAGATCACTGAACTAGTTGTCATCTATTGTGACAACACAAGTGCTATCAACATCTCTAAGAATCCAGTAATGATGCACACAAAGACCAAACACATCACCATCAAGTATCATTACTTGAGGGAACTGGTATAAGATAAAGAGGTCCGAATGGAATATGTGAATACAAAGGAACAATTAGTAGACATATTCACTAAAGCTTTACCTAAAGAAGCTCATGAATATCTAAGAGGTCAATTAGGGGTTCCTTCCCTAACTGAGGCTTCCTAGTCAAGCTAGGAGCACTGCATCAAATGTACTGTAAAGAGTATCTGACAAATTGATGCAAATGTAGGTCACACTTTAGGAGCAGCCTAGAGTTGTGAAAAGTATAGCAAAGCCAAGAATTAGTCATAAGCAAAGATGACAGAGGGAGAAATACTATTACTGAACTGAAAAATGATATCTACATCTGCAGGATGTATGATTTAGTTGTTGCTTTGGCATTTTTGTCAAAGAGGGAGATGATCACAGATGAATACACATGGTGAGATTTCATGGAAGATCAAGTAAGAGGGAGAGATTTAGTGGACGGTCATACAAGCATGGCTAATTGATTCTGTATCAAAATGAAGCTAAGGATATTATAAATATTTTTGATGGACAAATAAGTTTTGGATTGGCTGGTGATTCATGTGTTATTCATATGGTATTGCCATCAATGCCAAAGAGGGAGATTGTTGGAAACTGCAATTGAAGCAATTGTTGTATTGTCATTGATGTCAAACCTTAATTGGTAAGATTGTTGCTATCTAAGAAAGTACTATATCTATTTGATTGTTGTGAAGGGGGTAGGCAAGGTTGGTAACAATAGCACCTAAGGAAAGGTTGAGTTATCTTGATACTTCAATGAGTACTTGATTATATGGCACAATGATAAGATAATGTATTGTTTATCTAAGTAAGAATGAAGACTAAATTGGTAGGCTTAACCGAGCAAAAGTGAAGAAATCTAGTTTAAGTCGAGTGATGTTAGTGTCGACTAAGCTAGTATATGCTGAGTAAATTCAGTATTGACCGAACATTAGTTAATTGCCGAGGTAGATAGTATTAGCCGAGGAAATAGTTTTTGAGGTGACCGAGCTTTCTAATGAAGACCAAGGAGTTGAACACTGTATTGACCGAGTGTCAAAAATTTACATTTGAGGAAGAATTTAGATTTCTAGCCGACATAGTTGAATTCTTAGATTATGTAAAATGTGTTGACTTTATTTATTGATTATACGAAAGCATTTAATGCACTGTAAAACATTTTATTGTAAATCTACTAAGAGATTTGAGATATTTCTAGAAGGATAGATGAAGAACATAAAGTTGGAAGGATTTGATGAATCTGACCTAACCCTAAGATCTATGAAGGAGATCAAGCAGAAAAAGATGTATTGACCTAATTTGAGGAAGTATTAAGGAAACCTAAGCATGAGGTTGTAGAGGAGAGGATGCTGGAAGTGTTGTTGATGTTATTGACTGTCTAAGCAGAAAAGGCTGAAGGAGAAGTGTTGTGATTGCTTGAAGAGATTTTTGCGCAAATCAGTGATAGAGATGGAAAAGCTTCACAGTCAGTAAGCCAACATATGTGTATGAAATTGGATTTGATATTTGCAAAGGTTGGCTTTTCATAGAGCTCACTTCAGAAGAGTGAAAATAATAGTAACATGTTACAAAGTCATTTTTCCCTAATTGGGTTTCCACTATAAATCCTGGTGTTAATACTTGTGTGAATGTTTTGGTTTGAACATTTTTGTGTTTTACAAGTTAGATACTATTGGATAGTGGACTGCACTGTTATATGTTTCTGTTATGCAATCAATAATGACCGAGTAGCTGTTGGTTGTTGGATCTGATTTGAAGAAGAGTTTTAAAGTTTGTTTTATACATCTGGACCTGAGAACAACTGATTCACCCCCCCTCTCTATTGTTCTAAATCATATTAACATAATGTTCTAGTTTGAATATATATGTATGCATGATTGAGACAAGAATGATCTTATAGAAAATATTATCCTAACATAGACAATTGAGACTTTGCATTTTTTCTTTATTTATTTTTCATTTACTTTTTAACATTTTTTCATTCTTCATATTTTTAATTAAAAATAGATGGTGCAAATACATATTAATTGGTGCATGTTGACATGCATGACTATGAACACATTTTGTGTGTTTTATGTCACTTATTTCTTATATTTATACAGATTTATTGTTCATTTTTTATATGTATTTAGTGTGTTGTAAAGTTATGGATTGATTAGATACCATTCTGATAATGTTGACAAAAAATATCTTATTTTATTTGTATTATAATCTAATTGGATTCTTTAGTTGAGTCATGCATGTTATGCTCCCCATTTCCCCTCTATTCCCCTTTTCTATGATATTGTTGAGCTTATCCATTGTAGTGTGTTCATTCTCATTCATGCTCTATATTATGTATTGTCTAGTACATTCCTTTCACAAGTTTCTATTATTCATATGTTACACGTTATGTTTCTCCCACTTGGGAGAATCTCCTTTGTATTAAATTTCTTGTACTAATTGATTATAATTATGATTCATTACATACTTTGCATACATCCAATTGGAGGGGCATATAATATTATTAATATTCTTTTCATGCTAGCTTCATAGCCCTACAACACTTTATTTTATTATGATGAATCCTTTCCTTTAAAACCCAAAGTTGCTCTATTATGATAACTCATTCACAACCCAATATCATTTTATTTTAGTTATAATGGCTCCTTCATAGCTCTATATTAGCTTAGTTTGTTTGCTCCTTTGAAACTCCATACAACTTTTATTTTGGTTTTATAAGTTTTTTTTTATATAAATGTAGAATGTAGGATCCTTCATAATTGTATCTTTGTTTATATTAAAATGTATTGATCATTGATATTGCTAAGTAGTTAATTCTTATTTTAAATTTTTATGAGAGTTCACTTGTGGAATTTTGTTCTTGCAAATTTTGAGACATAGTTTTTTTTAAAAGCCAAAGTGGGGTATCCACTGTATTTTTTATTAATATTTATTGATTCAATGACTCCCCCATGGAAGAATCAGAAAGAAACCTCGGGATCACAATCTTATACAAGTTATAGCATATATCAATGATTGCAATTGGGTTTGAACATACAACCCTCAAATCCTACAAGGATAATTGCCAATGTTTACATTAGATTTACATATACGGCCCTCCGATCCTTATAAGATGATACATTAGTAATGGTATCATGTACTGAATATTACAAAATTTTAAAATTTCAAAATAGCCCTAATAACAAAGTCTATAGCATACAGATTAATTACAAAATTTCAAAAATGGGCTTAACCCACATGCCTATATGGTGTAACAGATGTACAATTTACTGATCCATCATTTGTCCATAGGTGAGGGCAAGCCCCAAGCCTTTTCCCATCTTTCCGGTAGAGTAACAACATTTTTAGCTTCCCAACCATTAGCCGATCTCTGCTCCACTTGTCGATTATTAGAGGATTGACCGGGTGAGGTTGGTATATTCAGGTCAGGGACCTGTCTTGGTCTACCAGAGGGCAACATGTAAGAAGATGGAGGTTGAACCAGGGGTAATGGTGATAGCAGAAGATCCAGTATCGAGTGTGCCAGACCTCAAATTTTATCCACCAGTGGCTTTCCAAGAGCCGCACCCACTATCTGCATATATTTGTTTACAACTTAGAAACTCTTCTTTTCCATCACCTATTTGAAGCTGTTGTATGCCATCAAGTGCTCATGGCTCACCATTATATCATGATGTTGAAACAGTTCCCCGATTAATGCATAACTTGACCAAAGGTCATACCTCTGAAGAGCCTCGATAAGCCATGTTCCCTGGATAAATTGGGGCCGAATGACCTTGTTGGCAATGTACACTACCATCTCCACTGACTGCAACATGTCCATTAAATTGGAGATAAAAATTGATACTATTTGAGAAGGAAAAACCACAATCTTGGTTCTAGGAGACAAAACATGTTCCCCAACAACACAATGGACAACCCTATAATGCAACATTGAATTAGTGATAAAAACTTGGTCGAGTTCTAGATCACCAATCCTGTTTGGGAACGGGGGCTCAGGAGTTTGTAGAGTAATGGATACCCTATAATTCCTTGGTAAAAGCTCATCGTGTAAATGCCCGCAAGTCTGGCAAGAGGGAAATGCCATCCTAAACATAGTGCTCACCCACAAATAACTACTCTGTAAACAACTCAAAACGTAATGCAAGTATATGCTATGGGAGGAAGGGTATATGTAGATCATCACTGTACATTTATGTATCGTGCCAATTAATGGCAAATCTCTTGCAATCTAGAATTGATGTTTAAAATGTACTGAATTCATTATACAGTAGGGTGTGTGGCACTTAATCACACATTTCCCTTAATTATCACATTACATGCCAGCTTGAACCATGTACTTTCTACTTAGTGATGGCATGCAACTGCAGTAAGTTGGTACTAGAAAATTACCCACTCTTGGCATAACAATATTTCACACTTCCACACAAATCTAGCCGTACAACCATGTGGAATTTTGCAGCGCAATCCTACACTCACTCCAAACAATAATCCCCAATTGCCTATCTGTACACTGGTAAATCACACATCCGCACATATGAAGATAGTCCTTCCTATGTCAACCTATCATGGTTATAAATATCATGTAACTGGGCATCCTGATTTACCATTGCTTCATAATTATATGAAACTATCTCATGTCCATCACACCCTTTGTTTGCCAGGTGATCTGCTAATTGATTTCCCTCCCGCAAGGTGTGTGAAATCTGAACTTCTTGGAATGAGTCTAATAATTGCCAAATTCACTGAAGAATGCAGGTGAGTCTCCAATTATGAGATATTCAATTAAGACATGCTGAGATTATAACCATCGAATCTCCTTCTACATGGATCTGATGAAATCCTCCATTTTTTGCCAGTATTAATCCTTCAAATAATGCCTAAGCCTCTGCCATATTATTTGTTCCAATTAGGAGTGGGCAACATTTTATTGCTAGTAGAAATCCTTGGTGATCCCGAATGCATACTCCTACCCCTAATTTTCCTGGATTCCCACGAGAGGAACCATCAAAATTTATTTTACTAATGCCTTTAGATGGTGGAATCCATTTGACTAAATCTCTCACAAACACCTTATTAGATTGTGTTTTCTAACACCAGCCAAAAGGTACATGAATTTGTTTCCATTCTTGAAGTATTGCTGAGTCCCAAGAAGTCATGATCAAATTTTATTTGAGTTTAGTATGGCTAGCATTGACTATTTCAGATATCGACCTCTCTAGAAGACTTGTAACTGCTTGTATTGAGGAGGAAATTCTGCGGAAGATTCTTTTGTTTCTCTCCCACCATATTGCCCAAACAACTAGTGCTGGTATACACTTCCAAATTGTTGAGAAGGGGGATGAAGAGTATAATTGTGGCCATGAATCAAATAGATCCCAAAGCTTGCTTGGTAGTGGGGTAGAATATTGTAACTTTATGAGGACAAAAAGCCAGCATTCCTGTGAAAATTGACAATTTAGAAATAGGTGATCTGTATCTTCATGATGATTATCACATAAAGGATAGTTAAAAGGTTGAGCTATGTTTAGCCTATGTAACCTCTCACTGGTTAATGCTCTATTGTTCAATGCTAACCAGACAAAACATCCTACTTTGGGCAGAGTCAAATTATTCTAGCAGAATGAAAATGCACGGGATGGCTTTATCAATGCATCTCTTTGTTGGATAAGCTTATACCCATCCTTGATGGTGAATTTTCCATCTGTCCCCGGAGCCCAGATCAATTTATCCTATAGGTTTGATAAGTAGACCAAACTTTGTGAGAAGATTTGTTCTAGACATTGTATCTCTTGAGGGGATAAAGGCAGCTCATTGAATTTTGAGACATACTTATTATTAGGAAAGTTTCTCAATCTTTCACCTTATATTCATATTTATTAATTATTTTTATTTATTAATTTTTTTATTCTTGTAAATTTGGGACATAGTTATTACTAGAAAATGTGTCTGAATCTTTCACCCTTATGTTCACATATTATTATTTATTTTATTTTTGGCCTCATTTAATAAATGGACATCCCATTTTGTGGTGACAATATTTGCTATTTTTTAGATGCTTTGAGAAATGAGTAATAATTTATATGAGAATCTAATATCATTATGATGTGTAAGAGCATCTTATGATATTGTAAGATGAGAGTTATGATGGATTATATGATTCATGAGAGCATGATTACAAAGGAATTACATTGGAATCTTGAGCAACATTATGACAAGCCATAAGGAATCTTTGAATGAGTTTATACATGCCAAAATGGGCACCCAAATTGAAGAGTTACATATGATAAATTTTATGATATATTATGATAGTTGTAAAACCATATTGTAAATTTTTTTTAGAATACCATGACCAACTTGGGCATCAAAATATAGACCAAATTGACATTACATTTGATGTTTGAACTTAGTCACAATGGGAATCCTTTATTGGCTTTTGGTCTTGGCATTCATCTATTTATTAGCGCTTAGGCTTTGAATTTAATATAATTAATTTGTAGGTGGCACTATGATACTAAAATTGATCTACTTTTATATGTTGGTGATATCCTTATGAATGAATTCTTGGTAAGTTGTATTATAACCCTATTGTTCCTATTAATACAATTATTTTTTCTTGGAGTGTGTGGTTTTTCCCCCATACAAGTTCTTATGTGTTACAATGTATTGCTTATGCATTATTTTTTATTATAATTATAAGATCAATAAATTAATTTTACATGTTACTCAACTTTTAGATTAGTGAAAGAATCATATTCTACTCCTCTTCTTCATTTTAGTTATCATTACAAGGAGTACATGTAGATATTTGTCCATATCCATATTCTTTTTATATGTGCCTCTTCTTTACTTTTGTGTTAGCTACTTATTTACATTAACATGCATGGTTCATAATAGATCATTGTCTATATGTTACTTTCTAACAATTGTAACAACTAAATCTCTTAATCGGGTGGATCCCAACATGTCCCATTGTAAAATCCCATAACAAGGTGACATTATAAAGAGTGTTTATAGTCCTCTAATAGGGCTTCTCATAATGGGAAATATATCCTAATAGGTCTATAGGTAAATCCCTTAATTGAGTAGCACCTAATAGTGATGTTGTAAACCTTAACTGAGCAAGCTCCTAACTTGGTGTATTCCAGAAGAGTACACAATTTGTGAGCATCATTCTCACATTGTTGTTTTCACCCTAATCGAGTTTCCATGGGATGTATCTAGTATTAGATTTGTGTGGCTGAGTTTCATGTGTTTGCATATTAGATAAAGTTTACTTTACGTATTGTGGTGAATGAATATTTAAGAGGATACATTTCTTATTATTTTAATTTGGGTGAGTTTAAATTCAATTCAGTGCTCATTGATTCAAACCCCCCATCTCAGTAGTCATTCTTATATTAACATATGGTTTTATTTTACTATTTGTGTGAGCTTGAGTCTATATAAGAAAACACATTTTTAGTGGTTAAGGTTGGTTGAGTGAGTGGGTTGTTCTAGTATTAATTCTTCTTTTAAGGAGTGCATATTTGAACATGACATGAGATGTGAAAATTCATGCTTGGACATATGGAGGATGCATAAGAGAGGCTCAAAGGTTGAAAAGTGTTTATGGTAACTCTATATATGCATTTTTATATTTTATTATTGATTAATACCTTGGTTATATATATTTTTAGAGGCCGGGTTTTTAGTTCTCGAGGGTTTCTCTTGGCTATATCTTGTGTCTTATCTATTCGATTCATACATTTTGGTTATTCTATAAGCTTGTATGCGTGATTTTCTCTCATGGGGCTATATAGGAAATGGATTAAATGCACATGGTATTATGCATGATTTTCTAATAGATACTTCTTGGGATAGTTTGACCATTAGATAGATTTAAGGCTATGCCTAAATGATACTTAGTGATGCAGGAGCATCCTGGGTGTAAGAGCAATCTTGCATCACCCAAAAATATTTCTATTTTTGTATTCAATAAGGGCTATCTTGTGCAGAGCTGCTATTTATGGAAACTTGCTATTTTTAGTAAGTTGGTCATCTGATCTCAGAATGTTCTAATTTCTTCCCTGGAGGTTCATTTTGGTCATATCAGTCTGCCAGTAAAGTTTCATTGACATATCAAGTCTAGCTTTGTAGATATTGAAGATTTTCGGTATTAGCAACAGGGTTAGAAACTTTGAACTCATTTTTGAAGGTTTTAGAGGCCCCGGATGAGGTTAAAAATTTGGGTCACAAGTGTTTGCACGAGTCAAGCCTGTAGAGCATTTCGTGGCCTTTCTGAAATGGGGTTATAATAGTCAATCGGGTCAACTGGTGATGACTTATGGTCTTTGGAAGTTGGGTCACCTGAAATGACGGAAGATGATTTTCCTTCAAAATTTCTATTTGGGTTTCAAAAGTTATTTTGAGCCGACTTTGATGTAATAAATTGTAAAATAAAATAATTCTAAGTTTGGTTGGCCTTGTTGGATAAAAATTCTGAAACCTTCCCAGGCGGTGGAAAATTGCCTATATAAGGAAGGTTGTAGTGTTGTCTTAGGCAGTTCAGGACAGTTCTGGGTATTGATTTGAGGCTTTGTCCTATAGAATATTGTAAGGGAATGTCCATGTGGCTTTGCATATTGTAATTCTGAAAGTTTGTAATTCCACATTTGTGGAGATAATAAGAAGCCCATTTTCTGTTCTTGCATATTGTTGTTGTTTCTCTATTTCTGTTAAGTGTTTGTGGTATTAAGGGGAGCACCCTTCATCACTTAGTATTATATTAAAGTCAAGCATAATATTTGGTACATTTTAAAAAGAATACAATTCATTTCAAGGGTTGTACTGATGGATTAGTCTTTAGTTGTTTCTCCTAATTAAACTTTATAGATTTATAAAAATCCATTTTATTCTCATAACTAATCTAATACTATGGATTTACACAAGGATAATAAAGCACATACTTAAAAGTTCTACTTTACATGATTTTGAAGATGGCTTTATGACTATTATTTATGAAAATTATGAGGTTTTTCTTCTTCTAAATTGGTTATTAATTTTTCACATGATTGGATTTAACATAACGATTATATGACCTTTTGTATTTTAGAGGTATGAATTTAAAAAAAATTAAGGACATGCTTATAGATCATGCTTTTTAGTATGATGCATAGACAATAATTTTCATTCGATCATCATTTTCAATAACAAGCATATATACTTTGAAGGGTATATTAAAATGAATAATGGCGTATTGATTGAAACTATTAAATGTTTTATTTTGACTTTAGTAGTGTGTTAAAAAAAAGTACCCATTATATGTCATATCATATCTTTACCTCTTTCAATAGATTATAAGTATTACTAAAGCATCTATTAATATAACAATATTAAGTCATATATTTAATATTACATTAATTCATCAAGTATGTTTATACCGATGAAAATGGTTATTATTATATATCCATATACACCTTTATAAAATTGAATCATAATACTATAAATATTTGTAAAAGTAGCAAGAGAATAATCACATAAGCATAATGATGACTTTCATGCTTTGTAAATTTTTCACAAGAAAGCATATTAGTGGGAAAAGGAAGGAAACAAATAATAATTTATAAGACCACACAAACTTACAAGGCTCAAACATAAGTTAGTGTATATACCTTCATATTATAGAGAAGATCAATCTATAATGCCTAAAGAACCACAAGTGGCATAACCTATAAGTTTTAAGAGATCACATATTTCTATGTCTATAAGGGATCCACATGAGGAATGATCTATACATGTACCACGAAAATGAAAACAACAAATATATCGTGAATTATGGATCTAAATTTCCTTAATCATCAAATGTGGCTAGAGCTACTTGGGTTGTAGAGAAAGAGATAAGAACTTAAAAACTTCAACATCTATAATAGAATATGTATTCAAAGAAAATTAACAATTGTTATTAAAGGAATTTTTTAAAATGGTGCCACTTTCAAACATATTTGTTAAGAGTTCTAGATTTTTCATAGGGATAAGGAGTGATTATTACATGATGTATAATGTTTTAGTTTGAATATATATGTATTCATGATTGAGACAAGAATGATCTTATAAAAAATATTATCCTAACATAGACAATTGAGACTTTTCATCTTTTCTTTATTTATTTTTTCTTTACTTTTTAATATTTTTTCATTTTTTGTATTTTTAATTATAGCTGATGCAAATACATTTTAATTGGTGCATGTTGACATGCATGATTATGAACATGTTTTGTGTGTTTTATGTCACTTAATTCTTATATTTATATATATTTATTGTTTATTTTTATATGTATTTGGTGTGTTGTAAAGTTATGGATTGGTTAGATACCATTCTCATAATGTTGACAAAAAAATATCTTATTTTATTTATATTATAATCCAATTAGATTCTTTAGTTGAGTCATGCCTATTGTGCTCCCCATTTCCCCTCTATTCTCCTTTTTTGTGATATTGCTGAGCTTATCCCTTGTAGTGTGTTCATTCTCATTAATGTTCTATATTATGTATTGTTTAGTTCATTCATTTCATACGTTGCTATTATTCATATGTTACACATTATGTTTCTCCCACTTGGGAAAATCCCCTCTATATTACTTTTCTTGTAATAATTGATTATCATTATGATTCATTACATACTTTGCATACATCCAATTGTAGGGGCATATAATATTGTTAATATTCTTTTGATACTAGCTTCATAGCCCTACAACACTTTATTTTAGTTATGATGAATCCTTTCCTTTAAAACCCAAAGTTGCTCTATTATGATAACTCATTCACAACCCAATGTCATTTTATTTTGGTTATGATGGCTCCTTCATAGCTCTATATTAGCTTATTTTGTTGGCTCCTTTGCAACTCCATACAACTTTCATTTTGGTTTTATAAGTGTTTTTACAACTCTAGATTTATGTAGGATCCTTCATAATTGTATCTTTGCTTATATTAAAATGTATTGATTATTGATATTTCTAAGTAGTTAATTCTTATTTTAAAATTTAATGAGATTTCACTCATGGAATTTTGTTCTTGCAAATTTTGAGACATAGTTATTACTAGGAAATGTTTCTCAATCTTTCACCCTTATATTCATATTTATTAATTATTTATATTCATTAATTTTTTTGTTTTTGTAAATTTGGGACATAGTTATTACTAGAAAATACGTCTCAATCTTTCACCTTTATGTTCATATTATTATTATTATATTCATATTCATATTCATATTAATTTTATTTTTATTTTTGGCCTCATTTAATAAATGGGGCATCCCATTTTATGGTGACAATATTTTCTATTTTTAGATGCTTTGAGAAATGGGTAATAAGTTATATGAGAATCTAATATCATTATGATGTGTAAGAGCATCTTATGATATTGTAAGATGAGAGTTATGATGGATTATATGATTCATGAGAGCATGATTACAAAGGAGTTACATTGGAATCTTGAACAACATTATGACAAGCCATACATAATCTTTGAATGCATTTATACATGCCAAAATGGGCACCCAAATTGAAGAGTTACATATGATAAATTTTATGATATATTATGATAGTTGTAAGACCATATTGTAAATATTTTGTAGAATACCGTGACCAACTTGGGCATTGAAATATAGACCAAATTGACATTACATTTGATGTTTGAACTTAGTCACAATTTTGGGAATCCTTTATTTTCTTTTGGTCTTGGCATTCATTTACTTATTAGTGCTTAGGCTTGGAATTTCATATGATTAATTTGTAGGTGACACTATGATACAAAAATTGATCTACTTTTATATGTTGGTGATATCCTTATGAAGGAATTCTCGGTAAGTTGTATTATAACCCTATTGTTCCTATTAATACAATTATTTTTTCTTGGAGTATGTGGTTTTTCCCCATAAGGGTTTTCTCCATACAAGTTCTTATGTGTTATGATGCATTGCTTATGTATTATTTTTTTATTATAATTATAAGATCAATAAATTAATTTTACATGTTACTCAACTTTTAGATTAGTGAAAGAATCATATTCTACACCTCTTCTTCATTTTAGTTATCATTACAAGGAGTACATGTAGATATTTGTCCATATCCATATTCTTTTTATATATGCTTCTTCTTTACTTTTGTGTTAGCTACTTGTTTACATTAACATGCATGGTTCATAATAGCTCACACGCAACTCAAAGTGGGAAAAATGTAATACTCAATAGTGCATCTTAACTATTTTCCCCATTTGATTCAGACTAACTTTGATAGTTTCTCTAAAATATAATAAAATATTATTTAGTTATTATTTATATGTAAGAGTCAACATACAAACTCTACTATATTAGATTGTAAGTTCATATCCCCAAGTACTAATTAAAAAAAAGTTCCTATCCTTAAGTGATTCTAACCTAACCTTCATAATTGTTATTCTCTATCCAAGTTTAAAATTGTAGTTGTAACTTTAAAACTAGTTCAAAACCACTTATGTGGGTGCAATTGCCACTTCCAAATTCACTTTTAGTCATAGACTACATGAAATATTTAAATTGTGGTGTGAGGTTCTTATTTGAAGGACAAAACCTAATTAATTTTAATCATCCATATATAGTATCATAATACTATCATCGGGGCACTAGAGCATTTAAGGAGCATTGCATCAACATATAAGTCACAAAAGCATCATAGACATTTGTACTTTTTATTAGAATGTCTTCCAATTTGTTCAAAATCAATAAAACAATCCAAGGATTTGACTAAGGCAAAGGGAGGGGAACATGCCACTTCCATGTCTGGTACAACAAGCTCTATTGGTGTCTTTAGGTACCACCAATATCTCTTTAAAAAAAAAAAACAATAAAGTTTCTTAAGACTAGGATGAAGGTAACAACAAAAGTTTATAATTATAGATACTGTGTTAGGCCATACTTGTTGGGATCACTTTTGCAAGTACAAGATTGAAAATGGAAACAATGCATGTCACCTTTTGGTCTGTCAAAGCTTCAACAACTTAAATATGATAACAAACCAAACTTTGAATCAGTGTGTATAGATTACAATAGAGCATCTTGATAATACTATAATTGAAGCTAAATACTTACACCTTTTTAAATCACTTTAAAAGATATATTTGTATAGTACGTCCAATATAACTTTATTATATAAAATAATTATAATGTTAATAATTGTGCATATTTATTTACCCTATACAACACTTTTAAAAGAAACATCTTTTCTGATTTGTTTTCAACAACTCATTGAACATTATACAAGAAAAAAAAAACCAAATTTCTATTATTATTAACTATACCTTTATCACTCATCTAATAATTAAGCATTAAAATGAATTTGCACATGACATTTTTTTGAACTATTTCTATTCACACAAATGAATATTGAAGACTAATTCTAAAACAAAAATAAAATTATTTACTTTAAAAATCATCATCTAATTTAATACTTAATTTTTAAAGTCATAATTACTTTTCATTGAAATAACTAAATTTTCATGTGTAAAATTTTAATAGAAACATATCAATTTCATAAATATTGACATCTCTACTTTTATATAGCAAACAATTTCCAAAATTGACATGTTCACCTTCCCATGAGATATCTCTTTCATACAAAGGTAGTGATCATGTTGGGACCCAAATTGATCTTAAAAGCCCCTAAATTTAAATTATCCCATTTAATTTTTTAATTTTTTAAATTATCCTTTATACTAGTGGTGTACAAGCTTATGGTGTGACGTCAGCCTATATGTCACAATTATTCAAACTTCAACTTTGCGTAGCATGTACTTTTTATACCTATACAAATTTATTCTAAGAAAAGTGGATGCAAAGGAAAATTGGCATGTACTTTTCATAGTGGTCTAAGTGCATGAAAGTTGTACACTTTTTCTTTGTCGAGTTAAGATGTCACTAGATTTGTGGGAAATAAAAGTATTATCTACGGCATGACCTTTTACCCCCACTTTTAATTTCAATGGTCACATTTTTTTATTCTAGTTGTGGAACTATTGAAGAATTTTTTTTCTTTGTTTTCTCCATTGCCATCACAAATGAGTCATTGGTTTTGTGCATTATGGTTAAGTGGGCTCATCTATAAACATGACCCCATGCTTAAGATGTGGGCATTTGTTTAATAGCTTTGAATGTATGTGCTTTGTTTAATCAAATTCCAATCCATTCTATTTTTGACTACTTCCTTAATGGATAAGTCTGTGTCATGCTGAATCTCATTTTTTTATCATCTTTTTGACTACTTCCTTAATGGATAAGTCTGTGTCATGCTCAATCCCATCTTCTTCATCATCTTTATGTTATTCATGGGTTCAATTGTGATTGTATATGCATTCCTAAAAAGTGTAGTAGGTGTGCTAATAGAAATAGTCAAGTTTGGAAGTTTCTGGTGAAGTTTTTGATATGTTTGAGCTTGGTAATGTTGAAAAAGGGGATGTGATTGAAATTGGAAGGAATGCAATTTATGTTACTGTCTTCTAATTGCTTTTTAGGCACTTTTTTCTTTTATAATATGATTTTATTATATGCATAATGTTAAAGGTGTTAGGAAATTAGTCAAATGATTAATTAAGACGTGTGCAGTAGCAATATGACATATTAGAAAACTATGAAAGTGACAATAATGTTGATGATGAGAAGTTAAGGTGATCATGAAATTGATTTGGTAGAAAGTAAACATAAATTAATATTGATTGGAGTGAATTACAAAGTTTAACACAAGTAAAAAATTAAGATGTTTTATTGAAACTTTTATATATATATATAATATTGGTGTATTATTATAAAATATATTATCATTTAACTTTTTAATTTTTATATTATTATTTAATTTTTTTGATTCAAAAAAGTTATTTTCTATTGTAATCATTGAAGATTATATAATAATTAAAATATATATATTATGCTTTATAATGAAGATTGAAAAGACAACAAAGCATTCTCATTAATGGGAGAATAGATGATAAGAATTGTACAAAAATGTGAACATATGGCATCCTCCAAAGTTAGGTGCTCTAAAACTAAAGAGTGTAAAGGCAATCAAGAGTTGGGAGATGCCGGTTTTTTTTTCATAATCATTTAGATGATTTTGTGAAGGTGGCTTCCTTTTTATTGGTACACAATCTAACAATGAGGTTGAAGCTACAACATTTTTGGAAAGTGTTAAATTGGTAAATGGTGTAGGATGTGATCAACTTGAAATTGAAGATAATTCACTTCTCATTATAAATAGTTACAATTTTTTTTTATTTTTTATTGATATCTTCAAAGCATTATTGAAGAAGGAAACCTAATTGATAGAAACTTTAGATCTCATTATATTAATCATTATTTAAGAGAAAATAATATGATGGCAGATAATCTTACAAATACCAAAGTAGCTTTATACTTTTATTTTTAATAATCAAAGTTTAGTATAGTAAGTAGTGAGTTAGTTATTGACCAACTTTTAATTTATGAGGTGCATAGGTGCCTTAAGCTACTGCCAAATGTTCATTCACTTAAGTAATTATTATGAGTTCCCCATACTGGTTTGTATTCTTTGATATATGGTTAGTGATGACATACATATTGTCCAATGTGACCTATTTATGTTACATTGATGTTATCTATTTTGTTAGTAAACATTTTACATAAGAGTGATAGTTCTATGATGGTTATTGCAATTTCTTTAAATCCTTGTTTTAATTTTTTGAATTGCTAGGTAGGAAAGTGTAAAATGAAAAAGGGTGATTATAACGAAAATGGTGGTAGAAGGTGGTGAAGTAGGGCTGGTATAATGCATAAGTAGTCTTTGAGATTCATTAATATTAAAATATTAACTAGGATGAGATTGAATTTGTAAAAGAAATTCTTGTGTTGAATATTTGTTGAATTTTTGGATGTTGAGGATGTGTGCTTATTTAGCTAATAATTTTATTGCTAAGGGGGGAGGTTAGGTCATAGATTTGGTTGTGTGCAACTTGATTCTCCACTTGTTCCTACCAAGGTATGTGGTTGGTAATGGAGCAACTCAAAATGCTAAGGCTATGGTATAGCCTATTGATATGGTATTCAATTTTGTGGCATTTATAGATACTTAAATTTTTTTTTTTTCAGTAAATATTTACCATTTCCCAAGTTCTAATAGGATGGGTGACCTTTTGGGAAGGTCCAATTCTTCACCTTTGTGAGCATTACCTAGATGCAGGAAGTGTTAAATTTTCCATTCATTCTGATGAGATATGGATTCTTGTGAACTTACTACTCATGAAACATGGGCCAATAAAAAAACATAGTTAAATCCTCAAAATAATATCACAATCCTAATGCCTATTTAATGCCCCCTTTCCACAAAATTCTTCATCAATAACTATCCAACCTTCACCCATTTTAATTGTTTAAATTAAATAAATCCACACTTATTTCTCATCCTCCATTTTACAACCCCCTCAATAACTTGATCTTGATTAACCTTCATATGCTATAGTTAAAGCTAGGTTTTATAGCCATAAATTGAGAGCTTAACCCTCTAAAATTGCCTTCATACTAGTTCTAATCAACATCTAGCTGTCAAATTACCATTTTTGTTGATAAGATTTCTTTCATTAAATTGGGAACATTTGGCCAAATGCATACATTGTGTTTGCAATACTCTTCAAGTTAAATTGTGAAAAATGCCATAAAAACTCATTAATAGCCATTTTAAATATATATGTAGCAATATTAAATCCATCACTTAGTATTACAAGTCCATATATAGTTTCTCTTGACATGGTTTATTACTTTATTGTATTAATATTAGAAATAAATAAATATTAAATTATGTTTTTTATTTTATTTTGGTAGGTTTTAACTTGTGGTCACATGGGTGACTAGGAGTCTTGTTAGACATCTAATACCTTTTGTTCATCCTTAGCATGTGGGAGATTCATAACTTATTTTTTGAGGCTAGAGGAGATTACCCTCCTTTGCAAGTTCATAATTGATCAATTTTAGATAAATATATATAACATTTTACCAAAAAAAAAAAGATTTTCAAAATTTTACCATTGTTGGAAAGAGGACTTAGAGAACTATGTAGTGCTAAAATCCATTCACTTGGATTTTTTTATGGATTTTAATTTATAATTGTTTAACTCAACCTTTTTTTTGAAGGCTTACAATATACATAACTTTTGCTTAGAAAATCAAAATTCTTTAAATAAAATAAAATAAAATAATTATTTTGCATAAAAATCACAAGGAATCCATTCATGATATCTTCTCTACTGTGTTCTCACATAGTTACTAGTTTTTTTTGTAGGGTGCTATAATTCTGCACTAATGAACACTTGTAGGTTTCACATTTGTCATATTATATTGTTGAAACTACTAACCTATTTATTGTAGCACCATCATCAAAGATTGAAAAAAATCACTAGAATTAGGCACATTTGATTTCTAAGGGGGATTAATCTTTGTTTGCTATGTTTGAGATCTTTTAACTTGTGTGTATGCTTTCTGCTCATGTTGCGAAGTTATCTTGGAGACCAGAAATACCCTTTTACTTCTATTTGTGTTGTTTTATACTAAGGGTCTGAGTGTGTATGATTGAGCTCCTCTCACTAAAAGGAAAAGACTTATATTTCTTTCCCTTTAGGAGGCTTTTCTAGGGATTTCATATAATCAAAGAGAACAACCTCAACCATGCTTTTTGACAAGGTATATAAAGGGGGTTTAAAAAAGTTATACATCAAGAGTGAGTCATCTTTGTGTTTAGAAAAGGCTTAAGACCCTCAATAAAAAAAAAAGAAAGACCATCTTAATCTTATGCATATTCATGGGTACTTTATTCACAAATTCCCCTAGAGACTTTAAAATTACTAGCCCAACACCTTTGATTGTCATTTCTTATGATGGATCATTGTTGGGTGGGGGGAGAAATGATCACATGTACCAAAACAAATTAAGATATAAATCACTTTGAACAAGAGTAGTCCTTCAAATTAAGGGGTTTAAGGTGGTTAATGAACTTTCACTCCCTATTTGTCCAATCATATGGCAGATGGTACTAATGGTATGAATGTCACTATTTTGATTGAGTATGGATGAATGCCACCATTGTGATTCCATGAGGAATAACACACCTACTTAAATAATTATAGGTTGTTCATGTTCTTGATGTATCTTCTTGTGTGGGACCAATAATTATCCTTAAACCTTGTTACTTAAATAAGCATGCCTACTTTTTTGGTTGAGTCTTCTTGCATTAAATCTTAATAAAACCATATGAAACCTTATTGCAAAAAAAATAGAGTTAATCCAATTTGATCAAGTTTATAAACTTTTAAAATATTGCAACATCCCTTTTTAGGATGTTGAAACCAATCCCAATTCATAACTCATCATCCAAGACATCGTCATAATCCACTAAATTCCTTTAATATTTTTAAGACTTGTCTAATGCATACCCGTAGCATTCTAATTCCACCCATATAAACTTAAAATTCAAAGACCTTATCCTATTATTACATATTACCATATCTTTCTTATGAACCTAACCTATCTTAAGTCTAGATCATCACCCTAGTCTTTCCAAAGATATTTCCTATCTTAAGTTACATATCTTATTTTACTCAATCCTAATTCATAACTCATCATCCAAGCCATCGTCATAATCCACTAAATTCCTTTAATATTTTAAAGACTTGTCTAATTCATACCCATAGCATTCTAATTCCACCCATATAAACTTAAAATTCAAAGACCTTATCCTATTATTACATTTTACCATATCTTTCTTATGAACCTAACCTATCTTAAGTCTAGATCATCACCCTAGTCTTTCCAAAGATATTTCCTATCTTAAGTTACATATCTTATTTTACTCAATATGTAGTGCCTCCCGTGGTTGCATTCCACTCCATTTTATTTTGATCCGAGTTGGACTCTATTTTATTATTTGACTATTCATATGATGTGATCAAACTTTGCAATGTGCGATGCATTTATCTATAGTACATTATTTTGGCTTGACCAGTATCATTACTGATTTAGATGTTAGGTTTGATTATTGCTTACTATTTTGATCATATCTACATGATGATTCTTTCATGATGTGACATGATCCTTTATGGTGATATCTGGCATATTTTGTATTTGAGAACTTTGCATTATGTTACTTTGATGACTATCACTGATTTCCTATGTTATTGTGCCTTTATTGTTGATGGATATTTCATTGGGATTTTTACTTCTATGTGATGTATATATTATAAATGATTATTTTTATATTTTAAATTTAAGTGAAATATTTATTATATGATGTACATTGAGGATTAACAATGGAATGATCAATGTCATGACATTCTAATACATACAAATGACTGCATCACTAGAGCATCACTTTTCCATTAGTCATACTTGATTATTCATGTTTATGCTTAATTTGACTATTTATATTGTGATCAATGCACTTGATCTTTGTGCATGTTTTTGTGATTAGGTACTAGACATCGTCTCCACCATATGACCACTCAGGAGCTAGGTGAGTTTAGTTTTCAATTAAAGGAGTTGTTGGATAAGGGCCATATTCATCCTAATGTTTCCCTTTAAGGAGCACCAATCATATTTTTCAAGAAGGATGGATCCTTGTATTTGTGTATTGATTATGTACAACTGAATAAGGGGATAGTGAAGAATCAATATCCCTTATTGAGGATTGAAGATTTCTTTGATTAGATGAAGGGAGAAAGAGTATTCTCGAAGATAGATCTTAGGTCAGGATACCATTAGCTTTGTATCCATGAGGTTGATATTCATCGTACAACTTTTTACACTTGATATGGGCACTATGCGTTTATGGTTGTACCCTTTGGGTTGACCAATGCACTATTGGAATTCATGAGTTTGATGAATAGTGTATTCTACACCTATCTTAATTATTTTTTCATTGTGTTTTTGGATGACATTTTAGTGTATTCGAGGAGTATGGAGGAGCACAAGGGCCATTTGTATCGGGTTTTGTAGTGTCTTTGTGAACATCAATTATTTGACAGCCTGGCCAAATGTGAGTTCTTCCAGACTGAGGTGAGGTATTTGAGCCATATCATCTCAGGAGAGGGTATTTATATAGATCTTTTAAAGATCCAGGCCATTATAGTTTGGCCAGATTTAGAGGAAAGGGAAGAAGTTTTTTTTGACCTATATAATATGAAAAGGGATATATCAATTCTTCTTTTCAAGATTGCACATTCAGAAGGAATATGTCCCAATAGGCTAGGAAAGTCCAAATCACTAAATGGGTCAATGATCCTTTGCTAAATATGTAATATTGAAATGGGAAATTATAACGAAACAAAGAATTTGCAAAAGTAGAATCAAAATACCTGAATTTGAAAATCTAGAATTTGTAATATCAGACATATAGAATCCCAAAAATACTTGTAATCATTGTTTTGGAGTCTAAAGGTTGCAACCTATATGCTAGTCAAATTTGAGCATGTTCTGGAGGGTATACAATAGATGAGCCTTATTTTACCTAGGTATAGAATAGCTGAGCCATTTTGTACCTTGGTATTTTTTTCCAAAACTTACAAGGATGATCCGACTATTCTTGATCTTCCCAAAAATATTTTGGTAGCTTCGTAACCTATTCCTACACATAAAAAAATGGGGAAGAAGGTTAGATAAAGGGGTTTGCCTTATTCAACATCCTATTCAGGAATCAAACTTAAAATGAAATGAAATATAGGAAAGCATGCTATCATGTAGAAAAGGTTAGATCTAATGAATGAAGTATATCATGCATTGACAATGCAAACTTCTCTTTGAATGTGATCAAATATTGTGGATGAAATAACTTTGACTAAACACAAAAACCCAAAATAAAATCATAGAAGACAAAACCTCATGGAATAGATGTTTTAATTCACCACAATGTTCATTGAGGAGAAGAGAAGAAGACTTAAAGAGGTGGGTGCATCTCCTTCCATGATAGAAAACTCCTTTTCTTGGCCTCCAATTGGGAAAAAATCTATATCTATGAAGAGAAACACCTTGAATGCTTGAGAATAATGCTTGGTTGTTTGATGGCTCTTGAACTTAATTTCTTGATAGCTTGATCATGATGATAGCTTAATAATAATAATGGATACCAAAGTGAGGAGAGATAGGGTGTTTATATACTTCTCACAATATTTTGAGGGTTGAAACTTAGGTAGGTTGATTGTAAACTATAATCCTCCACTAAATTGATGAGATGGGGGCCCAATTCAGATTTAGGCTCCATTTAATACCCTCTAATCAGGGCCTAGATTGGGACCATGGATCTAGACAAATGAAAGGATGCAGGAAAATAGGGTATAACTAGTTCCAAGATCGGGAGAGAACATAAATTCCATAAATAGTGATATAGGGCTTAGGTGATGAAATTAATTATAGGATTGGAGGAAAAATAGAGGAGCACACTTAGATACAATGGTTGGTTTGCATAACTGATGTAATGATGAGTTGAGAATGTTATGGTATGAGTTTGATGTAGATATGATGTTAGGTTGATTAGTTATGATGTTGTCATTGATGTCAACTTAGAATTTGTTGGTTGAGAATTTAATTGTTATGTTGTTGTATGTTCAAAAGGTTGGATCCAGAGTTGTGGTAAGAGTCAGAGTGTGTGATTGTAATGAAAGACTAAGTGATGTCTCTAGATGTTATATCTATAATCGCAATTTTACGATATGTATGTTGTGACTTGTGAACAATTGAAGGTTGACAAGTCAACAAGATGAACATGATATAGCCAAGGAGGAATGATTTGATGATTGTGTCAAATAGGTTTGGATTTAGGTGTTGCAATTCAAGATATAGTATCTTGACTATGTTATGAGGTTGTTGTTGCAATTGCATAAGGATTGGTGACCACAAGATAAATTTTCAATGGAAAAAAGATCAATCAGTGAAAAGTAAATGAAGTTCTCAAAACAAAAATTCAAATCCTCAACCAGTAATGTTGTATCGTGTTGTGATAAGTGGTTATGTGCTCTAGGGATCGTAGTGATGTGGCAGATGGACATGGAATGATGAGTTGGCATTTTCATGATTGTTATGATCTAATTTCTTGAAGTTGTGCAAGAATATTGGAAAGTGTGATGTGGTTTGACTTTTCTTTGTCAATCGATTGTGTGATGGATTTGGAGGCTGACATGATTGGTAACACATTTTAGGGGTCAAGGATTGAGCAGGAATGAATTGTAATGATGAAATCCAAATGTATTAGGTCACGTTTATGATGAATATGGATGACCTATTTGGTGAAAAAATACTTATATATTTTGATGTATTATGTGAGAGTGTGGAGTAGAAAGATCACAAATGCAGTTTTATGATTGTAGGGTTTGGATGTTCTACATGTGAAGAAGAGATTGAGCTTGAAAATGGATCTTTACTAGCAGAGGAGGATCTCTACTTTCTTAGATCATGTTCACTTTTTGATTTCTAATAGTTTCATCAAGATAAATCCCTTAACTGGGTAGAATCTAACAGGTATGATTTGCAAATCCATTAACTAGGTGACTCTTTAACTAGGGTTTGAAATCCCTTAATAGAGCTACTCCTAATAGGGTAACACTCCTAATAGGGCTATAGGTAAATCCCTTAACCAGGTGGCTTGTAATAGGGTCTTTCCCTTAACCAGGCATTTTTAAGCTTTTAATAGGGCTTAGCTCTTAATAGAGCATAAAGGGGTATAAATTTTTGGGTAGAAAGGGGTTTTCCTCATTCAAACCCTATTTGAGGAATCAAACTTGAAATTTAAATGAAATCTTTATGTATAGAAAGCATGCTAAAGTAAAATAAAGGCTACATTTGAAAATGTAAATGCTTGTACCTTCATAAATGGACTTGGTGTCACCATGTCTATAAAGATGCTTTAATTAGTCTTCAATGTGGTTATAGGATCTTGAATTATTGAGAAGAATCAAGTATTCATTTCACAAATGCCTAATTCTTTAAATCCTCCTCAAATATCCAATGTTGTTATGCTTCATGTTTTTTTCCTTTATAAGGAATAAATTCACATTGATATTCATGTAGTTGAAAGAAGGACCTTCTTACATGATTGAGGTATCCTCTACATGGCCTTCAATGAGGGAGAGGATCTTGCTACAATGGAGAAGAATGCCTTGAAAATATTCTTTAGATGCTTGAAATTTTCCTTAGAACTATTTAGAGCTTGAATTCAACTTGAGGTTAGGATGTGATGTCCAAATGAGGAGAGGTGGGTTGCTTATATACCTCTCACAAGAATTTCAAAGCTCAAAAATTGAAGAGGGATGAAAAGAATTTGGATTTCTTGCTTAATCATTGAGACCTACCTCCAATTTAAATTTTAAGGAAAACATCAGGGACCGAGTCATAGGCTAACTTGGTCCCATCAAAAGGCCTCAAAATTTAGTCCATAGGTCCCAATAAAGGTAGGGATGATAGAATGATAAGAAAAATAGAGGTTGGATCAAGCACAACAAACAAACAAGTGCAAGGACACTAAAACAAGACCTAGTTGAGCATCTAATTGTATGTAAGTACAATTTAGGATGGTACATTTAGCCCCCACTTCAATAATATTACCTCATACTCATAATAAAGTAGATCAAGATATTGGAAATTGTTTGATCAAGGTCAAGGAGACACCAATCCCCTAAGTGGCTTAGGTCCTCATCAAATCCAAAACTAAGATAAAAATAAACTACACTTGAAAAGAGAGTAAGGAAACATGACCACACTAACCTAGTAATATTTAACTTACTATGAGTCATGTAAAGAGAGAGATTAGTGAAAAAGGAGGATTAGGCCTCATGAAAGGATTGCCTCCAAATGAATCCTCTAAGTAATGAACAAGGGCATAAAGTAATGTAATGTATTGCAATGCAATGTGTAGGGTCATGAAAGGATTGTTAAGTAATCCATTGGTAAGTAATATAATAACATTTTGATTGCAAATTTGGATTTGTGGTGTGTGCAAAATGTGAAAAAGGAGAAGAGTGTATGTCCCCATGTTAAAGAGATTGTAAATACATTAATAGGAGAAATGGCTTTAACAAAGAATACATTCATTTGAAATATATGTTTCTACTATGGTATGCCCCTGAGAAATGAAAAACTAATGGAAATAAAGAACATGAAAAAGAGAGAGAACAAAGGGATCTACTAACTCTGGGGTTAGTATGATCATATGATAACTCATGTACATTAAGAATTATTGTAAAATGAATTGACATCATTCCCCAAAGGTAGAAAAACTACATTAACAATAGAATAATAACACATAATAAATACATGAACAAGTATTTTTGGATCGACATTGTGGACACTAAAAAGAATAGATGGTAATTTCCATTTTGAATCACCCTCAAATAGAAAATGCAAAGGAACATTTAAAACAAAAGAACATGCATGACATAACATATATATGACACGAGATACAAAAAGATGAATTTCATGATAGGTCAATCTCTTCATCACCTTTCTCCAACAGAGAAACAAGGGTCATCTAAATAAATATAAAAATAACATATAACAAGTGACACATTACGAGGGAAGAACAACATGAATAGGCAAAAACATAAAAGAATCCATTGTACAAGAGGATCTAGTCAAGCATAGATCAACTACCCACATGATTGGTATTCACTATTAAGGGAAGTCTAGAAAAATGCAAGAGATGCAATGTCTAGAACAATAGATAGATCCATCACAATCTCCAAACAAGGACCATGCTCTAATTATGAGTCACTTTGTTTGTTATCAGGAGATAGGGATAACATTTTTTGAAAATCTAGCAGATAATTCATTATTGATCTCAA
This sequence comes from Chamaecyparis obtusa, assembly GCA_027943335.1. NCBI lineage: Eukaryota > Viridiplantae > Streptophyta > Pinopsida > Cupressales > Cupressaceae > Chamaecyparis > Chamaecyparis obtusa. Next base: position 139,060 of record BSBK01004420.1, read on the forward strand.
TAAGATCATACATATTATTAGAATCATTAGCATTGACATAATTTGCATTAGAAACATTGTTATCATAATCAAGAGTATCTTATTCATCAAAATTATTAACAATGAGATCTTTGATATGAATGGAAAAATCATCAAGTTTATTCAATTTAATTTTCATTAAATCAAATTCCTCCCTTGGGCTATGCATAGGTTGGTCAAAGGGAATTAAGGGATTATAAGGTTTCTTAGGTGAGGAAATTTTTTGGGAAGCAAGCTCATGCACTCAATAATGGATCCACATTGGCGACCATAAGCACAACATTTTAAAAAAAAATTGTGATGGTTTAGGATCAATCAATATCATCTTCTTTTCTTCCTCAGGAGGAAGAATCAAAGAAACCTTACAAGGTTGAGAGATAGAGGATGCAAAATGCTTGTAAGATATAGCAGGTGAGATTGAAGCATACATAGGAGGAATGGAAGGTGTAGGAAGGAGTCCGAGTCTAGGAAAAGGAGATGGGACATCCTTAGGGTTGATTGATTCAAAAATATTTTTGAATTTGAGTGTTTGGTAGGAGAAGAATATATGATCTTGTAGAGATTGTAATGGTTGAGGCATGCTAGGTCAAAAGAAGTCAAGGTCAAAGTTACCATGACTCACTAAAGGTCGATAGAGATTATGATTAATTTTGATGATCTCTCCATCATGGGGAAATTTAAAATACTTTTGGATATGATAAGAAATATCATTCATAGAAGTAAGCCAAGGAATTTCGAGTTTTACTTGGAATTGATCGGAAGTTGGGATGAAAACAAAGGTGACATATAAGCATTTCTTACCAACTTGAATGGGAAAGGTAATGGAACCATGGGTAGGACAAGTAAAACCATTAAAATTCTTAATTATCAAATCTGATTTCTCATAAGAGTCTTGATGAAAATATTGTGTAAATATGTTCCTTAGTTATAACATTCACCATGTAAGTGGGATCAATAAGAACTCCATGAGAGGGGATATTATTAATATTCACAAAAATGTAAAGGGAACCATTGTCCATCTTAATAGTCTCCTTAGGATCATATGTTATGCAAGGTTCAAATTTTGGCTTAGGTTTAGGTTTGGGTTGATCAATAATGTTGACAACATTTTTGGCCTCATGACACATATTATCAAGGTTCATAGTAGTAGGCTCATGAGACTTAATAACATTATCTGAAGAGGAAGACAAGGCATGTGTAGGATCAATTGCGTTGGTTGAAATGGGAAGGTAAATGATTGGTATATATTTACAAGTTTTGATTGGGAGGGGAAACAATTTTGTTTCCTTAATCATTAACACCCTCACTAGTTATGACATTAGAATCAATAAGGTTTTGGATGATTGTCTTCAAACAAAAACACTTCTTAGTATCATAGCTAGACTGACAATAATATTGGAAAGAGGCTTGAGGATCATAGGATTTAGGAAATTATTTGGATGGGTCAATTGGTTTGATGGGAGAAAGTGTTAAAACATTATAATTAATAAGATTCAACATCATATTATGTAAAGATTCAAAAAGAGGTGTAAAATTACAAGATGGTCTAAACATAGATGATAAAGGAGTCACACTTGAAGTTGCAGCTACCACTTGTGTATCGACACGTTTGATGGATTATTCATCTTGATGAAGCCTTTGGGATTTTGAAACTTTTGAAAGGGTTGTAAGGAAGCATCACTCTTATCAATTGAAGCCATTTGATTGGATGTCTCAAACTAGCTCACTTGAAGCTAATAATTATGAAGAACTACACACAATTGTATCAATGAAGTAAACTCCAAAAGTGATGTGTTATTCCTAATTTCTTTTGAAAATTAGAAATACAAATATGTTGAACATCAATATCATACACATGATAATAAATTTAATCATGTAAATGATTGAATCTACCCATAAAATCAATCTCTTTTTACTTAACACCTTTCTTACTGTAATGAATCAAATCAATCAAAGAAATGTTAGGACCAATATTATTTTGAAATTGTTAAATGAAAGGATTAGAAACTTTTTGAAATGAGTCAATAAAATAAGGAGGTTTAAAGAACAATACCATTGTGAAGCCTTATCTCTAGATGTTCTAGCAAACAATTTAGCCATCAATTTATGATCATGAGAAAAGTCATTATACAATATTTGAAATATTTTCACATGTGTCAAGGGATCAACTTTTCTAGTATAGATTTTCAAATGAGATATCTCCATGTATTGAGGAATAAAGACACAAATGATATTGAGAGACAAAGGACTAGCAATGCCACAAGTAGGGATATTGAATTTGAATTGGGCCATGGAGAAAATTTCTTGTTGTAAGAATGACTTAGTTTGGGCAAGGATATTAATGGTTTGTTTAGTAGATAGATTAGTATTGGTCATTTGTGAAAGTGAAGGATTCAAGGAACATTATGAGTCTCATGGAAGGAAAATATGAAAGAAGAACATTGTGGTAAGTAGATATAGGTGATGGTTGGAAAATACATGGAACACTTGTAGGGGCAGGAATGATAGGATTAGGAATAATTCCAATACTAATAGGTGTAGGATTGATATTTGAAATAGACTTAGTAATGAGAGGTGGTTTATATGTAAGCACACTAGGTAATGAAGTACAAATGGGAATAGAAGGCTCAACACTAGTGTTAGGATGAGAGAGACTAGGATCTTGAGAATTTTTTTTATAGATTTAATATTTTCATTGATAAGATGAGATATTAAACTCAGTACATCAACAAAATTCATCATTGTGAATCAAATTTCTCAATCCTTCTATCAAGGAGATGGCTTCCCTATTATAATGCTCTTAACCTAACCCTTGCTAATATTTTTTAAAATCATGGGAATTTTTTTTCACTTGGGTAGGAGACACTCTTAAGGTCTCATCTTCATCATGAGAAGAGTGGGAAGAGGGATTCTCAACAATTAGAGGTATGTCATTAGAAAGCATGATGAAATCATCCACATTTCTATAGAACATATTATAGGTATCAGGATCAAAGGAACCCATAAGTCTAAAAATTCTTCTCATTAGAATTCCATGGGTAGGACTTAAACTTATGAGATTCATGCACAAGGGTAGCAAAATAAGAAATGTTTAAACAATGAAAACTACTAGTAAATTGATCATTTAAACATTGCATGAAATGAAATATAATTCCTATCTAAAATTAAAATGCAAATATTCATCAAGTTTATGCAACATGGATGAAATTAAGACATAGAGAAAACAAAATTTCACATGAAACCTAATGAAAAACACATCTAACTATCACTATTTTAATACATAAAAATTAGATCTAGACACAAAATTAGAATACAAATGTTATGTGTGTACACATTAAATAGTGCACTTCTCTAAGTCATTACATCCAAGGGAATCCATGAATGGGAAACCTTGAGAAAGCGACCTAGAGCTCCCTAGGCATGGAGTCATAAGGATGTTGATGGTGCTCTTAGCTAGAGCTAGTGAAGCATGCAACCTTGCTAGTAAACCACACAATGGGAGATTCAAAGAGACAAGGGCAAGAATGCCAATATCTTCAAGAATCAACAATGTAGATGCAATGCAACTATGCTAAGAATGAAGATGCAAGCTATGCTATGAAAGGAAAGTATTAAAAATCCTTGCTAATTAATCTATGTGAGCTAATCTAGAGCATGAATGAAACTAAGCTAGAAAGCATGAAAGCTATGATGCAAGAATAAAACTAGAATGCAAGAATGATCTCCAAAGCTCCAAAGTCTCCAAAGTCTCCAAGAAATCCTGCAGCATAAGATTAGTATTCAAAGTTGGGATCTAAGAATGAGAAAAGAGCTCTCCTTTTAAAGGAATTGAAAAGGAATGGACCATGGAGATTAAGAGGCAAAAGATTTAATCAAGGGTGGAGCTTGAAAGAGGAGCAATCCATGTGCACAAATATCCTTCAATGAGAAAATACGAGTTGACTTTTGTGTCCATATGAGAAAAAAGGCCTTTTCTTCTTTTTATAAAGTAAGAATAATGCTTTATTTGTGCAACTCAGGATAAGAGGAAAAGCGGGGGCTTTTTATCTAATAAAAGGGGAGGGAAATTCATTTTAATTAAATAAAGACTTAGGATAAAATGGTTAGCCCATAGAAAGTAATCGAATAAATGATAAAAATAGGATTTGATCAAGAAAATTGATATAATTGAAAAATATTGATTCAGGGATTTGATAAATTTCTGAATGGGGGCCCAAAGTCTAGGCGACCATTTTAGGGTGCATACATTTGCCCCTCTTTGACTAATGTGAGATCGATTTAGGATCACATGTGGTCAAAGAATGGAATTGAAATGTGAGATCGATTTGGGATCACAAAACAACCCAGATGTGTGTTAGACGGATGGGAACACATCAGGACAAAGATAAGCATAAGCTAACAAAGATAAGCTGAAAGACTAGACCAACATACCTGTGAATAGGAAATTGTCAAGTCTCAAATAAGAGATAAGAATCTCAAGGTTTGATTGATAAAGTTGAATCAAGGATTGAAGTTGATAGGTACTGCCCCCTCAGAATCAAAATTGAAATCAGGTAGAGGAGAAATAGTAAATTGATAAATCTGATCAAATCACTAAAAATCATAATTGAAGATGAAAGACCGATAGGATAACCATCAAGCAGTGAAGATATGCCCTAGTTTAACTGAGAAAGATATAGGATGAAAATGAAGTCAAACCTCAGAGAGATGAAGTGGATGAAAATGAATGAAAGACTAGAAGTTTGAAAGAGATGGGGATGAAGAAATAAAGATGCCTCAGCAAAGATTGAAGGATCAGGCCTCAAATGGTTAGCCAACTGTGCAGAAGAAGGAGAAAATTTGAAATGCAATTTTGACTATTGAGGTCAACTTAGATTTCAATTTTGATCCCAAAAATGGATCCAGGATGTCGAAATTAGCTAGAGGTGCAATTTTCACAAAATTCTGAGATGGTTTTGAAAATTGGTCAAAAAGTCAAAATGCTATATAAGGGGCAAAAAGGGTAATTTTAAATATGATGATAAGATTAACCCATTGTGATGATAGGAAAAGGACGTGATGTGAAAGACAAGGAGTGAAAGACATGATCGAGAAAAGTGAAAGGTGAGCGCAGTTGACCGAGAAGTCCATGAAAGATGAAAGGAGAGCTCTCTCCATATGCAAGATGCAAAACTAAACTAACATGAACCTAAAAATGCAAGCAACTGTGAAAAAATGGTTTACTTGCAAGGTCACAAAGCTTTTAGACTCTAATATTCATCATCAAGTGTTATTGGTAGCATCACAAGATCATACAATACACACTAGTATGACTATGTGAATATGAATATGATCTATATCATATAGATATCTGGGAATCCCGCCTAGGCACCAAAGACATATAAGTCAAGATGACTAGTGCAGTGAGATTTCCTAAGTTTAATATGGCAAGATTATACTTGCATCGAGACACAAGGAAAGTCAAGATGACTATAAGTATGCACTTGTGAAAATAGTCAAGGATAATACCTTGTAGACCCCAATGTCAAGTGGAACAAGCATAAATGCTAATGACAATTAGGACCAACAAAATATACCCACAAGAAGAAAAATAAATAAAACATGTCCTGATGCCCCCAGTCTTCTAGCTCAACATCATCAAAAACTATTAGGGAGAGAACACTCATCAAAGAAATCATCATAGATAGCACACAAAGAAATAAAGTCAAACAAGTCTCAGTGAGTCGAGTGTTTAAGTGCATGTGTGTAGGTCATAGAATCAAACTTTGAGTATCACATTTGCCAATGAGAAATACCATATCATGCTAGACTGTGGGTAAGATATATGATAAGTGTTGAGAAACACTTGACACTAGGGTAGTGTTAAAAAACATAGTTTGGGGTGGTGTTGAAAAATACCGTTTGCAAGATGTCCTAAAGACCAACGCATCCTAGAGACCAAAGCTAACACAATTATGCCCCCTAGACAAAGACAAAGACCAATTCCAAACCAAGGCAACAAGGTCAAGGCATGATGGAGAAAGGCTAAGTGTCGAGGATGGATGCTAAGAAACAAGGGTGTAAAGGCCTTAAGTAGCACCTGTTTCCAGGTTTTCACCACTTGGAGATTGTTTGATTTTTTCAATTTTTTTGTATTTTTTCTACCAAGGCGCCTGTTTCCAAGTTTTCACCAAGGCACTTTTTCTTTTTTTTTTTTTGAATTTTTTGATTTTTTTGTATTTTTTTAAGGACTTTATATGCTTTTTAGGATTTTTTCAGCATCATATATGAATTTTTTTGGGATTTTTTTAGGATCAATAAGTATGTACAAAGGATGCCCCCAGATAGAATAGGCATCATGGATAGAACTTCTTTAGGTGCAAAACATTAATAGGATCAGGGATCTATTCTCCCTCTGGATCAGATAGTAAATAATCACCTATCCCAAAAGAAGCAGTAATAATGTATGGTCCAAGCCAATTAGGTTCAAATTTTCCCTTTTGCTCTCTATGTTGTTGGTTCTTAGGGTTTTCTCGTAGGACAAGATCCCCCACTTGAAATTCTCTAGGGTGAACCTTCTTGTTGAATGCTTTAGACATATGCTTTTGGTAGACTCTCATGTGATCAAATGATGCTTTACGCTTTTCATCTAGAAGTTCTAGTTCTTGGAGCCTCATGGCACGATAGTCTTCATCTGTCACTAGACCTTTAAGGGAAACTCTAAGTAAAGGAATCTCCACCTCTAAAGGTAACACTGCTTCAGCACCATAAGTGATGGAAAAAGGAGTAGCCCCTATTGGAGTATGAATACTCATTCTATGTTAATCTCTATTGAGCATTTTAGGTTGTCATTAGTATCAAAGGACAGTAAACAGGTTGGTCAGCTATTTGCATTGAGATAGTCGGTAACTAGAAGTAAGACAGAGCAGTCGGTAAAGACTTATACTAAGCATCACACAATTAACCAAGCACCAACGACACCGACACTGACGGTCAGCAAACACCGAGCATCGTAGTGTACACTGAGTAGATTATACAGTGTTTACCAATGATCACAGTAAACGGCATAGTAATCAGAAATGGCACATTATTCTATGCAAATAGTTATAACAGATCATAAAATGGTTTACCAAGATTGAGGAGCATTTATTGTAAAAGATATTCATTAAATGCAATGATTATCTTATTTATATTAGTTGATCTAGGTTATTTTGCACCGTAGATCTTAGGGTTATGATTTTCTTTTGTAACCTAATTTTTCTTTAAGCGGCAAAAATAGAACACTATATATTGTATATGTTCGCACCATTTTATAGAGTTTTTGAATTGATATATATGAATCATGGAGCACTTGAAGAAATTGCCTATCTTCAAGACAATCAGTTTACCGAGCAAAATAGAGTAAAGAGGTTTTCAAATTTAGCAGAATTAGACAAGGCAACCGAGAAGATCAAAGCAGAGAACCATCACAGATAAGGTGATATTTTGATAAGAACTTATAGATCTATTTTAGACAATTAAGTTGTCAACTAGCAGATAATTTACCTATTACTTTCTGACAATTGAGATAGAGTTTTGATAAATCTCTTAAATAGAGTAGACTTAACAGTCTTTGTATAAATCTCTTAACCGAGTACACACTTCATATAGTGTTGTTAAATCCTATAACTAGGTAGATCTAGCTGATCTAATATGTTACTCCTAACAGGGTAAGATCACCAGAAGTGATCAAAACTTGTAGCCTTAATAGGCAAACCTTTTCTATCTGCAGTAGTGAAGAATTTATGGGTGTCATCCCCACCATAGTTTTTACCTTCTAACAAGGGTCTGCGTTACCAAAATACTTGTGTTATGTGATTGTCATATTGATTTCATATTGTTTACTTTCTTAAGTTAACTAGATGATTGATTTATGCAATTAAATTCAACTTATTTTGATCGGTTATCACAGTATTCAGTCATAGATCAGAAGGTTTTGCAACTAAAGTTTTGAAGGCACTGATTCACCCCTCCCCTCTCAATACATATCTCTCCTAACTCCAATAGTTCTATAGGCCCACAAGGCCAGATTTAGCTGTAGATGCCAATCTCTACCATTCTTGTGAACTGTTGTATGGAGAATCTTAAGAATGGTTTTATTCAAAGCCTCTGCTTGTCCATTTCCTTACGGGAAGTAAATGGAGGACCAATGTTGTTTTATCTTGAACTTCTTGCAGAGATGTTTAAGGTCCTTATTTTTAAAATGACCTCCATTATCAGTGATTATTTCAGAAGGCATTCCATACCGACATATGATATGGTTCAAAATAAACAGAGAAACTATCTTGCCTGAGGCAACAGAAAGTGGGACAACTTCTACCCATTTGGTAAAGTAATCAGTAGCAGTGATAATGAATTTGTGTCCACCTGATGAGTTGGGATGAATCTGCCCAACAAGGTCAAAGGCCCAGCGTTGAAATGGCCAATGAGAAATAGACGGAATAAGCTCCCTGCCTAGAGCATGTATCAGATTACCGTGTTTCTGACACTTTTCGCATGATTTAGAAAAAGCTATTGCATCTGTCTGCATGGTAGGCCAATAGTACCCAACCCTAAGCAACCTTCGGGCCATGGCAAGACCATTGGAATGTCCTCCATAAATTCCCTTGTGAATGTCAGCTAACACTTGGTTGGACTCATCCTTTTCCAAGCACTTAAGAAATGTCCCATCTAAACCCCTCATATACAGATCACTAGAGATAAGGGTGTGGCAAGAGGCATTTCGGGTCAAGTTTCTTCATTCAGAATGATTGAAGGTTTTAGGGATAATTCCATCATGGAGGTATGAGTAAATGGCACCATAAAGGGATGACTCATGGCCAACAAGGGTACAAACAACTTGGCTTTCTTGGGAGTCATAGATAGGGTAGCGTAGCTCTTCCACCAGGAATTTGAATCTAGACTCATGATGTTCTAGCTGAAGAAGTGAAGCCAATGTAGCCATAGCATCAACTATTTTATTCTCTACTCTAGGGATTTGTTGAAATGTAACAAAGGTGAAATATTGTCGCAATGAATCAACCATTTTCTTGCAGGGTACCAATTTTTCATCTTTTGTTTGGTATTCTTCATTAACTTGGTTGATGATTAATTGTGAATCCCCATACATATGCAACTCTTTGATTCTCCATTCTATAGCCATCTTTAATCCATTTGTCAAGGCCTCATACTCAACAATGTTATTTGTACATGGGAACAATAGTTTGTAGGACTTAGGAATTGTGTACCCATGAGGAGAAACAAATAACATTTCTGCTCCTGAACCATTTTTCATGAAAGAGCCATCAAAGAACATCTTCCATGTTCTTGCAGTCATGTACATTATGTGCTCATCTGGAAATTCAACTTGGATTGGTGCTTTATCTCGAATTGGAAAATCAGCCAATTGGTTTGCAATGGCTTGTCCTTTTATAGCCTTACGCTCAACATACTCTATGTCAAATTCTGATAAGATCATCATCCACTTAGCAAGTCTACCTATGAGAGCAGCCTTACCAAGAAAATATTTGAGAGGATCAATTTTTTCAATGAGGTGTATTGTATGCACAAGCATGTAATGTCACAACTTTTGGGAAGCAAATACCACCGCAAGGCAAGATTTTTCAATACTAGTGTAATTAACATCATATGACACAAGAGTACAACTGATGTAATATATAGCTCTTTCTTTTCCATTATCATCAAGTTGAGCCAATAATGCCCCCAAGGAAGATTTTGTTGCCGACACATACAATATGAGTGGTTTTCCTGGGATAAGAGGCATTAAGATTGGAGGGTTGGCCAAGTATTGCTTGATTTGGTCCATGCTTTGCTGATAATCTTCATTCCAGACACATTTAACCCCTTTGTGCAAAGTCTTATTAAAGGGTTGATCTCTATCAGCCAGTTGTGAAATAAACCTCCTTATAGATTGAAGGCATCCCTGGAGATTCCTCATTTGGCTGATGTTTTTGGGAGGTGTCATATCCAATATTGCTTGAACTTTCTTTGGGTCCACCTCTATTCCTTTGGCTGAAATGATAAATCCTAGGAGTTTTCTAGAGGTGACTCCAAATGCACACTTTTTGGGATTTAATCTTAATTGAAACTGTTCCATACGATCTAGAATGACTTCTAAATCTCCCAGGTGTATATCCCTTTTTTTAGATTTTGCCAAGGTGTCATCCACATAATCTTCCATATTCTTATGCATCATGTCATGGAAGATAGTAGTCATAGCTCTTTCGTAAGTAGCTCCTACATTTTTTAGTCCAAATGGCATGACATTCCAGCAATAGGTTCCCCATGCGCAAGTGAATGCAATCTTTTCCTGGTCTTCAAGAGCTATTTTGATTTGATTATACCTAGAAAAACTATCCATCAATGAATAGATCTCATAACCCGTGGTCATGTCCACTATCATGTCTATGTTTGGAAGTGGAAAATCATCCTTTGGGCATGCTTTATTAAGATCTCTAAAATCTGTGCAGATGCAAATGGACTTCTCATGTTTAGAAATTGGTACAATATTGGATATCCATTTGGCATAATCAATGGCTCTTATAAATCCAGCACTGAGGAGTTTTTCTACTTCAGCTTTGACAAGAAGAGTTATGTGAGGGTGCATTTTCCTCAACTTCTATTTTACTGGTTTTATACCTGGAGCTATGGACAAGTGATGCATAATGAGATTCGTGTCCAACCCTGGCATGTTTGAGTAAGTCCAAGAAAAATTAATCTTTTTGCTCTGTAGGAACTTGGTATATGCTTCTTTTTCTTGTATTGATAGAGATTGAGCCAAATGCACTATTTGTGGAGCCTCTTGTGTACCCAAATTAACTGGCTATGTAGGCTCAACAAGCACTGAAGATCTATCTTGAAAATAACTTGGGAGATGATCAAGTACCTCATCCTTAGGTGCCTCGAAGAGGTTTTCAACCTCAGATACATCCTTTATTTTTACTTTTTTTCAGTTCTGACACCGCCACATAGTGGTTTTTGCCATCATAACTCTTATTCTTTTTTATTTTCTTTTCATTTTGTGACTAAGGTACTTGATATTTGGTTCTATCATGCTTGTAGTTGGTTTAGTAGTGGAAGAGACTATGGGCTCAAGGGCATTTAGGTAACATGCTATCTCATAGTCATTTTGGAAAGTTAGGAGCTGAGGCTCTTGATAGCACTGAGACCAATCAATTGAGTGAGGATTGGCAAGGGGTAGGTCAATGATGGGTTCAATGTTGTGTATACGAATGGTATCATCTCTGGTGATCACAGAGTTAGGGTCCGTCAAGTATCCCTCTAAGGTACCCAAATCAGGATTTATCCTACCAAGCAAAGCATCGTCCACTAAAGTGATTTGCGGATTCGAATCCACTAATCCTACACTAGAATCGTTAGCTACCTCAGGTTGGGAACCATATGTATGGGAAAAATCAATGTCCATGTCAACTGTAGAACAATCAGAGAGAGATTCCCATTCATACTCATGCGAGTCCGTATCTGAATCCCAACTGGGATGTTTACACCAAGCATATTTTTGAGGCCTTGAGGTAGAGGCTTTGATATCACCAAGGGTGAGACCTTCTTGAATGCCATTTGTGTATTGATTTTCTTGAATAGGATCCTCAACATGATCTTCAACAATGGATTCTTCTTGTTCTAGGTTTGAAACTGTTGGATTGGCAATTGGAGTATCTAAATCTCCCCAAAGGAGATTTGTGGAAGGGACCCAATCTTCACACCTATCTTGTTGATTTTGAAAATTGGGTATGTAGTTTGATTCATCATCACTATCCATCATAGCAAGGATAGGAGAAATTTTCTTGTTCTGACTTTCAAAACCTAGGCCAACCATTTTTTTAGATCTGCATCCAAAAAGAGCATGATCGAGTGGTTTGGCTCTGGCATCTAATCTGTGACTGAGAGGACCATGACCTGGATAGCCCATATTTTTGACAAGGGTGTACCCTCTTCCATAGGCCTTAGGAGAGGGAGAGAAGTTCTCATTATGCATGTATTTGTCTTCTCTATAGATCCAGTCCTTGACAACTACCTCTTCTTTTTCATCCTGGATGGGCACCGAGGATTCTACAAATGTACCAAACGGAGTCATGGCTGAAGATGAATGATGCATCTCTTGTGAAGGTTTACCATAGGACCTAGGTGAGACTGGAAGTTTCGTATAGGAGTCAATTTGATATCCCCCCATACCAAGGTCTATGGATTTGAACTTATCCTTGTATTGTGCTAGAGTTGCATCAAAATCCTCTGCTTCCCTATTGAGAGGAACATGAGTTCCTGCTAAAATTGCATTTACAAATAATGTGCTATCCCTGGGTATACAGACTTCTACTCCATTATAGGGGAACTTAACACATTGGTGTTAGGTGGATGGCACTATTTGCATGTCATGGATCCACGGTCTACCAAGTAGGATATTATATGCTAGAGGACCAACATCAATAATTTGGAACAAAATGTCCTTTTCAACAGGGCCAATCCTGATAGGAAGGACAACCAACCCTTTGGAGCTTCTCTCTACCTCAGCATAGGATTTAATGGTAATTTTCTTCCGGGTATCAATAACTTGCTCAGAATAACCTAGTATCTTCAACAAACTCAAGGAACAAATGTTGAGCCCAACACCCCCATCAATCAACACACACCTGACATGGGTCTTGTGGATCATGACTTCGATCAACACACACCTGACATGGGTCTTGGGTATCAATAAATTGCTGAATGGGGGCCCAAAGTCTAGGCGACCATTTTAGGGTGCATACAATGTGTCAGGATCACTAAAGTATAACATAAAAATAAAGAGATGAGTGGATAGATAGGGTGTGATCAGGGTTATATCTCTCTATTAATAGTCTAAAGGAAGATGATTTGTTAGGCTCAAGAAGGCCCAATAGCTAAAAAAGTACACTGATCCTTCAATTAAGGGAAGATGGACATGGAAAATAAAATGATGGATGCAAGATGTAGGACTAAATAGCGGAGGAGATTGTCTTCTAGCAAACACAAATTAAAAAAAGTAGAAGACCAATTCTCTTATCATAAATGAGACTCTAACATATAAATTGACCTATAAATTCAATTTGGAGTGTAGTTGGAGGGACCAAGCTGTCTCGGGTGACTCTTTCCTCGTGTTTTTGTCCATTTTCAGTCTTAGATTGTAGGCAAACTCTTGTATTGTCCAAATTTGGTCACAAAATTAGTGCCACCTATTCTTGCACGTAGAAAAGAGATAAATTGTTGGGTAGAAAGGAGTTTTACTCATTCAAACTCTTCTTGAAGAATCAAACTTGAAATTGAAATGAAATATGCATGTATAGAAAGTGTGCTAATGTAAAGTAGAGGCTAGATTTGAAAATGTAAATACTTAAATATCTTCACAAAAAAACTTGGAGTCATAATGTCTGTGAAGATACTTAAAGTAGTCTTGAATGTGGTTGTAGGATCTTAGATTGTTGAGAAGAATCAAGGATTCCTTTCAAAAATTCCTAGATCTGCAAATACTCCTCAAATATCCAATTTTGTTATGCTTGATCTTGCTCTCCTTGAGAAGGAATAAATTCACATTGATATTCATGTAGTTAAAAAAAGGATCTTCTTGTATGATTGAGGTCTCCTCTAATTGGCCTTCAATGAGGAGGAGAAGCTTACTACAATGGATAATAATGCCTTTACAAGATACCTTGGATGTTTGAAATCTACCTTAGAATGCTTGAGAGATAGAATTCAACTTGAGGTAAGGATGTGATGTCCAAATGAGGAGAGGTGGGTTTCTTATATACATGTCACAATCATTTTGAAACTAAAAAAATTGAAGATGTCTGACAAGAATTTGGATTTCTTGCTTAATCGTTGAGACCTACCCTTGATTTAAATTTTGAAGAAAATTTTAAGGATCAAATCATTTGGACCAACTTGGTCCCACCAAAAGGCCTTGAAATTTGGTCTAAAGGTCCCAATTGGAGTAGGGGTGCTAGAATGATAAGCAAAATTGGGTTTGGATGAGGCATAATGAGCACAAAAGCCCAATGACACTAAAATAGGGCCTAACTAAGCATCCAATTATGGGCGAGTACGATTTAGGATGGTACATAAAAAAAAATCAATAGATGAATAAATCAATACAAGATGCAAACCCATGTTGAATCCTTGCAAGATGCCTTCATTTTTATTCTCCCTTTTGTGTTGTATTGGAATGTCTCTCAGAATTATATCAATATTATTGCATTATTATCACACAAAAACTCAAAGAATGTAGTTATTGATGATAAGAGACCAAGGTTGCTTTTATAGATTTCAAGGATTTTGATCAAAGGTTGAGATTAAGAAGTCAAACAAATTGATGAATGACCAAGATCTATTGAGAGGTCTTGATTGAGATGACTGTGACTATTTTCATGATGGAGATAGACTAAATTGATTGAGGAGTTAAAAGTAATTTGATTGGTCTGTTATAAGAATTGATTGGAAGCGGAATTGAAAGTGAGTGGGAGTCAACATAACCAACTCAAGATTTAATGATCATTAAATAATTATTCCATTAAGCATGTGAGAAGAATTAGAAAAATAATTCATGTGCATGAAATAGATAAATAAATAAAATAAATATTTAGATTATTTTTAGAAGAATTTATTTTTGAAAAGTGTATAATTAAATAGCTTGAAGAGTTCATTTAATCATAGAAGACTCAGTTAATAAATTAAATAATCCGGAATACTTATTTAATTATGAAAGGGAAATAGAAATTGATTTGATCAAATAATAAAGATTATTTAATTAAAGTGTATGAAAGGGGTTAATTAAATAAAAAAAATATTTTATTAAGATTAGAAGAAAATTGATTATGAGAGGAGAGGGAAATTTTGATTTTTGAATTTAAAATACAGGAATGAAGTCAGATTAATTAAATAATTAAAACCATTTAATTAATTAAGAGAAAAATTAGTAAAGGTGTGGCTAGTAGGCATTGGGAAAATTTTAGGTGCCTACAACTTGTATTTAAAACTAATTTGTAGAGTCTCATGTATCGTAGATTCAAGAGATGCCATCGAATGTATACATCTACTCTTTGAAAGAGATGATTCTTCTTCAGCTCATTGTGAGGGAACACTCTTACCCTCTTGTTCATTCTCTACATAATCATTCCTCATAGTTTGACATGAGTGTGGAAACTTCAAGGAATAACATTTGGAGGAGGGATCTTTATTTTTGGAAGAGACGTTTTAGTCTTTGGATATCATTCTTCATATATCCCCAATAGATTATGGATATCACTTTCAGCCATGTAGCCTAAAGATTTTAATTTGGAAGGGACAAATTTTAGCATCGACATTGTTACACTTGAACAACTTTCAAAGAATCCATACATCTCATTCTTTTTCCCCTCATCTTTCTTTAAGAAATGATAATAATTAGTTCATACACCTTTTGTTTTGTTTCTTCCTAAGGGGATGAATGTTGTCCAAAAATTGTGGATAATCTTTTACATTTAGTTTAACAATCTACGACTAATACATATTCTACATTGATGGAGATTACCGGTCTCCCTTATTTTGTCTTATGGAGGGACTTCTTCTCACATGTGTATTGTCTACCAAATCTTCTAAAGAGCATTTCATTATATTTTTTCTCCTTAAGGGAGGAGTTTTGTCCCATTGGGGTTTCTACTTTTATCCATTTGTAGAATATTGAACTTGTACATAGGTACCTAACATGTTCTAGTAGCCAAGACCCATCATTGCATCTTTGCATGTTTATATTCTCCCAAGCTTCATTTAAGGGGGGTGGGGGGTGATGGTATAAATAGGGGTATTGCCTAACTAGTTTCATTATTAGGTCCTTTTCACCCCTTTTCATTTAAGTTTTCTTAGGGTATACATAGGTTATCACTTTATCTCTCATATAATAAGATTAATGCACTTGCCATAGTCTTATGATATCTTATGTCTCAGTTGGCTTATATAACTAAGGGGTTCCCTTTGTAATCTCATATTGTAGATTGGCATTCATTGATGGGAATACAATTTAGTATTTTCTTGTCAATACTCCCATTGCATTGTGCTCTATTAGACCTATAGATCTTGGGTGGCTATCTCCATAGCCAAACCTTGCATTAAATAGAAGCAAATATCTAATGGTGACAAACCATAAATTTGTATGTAAAAGTGATTCAAAATTCATTTGATACAAATTTGTTTAGATTGAAGGATACATGCTAAGACTTGACAACTACTCCTCTAATATGAAATTTTCCCTTTCAACACAAATTCTCATGCATAATACAATTAAAGAACTCTTTTATTCATTTTACTATCTACTTCCAAAACATGCTACAATATTTCTTCATCTATAGCTTTGCACTCACATAAAAAGTTAGCTAAACTGATTACACACATTGCTTCTTATGGTGGGTAAGCTACTAATAAGGTTTGTCCATTGACAAACACTCATAAAAATTACTAGAAGATTATACAATCTTCAATTAGTAGATAATCCTTTCTCTTCTTCATAGGTATCCATTAGAGTTAAAGGAAACCCATGTAGGGTTTAGTATTAAAAGTTATGATTTTCATCCTAAAGCTCAAGATGACTTAGAAATATTTAAAATCTTGATAACCACCTTTCCAAATTTAACTTAGAATGAAAATTTATTAACAAGTTATACATATTTATGCAGGGTCAAGATACCATGATCAAAATAAATGACACACACATACAACATCTATGTATAAATATGACTCTAAATGAGACAATAATGGTAATACCAACCAAAACAATATCAAATGATATTTGCAAAAATGGTTAAAATTATGTTAAATGGTATTAATAGAAAATGACCAAAACACTTCAATCAAACAAGATTATATTTTCAATATGTAAATCAACAAAATAATTGCAAGAAATGAGAAAATACCATAATTAAGATATGCTTTCCAATATGTCAAATGATTCTTATTAAGAATGACATAAACAAAATTAATGCACTTGTCCTTATTTTCACCCATATCCATATTTTGGTGTAACAACATCCTGTAATGCTCCTCCCATAGTATGATTTTCTATATCTTATGATTATTTTAAGATGATGAATTATATGTTAGGATATCATTGATGCTTATGGTTTTACTAATCCCATACTTGCATGTGTATGGTTGATGTGTATATTTTGTATTTCTGTTTGACGTGCCTGATGTGGTTGAGGGACGAAGTCGTAGTTACTTACTTGCAAGATCCACATGATCGGCTGATCCCTACCATTGCTTGTTTATATTTATACATGTATGTACATGCTCGTCCTTTATGCAGGTTTGCAGGTATTGGGCATCAACTTCCCTGAATTATTAGGATGAGCATGACCTATCGCAAAATCTCAATGGTAAGAGAGGGGAGATAACATACAAATCCAAATCCCAACCCTAGCCATTGATTGTCCTAAATATTAGGCAAGTATCTTTTTCTACCCTTCTGAATTCATCAAAGTGACATGAATTCGTGAGCCCTTCCTTGGTGTTTGTTTGATATAGAGTTAGTCATTTTTTGGATTTTGGGAGTCGAGTGGTTTTTCTTTTGAGAATTATTTGATTTAATTAATTAAGTTAGGAAGTATTTTGAGATTTGAATATTTATATTTTATGAATGTGGTAATATTAGTTATAGAGCATATTTAATTGTTAAGGGTAATTAAATACCTTTGTTAATTAAATGATTAAATTAAAAGATTTAAATATGGATTAAAAGGTTTAATTAATTATTAAATCATATTATAAATTAAAGGACATAGTTGATTTATTTAATAATTGATTTATTAGTTTGAATAGTTGAATTATGCTAAAGTATTTATTGTTTAATTAAATAATTATATGCAATTTAAGTTGTAGTTTCGGTTTAAGTGAAATTGAAATTATAATTAAAGTTAAAAGTTGAGTTCGAGTTTTATTTTAAAAGTGCATTATTTATTGAGTTATTTTATCATGCAACTAGATAGAGAGAGTTGAGTTCTGCTTTTGAGTTTGCAAGTTTTGGAAACCCTAGGAGGGATAGGTTTCCTTTATGTAGGGATTTTGGGTATTATTTTCATTACGCTAATAGGTTTTGGAGGAGTTCTGGAAGTATTGGAAGATTTTTTTTGGGAAAGCTTGTTTTGGCGGGCATTATTTTGTGATTGTTCGAAGGCTTGGATTTTGAAGGTTGGCTTGGGTCTTTCTTGGCTTCAAATTTTTAGATGTGGGTTGAGGTAGGGTTTGAAACCCTCATATTTTGCAAATTCTCTTTTTGAAAAGATTATATACTTCGTGTCTGGGATTGTTATGTGATTGATTTGAAATTGATTTTGGTTTTAATTTTGGGTGTAGCTTTGGAAATTGGATTAAATTGACGTTAGATTGATCTGGTAGTTCATTTTGGGTGTTTGAAAACCCTAGAATAAATCGTAGGAAATTGATGTCTTGTCTTTGATATGTTGCAAAGAGATTAAATTAGAAATTGCATGTGGAATCAAAATTATTAAATGTTAGTTTTTGTGAAACCCTAGTTTCCTTTTGAGAAAAATAATGTAAAAAAAATATGTATGATTTGCATGTATTCAAATATACAAAGGTTAACTTTTGGAACCTATTATTTAAAATATATATATGTAAAAAAAAAAAATCTCTCATTAGCAACTAGATCTATCTTTCTAGTATTTTGTTTTAAATAAAATCATTAAAAAAAAATTAATTTAACAAAATTATATAAAATATATATAAAAAAAAAATTAATAAAATTTATTAGGGGGTGGGGACCCCATCCCCCAACCACCCCGGTAGCCAAGGGACTGCCGCAGTAGCCCATGTTGTTGATGTCAGCAACCAGCTATCGTGCAGCAATGTACTACTAATGACAGCCATTGTTGTCATGTAGCAGCAGACTGCCTACGACAACCACTACTGCCACGGTAGCAATTCTGTCGTAGGGCAGCAGGGAGGGGTGGGCCAGTCCCGCCCTTGCGTGCGTGGTATTTTATTTTAAAAGTAATAATATAATAAAGGAAAGGTTTTATTTATGGTTTATTTTAAATTAAATTTAATATTATTAATTTATTTAGTTTATATATATATATATATATATATATATATATATATATATATATATATATATATATATATATATATATATATATATATGTTAATAAATATGTATAAATATATATGTTTTGGTTATTTATGGTTAGTGTAATTCATCTATTATTTAAAATGAATTCATTAATTATTTTTATATGTTGATATATTTGATATAAAAATATGGATGATATTTATTGAGTTGAATTTATATTTAAAATAAGCCATTTTATTTTGCATGATCTTTTAATCGATATTAAATAATTGAATTGAGTTGAGAGTACTTTGTTGAGGCTGATATTAAAATATAATTAAATTTTTATCTTCATTAACTGATTTAATTGAGTATATTTGAGATATAGTTGTTCAGTGTGGTGGTGATTTTATTGGCTTTATTTGATTTAATTAAATGATGTGTGTGGTATGTTAGGGGTAATATTATTTTAGAGCAATATAAGAGTAATTCATTTTATATTTTCTATGTGCGATCTTTAGGTCTAAAATGGTTGGTTGAGGTTTGTGAGTAGTCCTTTGATCTCCCTTCCAACCTTGCTTCTTAGTGGAATAAATTTGCATGTTGTTTTTCTTGGAGAGTACTTTTGAGATGTTATGGTTATTTGAGAGCCGATGTGTTCCTTTGAACCTATATGAAATAATTTGATCAACATACTTTTCTGGATCCTATGTGATTATTGATTGAGAGCCTAGGGGAGATTAAATAGGTGTATTTTAGGGGAGTGGCTTACAATAGGGGTTTGGGGCCCAAAGAGGCTAGTAAAGGGTAACATATCGTAAGTTGATTAATAAGTGATAACCTAATAATAAAACTTGGGGATAACATTAAATACAAGATTGATCATTGATGCCTCTCCCATGCCTTGAGTGCTTGTATAGGCTAAGGATGGGAATGGGATGATACCTAGAGAGTAGGTATGATTATGATTCCTCATCTTCATGAGAGGGTATTCTGGTTCCGCATGGGTCATGTTGAGGGTCCGAGGTCCAGAGTGGCTAGTCCAGGGTAACTCAACCTGATAAATGTTTGAGGGTATGAGATCTAGAGAGACTAGTCCAGGGTAACTCAAGTAGTTGTCCATGTGATGACACTCCCATAATATGTAGTCTACGTCTCCTCGATAGTTTTGCATTTGCCTCTAGTGGTGTATCTTTTTTGTCTCATTATTACCTGGTGGTTTATTTTGTATTATTTAAAGTTTTGGTACATATTGGTTATTTGATGTTTATTTGTCTTTAGTTGGTGGTACCCTTGAGTTAGAAAGCCTTCAAGACCTTTTGTTAGATGTTTTTATTGAGTTTGTTATCTGAGTGGGGTTTGTTGTTATCTCCTCAGCACAGTGGGAGTGGACCTTTGGTTCCACGAGGTCGAGTGGTAGTGTTATCTCTTACCATTTGAGATTCTGATGTTCCTGTAGTGGTGCTGGAGGATGCTTGTTGTTGTTACCTTCTTCTTCTTCTTCTTCTTATTCTTCTTCTTCATTGGAGGCTTGTTTGTTCCTATCTTTTGATGTTCATGATTATAACTTGTATCAGTGCTTCATAGTTGTAGATATTGTATTATATTTCATATTCTATTATTGTGACATACCCTACGACTTGTGTAGAGGATGTTGTATCATTATGTATATCTTATGGTGTTAGATGTACTTATTATTCATATGAGTTAATTCAAATTATTCTTAATCTAAATATTTATTTTGTTGTATGTAATTCTACATCATGGGACCCTTGAGGATTGTTAACTGTAATTGAGTTGTGTATATGTACTTGTTTATATCTCATGGTTGTATTGCTTCCATATTTTTATCATCATTGTTGTAAACACTTAAGAAAAAATTTATTCTGTAAACATAGTGACTTGTATTAGGTTAAATTCTCCTAGGTTCCTTGATGGGGCATTACACATCCTCTCCTGTAATACAATTCTTTGTTAGAAATGTGACCCCACAAGATTAAAAAATACTAAAAAAATAGAAACACATTAATTCTATCAAAACAATCATAAATTTTAAAATATATTAATATATATTTATAATTTAAAATATAAATAATTATCTAATCTACAATGCAGTAATAAACCCATAGACATATTATAAATATAACAAACAAATATCACTCACCTTAAATTAAACTAATCCCCAATTGATTATAAAAGTTAGCAAAAACTATTATTAATTTAATAAAAACTTTAAGAGTACTACATAAATGGTCCAACAAAAGCATGCTAGAGTTCAGAATTTATGTTCTCGTATTCTCCTTCCATAAGTTGAAAAGAGCTACATTTTTTTCATAGTATTTCTTTGGAACTCTAATTTCTCTTTTGCGCTCTTGATAATTTATTTTTTAGAATAAAGTATTAAAAAAAAAAAATTATGATAAAAACATCAAATAAATTATATATTATTGGAATTGTAAATTATGTATTAATTGTATGTTTTTATATAAAATGTATTCTATATTTATTTTTAATTTTTTAAATATGTTAATTTATTTTTCAAAATTATATATAAATAATAATGGACATTATCATTACACTTCCTAATAGTTTTAGTTATCAATCAAATTAAATAAATATACATTGCATCCAAAAATTTACAGTACATAATTTTTTATCACTTCAACTTTTCATCCAATCACACCTTTTGTTACTAAATATAGTCATGACCAATGCTTTCTTGTGAAAATAGAACCCACGTTAAATTGTAAAACCACTGTCTTCTTCAAATTTTCCTCCCAAGATTATAATGTTTTAATGTTCCCCCACCTAGATAGTATATAAGTTTGTTTCAATTAACAAGATAAAATACTGGAAAATATTATATTCTGAATTAGTTAACTTTTATAATCTGTGTGACAATGTAAACCTCCAAATGGAAGGCAGAGAGACAGGAAGAAATCCATGGCCTTGAAGAGAGCTTCCTCAAAATCCATGGCCTCAAAGAGAGCTTCATCTCAATAGTCATAGGCATTCAAGAAATGACTTTACATTTCGTGGTGATGGGTTTCAGGAATTCAAAACTAGCAAGTATGGCGAGTAGTCTACAAGAAAGTAGCAAAGCAGATATTATGAGAGGAAACTCAAGACACGGTCTTGGAGATAGGATTCGAGAGATAAATTCTGGAAGGGCCAGATACATCAGAACAAAGAAATAGGGGAAGACCAGAGAAATTTAAATTTTCACCAAATTCAAAATAAACGGTCATTTCCAAAACTTTCAAAGTTTGGGTTCAGTGATAGGAGTTGAAGGATTTCACCCATTAATCCAAATTTTATTCCAATCTTTCCAACTACTCCTCTAGGAAGACCGTTCAAACCTCCTCTTCCAAACAAAGCTTGGACATGAATTCATTGGGTAATCCATAGAAGAAGAAATGAACTCCTTAGATCAAATAGGATCCCAGGATATCCTAAGAGAGTTAATGGGCCCCCCAAAGTTCCTCCCAAAAAATGGAAACCGATATAGGAAAATTGCCAGGAGAAAAATGTTTCTACAAATCTACAAACTCTCTCCACAAATCTAAATCCAGAGGGTGCACGAAGCAACTTTTCAATTCAAGATATCTCTCCTTAGCTTCCTCTAGATAAGGATGATACTCTAGCAACTGAATAGGTACCTTCTATCATTTTCTCTGATGAAACTCTAAAACAAAGGAATCTTTTCCTCTTACATCACACAGTGATTTGCAAATTTTGGAATGCTAACTTGTCTTACACCAAGTTCAATACTTGGGTTGCTGCAACCTGGCTTAACATCACACAAATTGATTCTCTAGATAATCAATCAGGATATTTCCTAGTCACATTCCAAGATAAGCACAATAGAGACATAGTTTTCAAATGGAAATGATGGTTCTACAAAAACTCTGGTCTCCACATGCAACAATGGAGTCCAAACTTTGATAGTGCAAAAAATGTCATCAAGTTCATTACTATGTGGATCACTTTGCAAAATCTTCCTATGGAATACAAAGACACAGATATCATACAAATCCTTGCTAACAAATTAGGAATCTATCTCAGTCATCACATTGAAAGGACCTCAGCTTCAATCATGATATGCTTTCTCATGAGTCTTGAGAAAGAGCTTCCTAAATCTATTAAAATCATATCAAAATTCAGAACATGGATTCAGAACATTTCATATGATCCCTGAGAGTATCCTCCACTAGTGCAGGGTACTCCTAAAGAGGCAAATTCAACAGTCCAGGATATGTTTCCAATGCAAAATCTTCATCATCAGCCATCCACATCAGATCTTCTCCCAAAGGCTGGAGCACGTTCTTCTATGGTCCACAACAGAAGACTACAGGGCCCAAACATGTTTTCAGAAAGTCTGAAACTTTTCCTATGCCTTTTATTCTGGAATGTTAAAAGGTCTTTGAGCCCTCAATATTCTCCTCACACATATATTTTACCATCAAATTCTGCTAGGATAGAGAACCCCTTAGCCATCAAACCAATTTTGACATCAGTTGATACCTGGCAACCACCTAAGGCAGGGTCTAGGTAGAGTACATTCTCCTTAGCTAGATGCTTCCTATCAAACACAAGATCTCTCAAAGTGGTATTTGGGAACAGATGGTTAGTAGACAACTCTAATCCCCTTCCTCTAGAGAATGCTCTTATTAAATATGTCCCAAGATTCAGCTAGAAGATTATGGAACAATTAATATCTTATTGTCTTATGGAAGTCCAAATGGAAATGACAGAGAAAATTGCAGATCAAGTGCTTCGGGAAGATGCAACATCTAGCCCAGATAAGGAAGGGAAGTCCTCAAATGAGATGCTTTCACATGCCACTTTAACACCAGTAGTAGAGGATGATATTCTCAAAATAAGGTTATGTGACCTAAGAGACTTGGGAAAGGCTAAAGTCTCTCCTCTCCCTTTAACTACCTCACAAGGGTCTCAGAATTCACAAACTCCAAAAATCTATTCCTCCAATACAAATTCAGACTGCAGGAAGTCTTCCAGATTAAGAAGCAAAGAACAAAAAGACTTGAAGAAATCCCCTCCACCTGATCAAGGAAATCTTTCAAAAATAAATAAAATTAAAGGAGGCATTATCTCGCTCAAACCTTTAAAGCATAAAGCTCAGGTTAGAAGTTTGGAGATTTTCTCTAAAGAACTACCAAAGCTCATCCAGTCAAAGTCA
This sequence comes from Chamaecyparis obtusa, assembly GCA_027943335.1. NCBI lineage: Eukaryota > Viridiplantae > Streptophyta > Pinopsida > Cupressales > Cupressaceae > Chamaecyparis > Chamaecyparis obtusa. The sequence continues at coordinate 163,365 of BSBK01004420.1, forward strand.
GAGACCCTGATTTCTCCAAGATTATAGAAAGTGTATGATCTCTTTGGTAGTACAGCTAAAGATTATCCCATGGATAATTCTCATCCATCCTCCTTTGTAGAAAGACTTCTAGAAGAAGATTATGTGGAAGAGGAAGAGAGATTGATTGATATATAAGATCCAACAGGTTTCAATGAAATCGAAGAGAAATATCGTTTAGATCTTTCTTTGGAAAATGGATCGGATGGCTCCTTTAGCTCTGAACTAAATAAGATCACCAGTAATTTAGGCATCCAAAAATCAGTACATAAAAGCACATTGGACTGCGGGGTGATTAAGAAAAAAGGGAGAGGAAGAAAATCCTCAACTAACCTCAGAGAGGAAGATGGGGAAGATTATGATCAAACTAAAATCACAACATACTTAAATGTAGGGAAGGGGAAGTTCCTTCCTAAGTTAGAATGAGAATAATATCATGGAATGTTAGGGGACTCAATGCCCCTAACAAGTAGCGGGTGGTGAAACATTGCACAATAACAACCAAAGCTAAGGTTGTTCTACTTCAAGAAATGAAAATGAGCAAGGACCAATTATCCAATTTCACATTGACTCTAGGTGATTGGAGATCTATAGGAGTCGAGGCGATAGGATCCTCAAGGGGATTGTTATTTTATGGAATACAATACTTTCTTCTTACATTCATTCAGAGAGTAACACAGACTAAATTAGGGGTAAAATTGCAAGCAATCAATCAAATCTTAATTTTTACATTGTGAATGTATATGTCCCTATTTTGAGTAGAAAGAAACTGGAGGTTTGGGAGGAGATCAACAAATGTTTTGCAGCCTGGCTGGAAGGAAATTTCATAGTGGGAGGGGACTTTAATTCGATCATCCATACATCTGAAAAACTGGGAGGTTCTCTTAGAGTTTCAAAATCTCAAATAGATTTTAAAGATTGGTCACAACAGGAAAATTTAATTGAAATTGAGCCTAAGAATGGTTCCTTTACCTGGTCAAACAAAAGGATTGGACTTAGTAACATCTTAGAAAAGTTGGATAGATTCCTTTTCAGAGGAGACCTCACAAAAATCCCTTTTTATTTAAAAGAACTTATATCCCCTACCTCAGGCTCTGATCATTTCCCCATCCAGTTAAATATTTTGGAGGAAGATAAACCTCAATGCTGTCCATTCAAATTTGAAAATATGTGGCTCAAAGAGGAGAAATTTGTTGACATGGTAGCTGACTAGTGGTTAGAGGTCAAAGTGAAGGGTTCTAAGTTATTCTGCTTTGTGTCCAGACTAAAATATATCAAACAGAATTTGCTCATATGGAACATAACTCACTTCAAGAACATTTTCTTGTCAAAAGTGGACATAGAGAAAAAACTTGAGGCATTGAATGAAACCATAATGCAATCCAGGATAGATCAGGACCATTTTATTGCTGAGAAAGATTTGTTAAGAGACTTAGAAGACATTCTAACTAAAGAGGAAATCTTTTGGAAACAAAAATCAAGAGAAAATTGGTTGGCAGCAGGAGACAAAAATACCAAATTCTTCCACTCTAGCACCAAGCAACGCAGGAGTGTGAACATGATTCTTCAAATTGCCAATTCAGAGGGTGCTCTTTTGCAAGATTAGAAAGATATCTAGAAGGAAATAGTTAGCTTCTACACAAAACTATTGAACAATTCAAACTGCTCTCCTCTTAAGATACAACAAGATTTATTGATTAACATCCCTAAGATCATAACGGATGCTGACAATCAAATGTTATCTAAGGAGTTATCTGAAAGTGAGATTTTCAAAAAACTATAAAAAATGGCCCCAGATAAAGCCCCTGGCCTGGATGGTTTCCCTTCCAGCTTCTTCTTGCACTACTGGAGGGTCCTAGGGAAAGATCTTACTGTAGCACTGGAGGCTTCCATATCATTAGGTAGATTCTTATCTAAAATCAACAATACTTTCATTTCTTTAATCCCTAAAAAATAACAGGCTAATTGTATGGATGAATTTAGACCTATTGCTTAATGTAATACAATCTACAAGATATTATCAAAGTCTCTAGAAAATAGATTAAAAACTATTCTTGGTAAGATTATTGGGGAAGAACAAACATTTTTTGTGCTAGGGAGATCAATCCTAGATGGTATAATCATTGCTCAAGAAGCCATCCAATCCATCCAATGCAATAAACAACCTAGTATGACCATTAAATTAGATAGAAAAAAGGCCTATGACAAAGTGAACTGGAGATTCTTAGCCAAATGCATGGAAAGTTTTGGCTTTTCTAAGGCTTGGATAAATATGATATTCTATTGTATTTCCACTCCAAAATTTTCTATTCTACTGAATGGATCTCCTAAAGGGTTTTTTGAAGGTTCCAATGGAATCAGAAAAGGAGATCCACTATCCCCCTTCCTCTTCATCATTATGGCAGAAGCTTTGGGCCGTAGTTTAATCATCCTTCAAGATCAAGAATGCATTCAAGGGATTGAAATCACTTCTCCAGTAAGAGCACTCACCCATAAAAAATTTGCAAACAACATTCTTCTCTTTAGTAAAGGCACTATTCGGGAGGCTATTCAGATCATATCAATACTTGATAAGTATGCTAAGGCTTCTGGTCAAGTAGCCAATAAAGATAAATCAATGATTTTTTCTTCCACACAAAAAAATAATTCAACAAAAAATAGAAAAAGTTTTGGCCTTTAAAATAGGTTCTCTCCCATGCTCTTACTTGGGAATTCCCATAGACAAAACCCTAAGAACCACATCATTTTGGAAACCTATCAATGAAAGAATGGATAGGAAGATGGGCAATTGGAAATCAAAATGGCTATCTTGGGCGGGCAGAATTGTGATGATAAAACCCACCTTAGCAACAATTCCTATATATCTAATGTCTTGCATCTCTCTTTCCATGGGTGGCTATATGGATGTGGTGAAGAAGTTAAGGAAAAATTTTTGGTAGGGAATAGACACAAACATGAAATTTTCTCTTATATCTTGGGATAAGATTTGCAAACCACTAAATGCAGGGAGCACTATCATTAAAAATTATTTGTGGTAAAATCAAGCTCTTGGAGCTAAACTATATTGGAAAATTATGAAGAATCAAAATTTCAAATGGGTTAGAATCTTAAGGGGTACGTATCTCGACAACAATATTGAAGAAGAGGTCTTTTGAATTAAGGATCACCCAAGAGGCTCTAGAATTTGGAATTTCATTTCCAAATCCAGACACATTGTGGATAACAATATTACATGGAATATCAGAGAAGGCAATTTAGCTTGGTTTTGGGAGGATTCATGGGGTGGGTGTCCAAGTATCAATTTGTTGTTGGGAAGAATCAAATCAGTCAGATTTTCTTATCATTTGGGGACCCTTTGTCAAAGACTACATTTATCCTACCTCCTTTTCCTCAGTGGATGGCTCTTGGCAGTGGAAAAACTTTTCAGATCTCAGTCTTGATCCATTGGAATTATGCAGATTGAAAATTCTTCTTAAAGACAAATCCTTTTTTCTCAAGTAGGGGCGGGATGAAATTATCTGGAATGGGGCTAAATTAGGAATCTAAAACATTAAGGATGGTTATAAGATTCTTTCAGGGCCTACTCAAACAAAGGCAGATGAAATTCCAATACAATTATGCTGGAATAAAGTATGTCTTCCTAAGGCAGGTTTATTCACATGGGCAACTTCTCAGGGCAAAATTTTAACTGTAGATAGATTCCTTAAGATGGGCTATCATGGACCATCTAGATGCACTCTATGTCAAAATTGTGAAGAGGATACCAATCATTTATTGTTATCATGTCCTTTTACCAATGATTGTTGGAATTGGTTGTGCACAAAATTAGGATAGTTTTCAACATTCCCTCAGGAGATCCTTTCTCTTTTGTTATCTTGGCCCAAGATCTATGAAGAAATTTTATGTGGAAACCTATGGATTATATCACCATCCATTCTGATATGGGAAATATAGAAAGAAAGAAATAGGAGACTTTTTCAAGACAAATCAATGGAAATTGATTCTATTCTCAACAAAATAGAAGTAATAATAGTTGAGGTCATGAACTATCACATCCAAGCCCAATCAGCCCAACACAAGTTCTACACCAGCTGGGATGACCAAATGATCAAAAGGTGGTATGGCCTCAAAGCCCCAATCACGATAGGTAGAGGCTGTAAAGCTAATTATATTCATAGAAATTCTTGTGTGTGGATGTCTCCATCTCCGGGATGGTTCAAGATCAATTTTGATGGAGTTTCCAAAGGAAACCTAGGTCCATCAGGGGCTGGTTGCATCATACACTTCTCAGATGGAAGAGTCATAGCGAAATTGGCTAAACCTTTGGAAATAGATACCAATAACATGGAAGAATTCAAAGCTTTATTGTATGGTATTTCTCTTGCACATGATCTAGGTTTGAGCAAACAAGAGATTGAAGGAGACTCCATGATAACTATAAATGCTGTAAAAATAGGGGCAACACCAAATTGGTGCTTACAAGATTCCTTGGAAGTCATTTTGCAGCTGACATGGAAATTTGAATCCATAACGGTCAATCATATTTTTTGAGAAGGAAACTCCAAGGCTGACGAGTTAGCCAATATAGCGACCAGTGGTGCATTTATGAAGATTATTTCAAGGGAGGCACAACCATAAAGTTTGTCCTAAATTCCACCTTTTCCCAGCAACGGTCTTAAGTTTTTAATATATGTTTTCAAAATATGTTTTAAATCCCAAGGCTCCTCGACAAGTTGCCTTGAGTATGGGGAGTGTCTTATCAAGTCATCTTGTCATCTCATCAGCTTCCTGAGTGCACATTGTTTATGTTTTCCTTGAAAATATGGAAATCCATCTTGAAAGCTAATAGAGAGTAGTCAGTGTACTTGGATGAACATGAGGTGACAATTACCTTTTTTGGGAGCCGAAGGAGCACTTTTTGATAGTAGGATTGAGTAAGATGAACTCTTCTCTATGTCTAAGAAGGATGGGATGGTTCGTGGGTCAGAATTCTGTAGTCTGTATCACATCTCGAGCACTTGGCCTACTAGTATATCATATTTTTCAAATTTTGGTCTTCATCTTAGCAATATTTTGGCCGGTTCACATCCTATCGGTGTTTTGGCAAGTTACTATATTTAATAGCGATATTTTTGGAGAGCTCTAACAGTCTTATCACTGAATGAGGCATATGATAAACTCAATGCAATATTCGACAGCGATCTGAAGCTACTCATTGCTGTATGTGCAGAAAGATGGCAATCTTGTTTCAACAAAGAGAGAATTTTGGGGGTTGGGGGATTCATTTCATTGCAGCCAATCTGAATTCTCTCTTTGTAAGCTTCTTCTATGTTAAAATGGACTCTCCAATCAAACTGAATGCGAGCGTCACATTTGATTCTCTTATCTATAATGATAAATTGATGGAAGTCTGTATTTATCATCAAAGAGTGGTCTTACATGCAGTGAAGAAAATCTTGGGCATGAATTTTCTACGCACCAACCATAGATTCAAAGTGAATACAAACATATGATCGGGTTTCTTGGCAAGCATTTTGGTAGCAGGTGCTCACAAAAACTTAGTAGAGGAAATCTGTGTGCATCTCTTTGATGGTAGGTATCTTTTAGGCCTTCACAACATAATTGTGGGCATTTATGATGATTTGTATACTTCCTTTCCATGGGATCTCCCAATTGTCATGACTGTTGGCTCCCTTTTCCCTGGGCTGGGCACCAATACAAAACACAACTTTTATGGAGGTCCTCCCAGAAGTTTTTTTATCCTTTCAGGATGGGAATGGGAACATCAACCATTGAGGCTTTCAATGATGAAGAAGGGGCTGAAATTCCTCACCAAATTTATTGGAATAGAGGAGGGCTTGGACTCTCCATATGGAGATGACTTGGATGAAGATCTAGACTGGGTATACCAGTACAAATACGGTGAGAAAATGGATGGACTTGGGAGTGTGGATTCCTTGAACGTTGTTGAGGAGGAGGAGGACGAGTCTGATGAGGTCGCAGATGAGGAAGATGATGATGAGGATGAGGTTGATGATGAGAAAGGTGGTGTTGATGAAGATGAGGAGGAGGAAGATGTTCAGAAGGACTCAGAGGAAGAACCCATGGACTAGGGGAACAGTTCTTTGATTCCCAAAATAAAGATGAGGATAGACAAGAATCTTCCTCAAATAGCTCAGAGCAGGACTCAACCTCTGCTTTGGACTAGCACTAGTGCAACGTCCCTTTATAGTCTCTTTTTGGGTTTTACAACTTATAGTTTCAGTTCTCTTTTAGTTTAGCTTTACAGTATTAGTTGGATTTATTCATTAAAATCATTTAGAAATTACATTTAATTATGAAGACTAAAATAGAAACATTTTGGGTTAATTAAGAGCCAAAATGATTAAGAGAGCATAAGTCAATGATAAACAATTTAATCTATATGATTGCAAAGAATTAAATTTAGTCTTTAAGAGACTGTCACCCCTACTTGTCATATGATTTTTTATCACTGTTTGGTCATTTTAATGTCTTTCATTTTATTTTATTTTAAAATTTAAATATTTTATCAAATTAGTAATACATATAATAAATATTTTATTATTATATATAATTAAAATTTATAATAAATTTTAGGTGATATGAATATCTATATAGATATAAATATTTTAAACTTAGATAATAAGTATAAACTAGTAATATGTATATTTTCTCAACAAATTTTTAAATTTATATGTTTTATTTGGAAAAGATTTTAAATCAATAATAATAAATAATAAATTAAAACTTTCATGTGTGATAAAAATAATATAAAATTTAAAAATAATTATAGATTAGTAATATATATTCTAAATCAATATAAATATATAATAAAGAATATAAAGATATAAATATTCTATACTAATGTTTTAAATTGGTGAAGCATATATTATGTTTTAAAAAGATTTTAAATTAATGTAAATATATAATAATAAAAATAAAATATATATATTATAAAATAACATATATTTATAGTATTAAATAAAAAAATTATATTGCGCATAACAAATTTTGATGGTTTATTAATAAATTTGAGTGTCATATTGACAGTTTTATAAAAATTTAACCTTTATGTGCAATAAATTTTCAGCCTCTCATATATGACTTCAAAGTGGAGTGGTTGAATCAAACTTAGACATGTAATTTAAAAAATGGTAGTTTTTGATAAAAAGGTCTGAAATTTCTGTTTATATGAAAAATACAAGCAAGATAATTCAATTTCAATAAATGTCAGTCAAACTGAAAAAAAAAGAAAAAGTGCACAACTTGGGTCCCATTCTTTTAGCATTTTCAATCCTTTTCCTAAATAACTTTGATTTTGAATTTTATCATTCAATTTGTTGTTCTGATTTTTCTCTATTCACGTCTATTTTATCACTTTGATGGAATGGATACCCCACAGTCTTTGACTCTAGAATGAGATTTCAGCCTAATATTCCTTTTCCTATATTAAATAACAAAACCAACTTGTGAATGATATAAAATCCAAACAAAACACAATTATCCCATTCTTTTAACATTTTCAATTCTTTTCAGAAAATAAAATTAGATTTGAATTCCTTCATTTAACTTGTTCTCTTGATTTTTCTCCATTGTAATCTATTTTCAAAATTTAAATATCTTTGTCAACTTTGATGGAATGCATATCCCACAGCCTTTGACTTACAGAGAGATTTCGGCCTAAAGATTCTCCTCCTATATCAAACAACAAAAGGATCTCATAGATGATGTAAAATCTTAAAAAAGAATTATTATAAATAGTCTTAGTCCCCGGACCCATTCTTTTGACATTTTTAGTTCTTTTTCAAAATAAAATTAGATTTGTTCAATTTATTCTCCTAATTTATTCTCCATTCTAACTTATTTTCAAATTTTAAATATCTTGATCAACTTTGATAGATGGATATTGGACAGTCTTGACTTACACATCCTATATCAAACAACAAATCTATTTTAAAGATAATATTAACCCAAAAAAAAGTATTATCATGCTATGTATGAATTCAAAGACAAATTTCATGATTCTATCATGATTGAAAGGAAACTTCACATTTAGTTTTTTATCAATGATGTTTACGTTATTTTTTTGTCATTTGTTATTGATCAGAATGATTTGGTGATAAGACCAGAGGAATTAAATAATGCTGGTCAGCACCATTTTGGATAATGCAAGCCAAAATAAGCAATTTCATGTTGTTTAGTGCTGATAATATTAATGTACCGATCAATCAATGTCGATGTGAGGTTCATGGAGGATAGAACTAAAGTTCAAGATATTATTAATTACAATTAAAACTTTGTTGTTAATTAGGTTCTGATAATGCCTTCAATGATGATTGAGGTAAACCAGATATTATAAGACATCAAACATGAGTTATTATCAAATCTTATAATTTTTTTCAGAATGGGCAAGGTGAGCGACGATGTTTATGTACTTTGAAAATTTAAACCAGATTTTATAATATTTTCACTTCTACTAAAATAACAAACATGAGTTATTAGTGAAGTTCAGATTTTCTTTTGGGAATGGATAAAAATCAATGGTGGTATTTTTGTAGGTAGGAAATTATACTGAATAATATTTACTTAATAGATCTTATTGTTTAATGATTTTTTGTTATATTTTTTAATGAAAGATTTTATTATTTATGAGATCATTTGATTTTCCAGTCAAGAACACGAACTTATAGTGATATCTCTTTGACCAAGAACCAAAAACTAAAAGATATATAAAATAAATTATAATTTAAAAAAAAATTTAAACTGAAATTTATTCAAAAAGATAGGATAAATTATGTGTAAATTTATCTAGACAGCTATTTCTCTTGTATGCAGAATTATGATGATAATTCAATTAATTGTTATTTATACCATATGAAGGTAAAAGTTAATATACTATAAAATACTATAAAATTAGAAAATATAAAGAGAAGAAAAAGGTGTAAATACAATTTACAGAAATCAATATCAATATGAATGATGATGTTCTTATGGTTTGAAGTTTGAAATAGATTTAATAATATTTTACCACCATCAAGATATCAAACATTGAATTGTTATCAAATCTCATAAATCTTTTCTAAAATGGATAAAATGAATGATGATTTTTTTAGACAATTCAATAATTCTTATTGTTTAATTATTCCTTGCTAATGAAATATTTATATCATCTATAATATCATTTTATTATCTAATCTTATATTGATATCTCTTTAAGAACCAAAAACTATAAGATACCAAAAATATGAATTAATAAAAAAATCTTAAATTTCAAACTAAAATTTGCCAAGAAAAAAATAAAAAATAAAATAAAAAATTATATGATATGAAAGTAATAGTTCTATCCAAGATTACAGTTCACAGAACCCAATTATTTTTTCATATTTACAGAGAATAACTCCTAAGGAGATTCAAAATAAATTACTGTGATTGGAATACAAATAAAATTCATTGCAGGAGAATGATGGTATGTCCCTCAATAAATGATAATAATGATTGTTTACCTGTCGACGAAGGGATATTTAGTATGGTGGAAGAGTCAAAAAGTCTTTCTTGCATAGTTGCAAGGAAATTCAATTAATTGTTTGACATGTTCAAGTGCCACTATATAATGGACATTAATATCATCAAGAATGCTTCTGAGAACTGAAACATATTGAGATGATTTTAGGGATAACATTCAAAAAATACTTAGACTACATGATCCAATATTACAATATGATACGACAGTTGCTCAATAATGGCTGAGTACAAATGATGTCTTTGAGGTTTTGCAAGATTTTAAACATGGGGATTTTCTTAAAAGGGAAGTTTTTAACATCAATATAAATATGGATCTCTTATAGACTGACTCATGAAACACAATCAATGTGGGATAAATCTACATATTACAATATTATCCAAGTAATCATATCATGATTAATAGAATGCTTCCACATCTAGTGGATTGGAAATGAAAATGGTGGAATATAAAAAATATTTAGAATAATAATTTAATCTTTTTATAAAATTTATATACAATTATGTTCAAATTGCGCCTTTCTTTCTAGATTTGTGAGACCTCATAGTGGTTATACTCGTCAGCGACACCCTCCCAGTTTTTCTCGACGACAGTTTAGGGCACCTTCTCGCCCTAGTCTGTACCCTTCAGTGCTTGCCTTCTTTTTACCGAGGAAGGACCCTTAGTCCTTGCCTCACTCTTGTACTCCTTGCTTCTTCTTGTATCTCTTGTTTTCCCTGTTTGCTTTCTTTCCTTGGCACCGCTTGGTGCTATTGTTGTTGGCGGTCTTTTATATTGTACACTCTTCAGTCCCATAGACCCTTGTGGTCTCTTGTTGGACATTAATAAATTTATCTTATCTTATCTTATCTTATCTACTTTGAGCTTTCACAATTAAGTTGTTGATGTAGTTTTTTATTCCTTTTTATTGATTTATTGGGTGATTTACTACACCTCATTAAGCTTGTTTAGATATGTTCATTTGGGTTTATAATAGTTGGAGGAATGGTGTCTCTTTAGATTGCCTTTGCATATTTTATAAATACATTAATCTAGTTTTGTTTTTCTCTCATGTCCTTTAGTTTGTTTGGTATTTTATTTTTTTTCTTAATAAGAAATAACATTGTTGAACCTATCATATAGTATTGAGTAGTGTTTGACCTATCACTACAACATTTGAGTTTTGTTGATGTCTTCTTTCTTTAAAAATATAACATGTTATTAGAGCTATGGTATTCTAGTCAAGTCCATCATTCTTAATTTTTGAGAGATATAAGAGTAAACTAATACATGCATTTTTTTCTCTCACAAGTCCAATATGCATTTCTTTTTTTTTAGATGATAAGAAGAATCAAAATATTTTGATAAAAGAAATCTTGTGAGAGATCTTTGTATTCTAGGTTTGGATTTTGAGCTTTTTAAAAAATGATTAGTGTAGTGAGTATACTTCATCATCGTGTTTAGAAGCCTCAAGATAGTCAAGATGACTTTTATTTCACCTAAATATACTTTGAGAAGTTGAGTTATCATTCCAGTGATTTTTTTTATTTGCATACTTGGTGGGTTTTATTGGTGGGAAAAAATATAAGTGCATCATTAGCTTTGGCAACACATAAATATTGGTGATATTTTGTATTTGGTAACACCGAGTCATTCCCTTGTGCAAAATGGTTTTTTATTGCCACATTTTCTTCCTTCAAAAATCATGATTTGGTGTTGAGCAAGATGTGGGTTTAGGGGAATCATTCTCTTTCTGCCAAACCCTAGACAATCTCCTTCAATCCTCTTATTGAAACACTTAATGTGCACTCAATGTGGGTTCATCTTCCCAATCTTCCTCTCAATTTTTTGATATGTCTTGTTTTGAGGCCATCGATAACTCTATCGACTATTTCTTGAAGGTGGATGAAGCTACGACAATGATGCGATACTCTACTTTTGCACGTATTTTGGTAGAGATGGATATCTACACACCACTTCTAGGGGATGTGGTGCTCATGGTTGGGTAAATGACTTGGAATCAAGCATTGGATTATGAGGGCCTTCCTTTTCGATGTTGGTGATGCTTCTCTATTGGGCATATGGCTTCAAACTATTTTCTTTTATGTCACAAATGTGCTACTACTTGGCGGAAGGATGCAAATGACATTCATTTGATAGTTCAAACTTTTGTTTCTCTTTCTAAGTCTACCTTTGATGACCCCTCACAAGAAGATGTTGAGGAGGAAGTTCCAGCTACAAATCTGGGTGTTGCTCTTGCTGCGCTTGTTTTGAGGCCATCAATAACTCTATCGACTATTTCTTGAAGGTGGATGAAGCTACGACAATGATGCGATACTCTACTTTTGAATGTATTTCGGTAGAGATGGATATCCATACACCACTTCTAGGGGATGTGGTGCTCATGGTTGGGTAAATGACTTGGAATCAAGCATTGGATTATGAGGGCCTTCCTTTTCAATGTTGGTGATGCTTCTCTATTGGGCATATGGCTTCAAACTATTTTCTTTTATGTCACAAATGTGCTACTACTTGGCAGAAGGATGCAAATGACATTCATTTGATAGTTCAAACTTTTGTTTCTCTTTCTAAGTCTACCTCTGATGACTCCTCACAAGAAGATGTTGAGGAGGAAGTTCCTGCTACAAATCTGGGTGTTGCTCTTGCTGCAAAACTGGGTATTGATCCTATTGTTATTTTGGTTGCAAATCTGGGGGATGTCCCTGCTAATACTGGTGTGGCCCCCTCTTTCCATGAAGGCATTTCCTCACATTCCACCTCAGCTCCTGCTTAGTTCCAAGCTTATGTGGCCACTATTCAGCTCTCTCAACACTCTGGTCGATGTGTTGACAACTACCCTAACAAAGTATCTTTCGTTGGGGATCTTAGAGATAACATCACCTGGATAGTTTTTTGACAATGCATGAAAATTTATTCCTCCAACTCACACTCTTCTTCTCTTGTGGTGTGAGTGTATTTGTTGGAGATCCAACAAATTTAGCTATTTGAATGCTAAATTAACTAGTGGATAGGTCTACTTCATTGAAGTTCTAGTTATGCATTTCCACTTTAGATACTTGTATCTTAGCTATTTAATGTCATATTTAAATCCACTTTTTTAAACATGATATACTTTGTACTCTTTATAGTACTATAATTTGTCTCCCCAATTTTTTAAATTTATTTTTAAAAAAGTTTCCTTATAGGGTTTTCTATCTACTAGTTCTTTTTAGACCTAACTTTCTTAAAACAACTCTTTTTTGAGTTTTATAATTCTTACTATTTTTTTGGCTCCCGCATTAAGATTTAATATAATTTTAGCATATTTAGCTATGTTGGCCCTTGAAAAAAAAAAGTATTATAAATCACACTAAAATAAAGTGACAATCTTTGGAATTAATGAGGGTCTTTTTAGCAACTAGTAATGTGGGTTAATTTATTTTTGTTATCCCTTTTCCATAGTTATTTATTGGCACCATGGATCAAGATTTAGCTCTTCTTACACCATACAATTATCATAATTGAAAATATAAAATGTTGATACATCTAAATATAATTTAATTTTAGCATATCTAGCTATTTTGGTTTTTAGAAAACTAAAATCTTCATTGTAGATCACACTAACACACCAAGATTTATAATTGACGAGGGTCATTTCCATGACTAGGAATGGGGGATAAAGAACTTATTTTCCATATCTTTCTTTATTGCACCATGATCAAAATTTAGTTCTTAAACACCATACAATTATTGTAGTTAACAATCTAATATGTTAATACAACTAAGGAATCTAGGATTGTATTGAATCACTATGGATCTTGAAAGTGAACCAACTCTAATATAGAAAGCATAAGTTGTACACAATAAATAAAATGTAGCATATGGAACATTGTCAATGTTTGACTCTCTCGATCTTTTGAAACCCAATCAAAATGTCTAGTCTATATTATTTTATTAAACTAGTGACACTAGTACATTTGACCTAGTTTTTCTACCAAAATTTTCGACCATGAAATAAAAAGGTTTTGGTTGGTTGGATTATAGAAGGAAAACTTTCATTTTTTTAATCCATGCTCGTGTTAGTCGAAAGTTTGACCAATACCGAGTATGTCAAAATTTTGACGAACACGGGAATAACTTAAAAAAAAAAGATTTCATTTCTCATTTCATTATTACAACGATAAATTTTTCCAAGGGATTGCAGCGTGCAAAACCTCATCGGCCAGGGCAGATTCGACACTGTGTTTAGGGGTTGCAGTTTTTCATTTCATTATTACCACGTGTGTGCTAGAAAGTAGTCACACTTCTGTGAATCATTACATCCAAGAACACTCAATAGTGAGGTCTCGAATAGTGATTCACAACTCTCTATTCGTGGAGTGCAGGGGTTGTTTATGAGGCCCTCAAATTGATTGAGTTAAACCCATGCAAGTACACCAAGAAATGAGAGATTCAAGGATGAGAAGCAAGAGTGCTAATCTCCATTGATCATCAAGTTACTGCATGTAGATGAAGCTAATCTAGATGATTGCAATGTAAGAAATAAACTACTCTATTGAAAGAAATGCAAGTTTTACTCTCCTTTGTTAATTAATCTATGTGAAGATTTAAGATAAAACAATGAAGAAAACTAATCTAAAATGCTATGAATGTTAATCTATATATAAATATGCAAGCTAAATGCTATGTGATCTCCAAAGCTCCAAAGTCTCTAGGAAAACCTGCAGCATAACAATAGTATGAAAATTCGGGATCTCAAATGAGAAGGAGAGGGCTCCTTATATAAGAAACTGTGGAAGAGAATGCATCTCCAAGAGCAATGTGGGATAAATGCAAAAAGAGGAAAGACAGCTCATTTTTAGAAAGTGTGGAGAGAAAAGGAATTTTCTTATTTTTAATTATTTATTTCCCTTTTTCATCACAAAAGAGCTTTTAAAAGAATTTTTTATTTATTTAAAAGGATGATTCTCTATTAATTAAATAAGATAACATTATTTAATTAAAAGAGAGATATTATTCTAAATAAGATAAAATAATTTAATTAAAAGAGATTTTAATTAAATAAATTTATTTCATTTAAAATATATTTCTTTCAATTAAATAAGGTTATTTTATTTATTTAAGAGGGAATATTTCTTTTTAATTAAATAAAATTATTGATGAAATGATCAAACCTTAGGGAAAACTGAAATGATTGAATTATTTAGGATTGATCAAAGAAATTGATTTGAATTTTGCAAAGTATTGATTCAGGAATTTGATAATTTAATAAATGGGGCCCAAAGTCTAGGCAACCATTTTAGGGTGCATATATTTGCCCCTCTTTGACTAATGTGAGGTCGATTTGGGATCACATGCAGTCAAAGAATGGAATTGAAGTGTGAGATCGATTTGGGATCACAAAACAACCTAGATGTGTGTTCAACAGATGGGAACACATCAAGACAAAGATAAGTTAATTGAAAAAGACAAGGCCAACACCCCTGTAAATAGGTAATTGTCAAGTCTCAAGCAAGGTTTGATTGATAGGTTTGAATCAAGGATTGAAGTTTGATAGGTACTTCCCCCTCATGATCAAAATCGAAATGAGATAGAGGAGAAACACTAAATTGATAGATTTGATCAAATCGCACTAAAGATAAGGTTCTTGATGTAAGATGAAAGATATAAGGATCACAAAACCAAGGTAGATCATCAAGAAAGATTATGCCCCAAGGTTGAATTAGAAGAAAAGAAGTTGGGTGAAAGTGAATGGAAGACAAAAGTTTGGAAGAAATGAAAAGAAACGGAGAGAGGAAAGAGAATTTGCCTCAAGAACGAGCATGCCCCAAAATCAATCAATTGTTTAAGATAGGAAATTTTGATTGAGATCACGAAAGAAAATGAGGAAATGAAGATCAAAACGTGATCACAATTGATTAAACGTCCACAAGAAAGATGAAGGGAAACCCTCTCAAACTCATAATGCAGCTTAAAAATGCAAATTAATCATGAAGTCTAACAATGCAAGCTACATGAAAATGCAAAGGTGTACTTGCAATAGGGTAACTATAACATAGGATTTATGTTCATCATTCATTAGAGAATGTCAAGAACTTATTTTCATCATTGGGCCATTAGTAATGGACATCGGAAAATCACACAATCCTCACTAGTCATAAGCGCAACTATGAAGATATGAATATGATTTATATCGGATTGGAATGTGGAAAGATTCTAACATGAGCATCAAAGACATAGGGGTCAAGATGACGTCAATGTTAGCTTACCCAATTTAATGTAGCAAAACCACTCTCTCATCAAGGCATAGATGCCAGGATGACCATAAGAACGGTTGTGCAAAAATAGTCAAGGATGATACCTCAAATCTCCTAAGTGTGTCAAGGGAACAACAAGAGACACTCAAGATATTCAAGAACACACCCACAAGCAGAAAGCAAATAAAAACATGCCCCATGCCCAAGTCCTCTAGCTATGCATCATGGAGAGACTTATTAGACAAGAGCACTCAACGAAAATCAATAACATTCAGCACACAAAGAAAATATCAATGACATGGCTTAAGCATTAAGTGTTGTGTTTAAAAATTTAAGTGTGTTCACTGAGACTGAGTTCCGAGGATAAAGATCAAATGTTTGCAAGCAGGTGGAATCACATGACAAAAATGGATAAGACCAAACTCATAAGTGTTGAAAAACACTCAATGTTAGGGGTTGTGTTGAAAAACACAGTTGGGGTGGTGTTGAAAAACACCATTCGCGAGGTGTCCTAAAGACTGACACATCCAAGAGACCAAAGCTAACACAGTTATGACCCCTAGACAAAGACAAAGACAAATTCCAAACCAAGGCAACAAGGACAAGGCGTGATGGAGAAAGGCTAAGTGTTGAGAACACGTGCTAAGAAATAGGGGTGTAAAGGCCGCAAGTAGCGCCCGTTTCCAGGTTTCCACCACTTGGATTTTATTGCAATTTTTTTTTTCAGGACTTTTTATATATTGTTTTTTGTATTTTTGCGACCAAGGCACCTGTTTCCAAGTTTTCACCACGACACTTTTTCTATTTTTGATTTTTTGATTTTTTTGGTATTTTCATAATATATAATTTTTTTGAGATACATCAAAGCACCTATTGCTAGGTTTTCACTAAGATGATCATTTTTTCAGGACATTTTCTGATTTTTAGAATTTTTTTAGCATCATATATGAAATTTTTTTTTTGGTATTTTCTCAGGATCAATAAATATATACAAAGGATGCCCCCAGATAGAATGGGCATCAAGGATAGAACTTCTTCAGGTGCAAGAAATTGATAGGCTTAGGGAGCTGCTCCCCCTCTTCAGTGGATAGTAAATAAGCACCTGTCCCAAAAGCTGCTATGATGATGTAAGGTCCAAGCCAATTCGGTTCAAATTTTCCCTTTTGCTCTCTATGTTGTTGGTTCTTAGGGTTTTCTCGCAAGAAAAGATCTCCCACTTGAAATGCTCTAGGGCAAACCTTTTTGTTGAAGGCTTTGGACATCCACTTTTGATAGACCCTCATATGGTCAAATGATGCTTTACGCTTCTCATCTAGAAGTTCTAATTATTGCAGTCTCATGGTGTGGTAGTCTTCATCTATAACTAGACCTTTGAGAGAGACTCTGAGTGAAGGAATCTCAACCTCTAAAGGTAACACTGCTTCAACACCATAAGTAAGGGAAAAAGGAGTAGCCCCTGTTGGAGTACAAATACTCATTCTATAAGCCCATAAGGGTGGATTTATCTGTAGATGCCAATCTCTACCATTCTTATGAACTGTTTGATGGAGAATTTTGAGAATGGTTTTATTTGAAGCCTCTGCTTGTCCATTTCCTTGTGGGAAGTAAATGGAGGACCAATGTTGTTTTATCTTGAATTTCTGGCAGAGTTGTGTAAGGTCCTTATTTTTAAACTGACCTCCATTGTCAATGATTATCTCTGAAGGCACTCCATATCGACAGATGATATGGTTCAAAATGAACAGAGAAATTGTCTTGCCTGAAGCAACAGAAAGTGGAACAGCTTCTACCCATTTGGTAAAGTAGTTAGTAGTAGTGATGATAAATTTATGTCCACCTGATGAGTTGGGATGAATCTTCCCAACAAGATCAAAGGCCCATCTCTGAAATGACCAATGAGATATGGAAGGAATGAGCTCCCTGCTTGGAGCATGTATCAGGTTACCATGTTTTTGACACTTTTCACATGATTTAGCAAAAGCTACTGCATACATCTACATGGTAGGCCAATAGTACCCAGCCCTAAGCAACCTTTGAGCCATGGAAAGACCATTAGAATGTCCCCCATAGATGCCCTCGTGAATATCAACTAGCACTTGATCGGATTCCTCCTTTTCTAAGCACCTAAGAAGTGTCCCATCTAAACCCCTCCTATACAAATCACCAAAAATGAGGGAATGGTGAGAGGTGTTTCGGGTGAGATTTCTTCTTTCAGATTGATTAAATGTATCAGGGATGATGCCATCACACAGGTATGAGTAAATGGCACTGTAACGAGATGATTCATGACCGACAAGGGTACAGATAACATGGCTTTCTTGGGAGTCATAAATAGTATAGTGTAGCTCTTCCACCAGGAATTCAAATCTAGACTCATGCTGCTCTAACTGAAGAAGTGAAGCAAGTGTGGCTATAGCATCAACTGCTTTATTTTCTGCTCTGGGAACTTGCTGAAATGTGACAAATGTGAAATACTGTCTCAATGAATCAACCATTTTCTTATAAGGGACCAATTTTTCATCTTTGGTTTGGTATTGTTCATTAACTTGGTTGACTATCAATTGTGAATCCCCATAGATGTGCAGTTCTGTGATATTCCATTCAATAGCCATCTTGAGTCCATTTGTCAAAGCCTCATACTCAGCAATGCTATTTGTACATGGGAACAATAGTTTGTAGGACTTAGGAATTGTGTGCCCATGAGGAGAAACAAACAACACTCTAGCTCCCAAACCATTTTGCATAAAAGATCCATCAAAGAACATCTTCCATGTTCTCTCAGTCATGTACATTAGGTGCTCATCTAGAAATTCAACTTGAATAGGCATGGTATCTTGAATTGGGAAATCAGCCAATTGGTCTGCTATGGCTTGTCCTTTTATTGCCTTGCGCTCAACATACTCTATGTCAAATTCTGAAAGAACCATCATCCATTTAGCAAGTCGACCTATGAGGGCAGCCTTACCAAGCAAATACTTAAGAGGATCAATTTTTTCTATGAGGTGTATTGTATGCGCAAGCATGCAATGTCACAATTTTTGGGAAGCAAACACCATAGCAAGGTAGGCTTTCTCAATACTAGTGTAATTGACCTCATATGCAACAAGGGTACAAATGATGTAATACATGGCTTGTTCTTTCCCAGTGTCATCAAGTTGAGCTAATAATGCCCCCAAAGAAGATTATGTTGCTGAAACATATAGTATGAGAGGTTTTCCTCGGATAGGAGGCATCAAAATTGGAGGATTCGCCAAGTATTCCTTAATCTGATCTATGCTCCTTTGACAATCTTCATTCCAGACACATTTGACCCCCTTATGCAAGTTCTTATTGAAGGGTTGAGCTCTATCTACCAGTTGTGAAATGAACCTCCTAATAGATTGAAGACATCCTTGCAGACTCCTCATTTGGCTAATATTTTTGGGAGATGGCATATCCAATATTGCTTGAACTTTTTCTGGGTCTACCTCTATTCCTTTAGCTAAAATGATAAATCCTAGAAGCTTTCCAGAGGTGACGCCAAATGCACATTTTTTTGGATTTAATCTTAACTAAAATTGCTCCATATGATCTAGAATGACTTCTAAATCACCTAAGTGTGTGTCTCTTTTCTTTGACTTAGCCAGGGTGTCATCCACATAATCTTCCATATTCTTATGCATCATGTCATGAAAGATCATTGTCATAGCTCTTTGATATGTAGCTCCTGCATTTTTCAATCCAAAAGGCATGACGTTCCAACAATAAGTACCCCATGCACAGGTGAATGCAGTCTTTTCCTGGTCCTCAAGAGTGATTTTAATCTGATTATACCCAGAAAAACCATCCATTAAGGAATAGATCTCATAACCTATGGTCATGTCCACTATCATGTCTATGTTAGGGAGTGGAAAATCAGCCTTTGGGCATGCTCTATTGATGTCTCTAAAATCTGTGCAGATTTGAATGGATTTATCATGTTTTGAAACTAGTACAATATTGGATATCCATTCTGCATAGTCAATAGCCCTTATAAATCCTACACTAAGGAGTTTTTCAAGTTCCACTTTGACTAAAAGAGCAATGTGAGGATGCATTTTCCTCAATTTTTGTTTGACTAGTTTTATACCTGGAGCTATGGACAAGTGATGCATAATTAGATTAGTGTCCAACCCTGGCATGTCTGAATAAGTCCAAGCAAAATTGACTTTCTTTCTTTGTAGGAACTGAGTGTAGGCTTCTTTCTCTTGGGATGATAAGGATTGAGCCAAATGTACAATCTGTGGAGCCTCTTCTATACCTAGATTAACTAACTGTGTAGGCTCAACAAGCACTGATGATCTGTCTTGAAAATAACTAGGGAGATGATCAAGTACCTCATCCGTAGGTGCCTCTGAGAGGTTTTCACCTTTGGATACGTCATTTATTTTTACTTTTTTTGGTTCTGACACCGCCACATAGTGGTTTTCGCCATCGGAACTCCTATTCTTTTTATTTTCTTTTCTCTTTATTTTTTGACTTAGGTACTTGATGTCTAGTTCAGTCATGCTGGTAGTCGATTCACTGGTGGAAGAGACTATGGGTTCAATGGCATTTAGGTAATAGGTTATCTCATAGTCATTCTGGAAAGTTAAGAGCTCAGGCTCTTAATATCGTTTGGACCAATCAATGAGATGAGGATTAGCAAGGGGTAAGTCAATGATAGGTTTAATGTTGTGGATACAGATGATATCATCTCTGGTGATCATAGAGCCGGAGTTTGTCAAGTATTCTTCTAAGTTACCCAAATCAGGAGTCGACCTATCAAGCGAAGAATCATCCACTAAGGCAACACGTGGGTTCAAATCCTCTAGCCCTACACATGACTTGTCAGCTATCTCAGGATGAGAACTATAAGTATGGACAACATCAACATCCATGTCAACTGTGGAACAATCAGAGAAAGAGTCCCACTCATATTCATGTGAATCTATTTCAAAATCCCGGCTGGGATGTTTACACCAAAAAGGCTTGGGATGCCTTGATGTAGAAGCTTCGATGTCATGAAGAGTAACACCTTCTCTTGCTTCTATGGATGATCCATCTTGTTCTATGCTTGCAACTGTTGCATGAGTGGTTGGATTATTTGAATCTCCCCAAAGGAGACTAGTAGAAGGAATCCAATTGTCAAACATGTCTTGCTGATTTGTCAAATTTGGTATGTACTGTGATTCATCCTCACTATCCGAATCATCAAGGATAGGAATAGTATTCTTTTTAGGATTCTCAAATCCTAGGCCAACCATCTTCTTAGACCTGCATCCAAAAAGAGCATGATCGAGGGGTTCAGCTTTAGCATCTAGCCTATGACTGAGAGGGCCATGTCCTGGATAGCCCATATTTTGACAAAAGTATATCCTCTTCCATAGGTCTTAGGAGAGGGAGAGAAGTTCTCATTGTGCATATACTTCTCCTCTTTGTAGATCCAATCTTTAACAACTACTTCTTCTTTCTCATCTTGGATAGGCACTGAAGACTCAACAAATGTGTCAAACAAAGTCATGGCCGAAGAAGAAGGTCTCATCTCTTGAGAAGGCTTACCATAAGATCTAGGGGAAACATGTATCTTTGTAAAGGAGTTAAGTTGGTATCCCCCCATACCAAGGTCTATTGATTTGAACTTATCTTTACACTGTGATAGAGTCGAATCAAAATCCTTTGCTTCTCTATTTAGGGGAACATGAGTCCCTATGGAAATGGAGTTGACAGATAAGGTGCTATCCCCAGGTATACAAACTTCTACTCCATTGTAGGGGAACTTAACACACTGGTGGTAGGTGGATGGCACTGCTTGCATCTCATGGATCCATGGCCTACCAAGCAAGATATTGTATGTCAGAGGACCAGCATCGACAATTTGGAACAAAATGTCTTTCTCAATGGGGCCAATCCTGACAGGAAGAACAACCAACCCCTTAGAACTCCTTTTTTCCTCATCATAAGCTTTTATAGTGATCTTATTTCTGGTATCAATCACTTCCTCAGAATAGCCCAAAGTCTTTAACAGACTCAAAGAACAGATATTGAGCCCAGCACCCCCATCTATCAACACACGCCTGACACAGGTTTTATGGATCATGACTTCGATGTGAAGGGCAAGATTATGTAGGTGGTTCAAGGCTTTGTCATCATCTTCTGAGAATGTAAGGTAGTGAGGACTAGTAATATGATTAACCATGCCTTGGAATTGGTCGACATCTAAATTGTTGGGAACATTGGCTATGTGCAAAGCATCCTCAAGGACCTGTTTGTGTCTTAGGGACAACTCTAAAAGCTCTAATATTGAAATCTGAGCTGGTGTTCTTTGTAACTGATCAACAAGGTTATAATTCGGCTTGGGGTTGATAGCTGGTTTTATGGTGGCATTCTTGGATACCACTTGCTTCAGTTTATTGGGCTGACTTGAACCGGGCCCCTAATGAAAATAGGGCCTTGACTCCTTGTGACAACATTAAGAGTCTGGGATGATATCCTAGAGTGAGGACCCCTCAGCACCACAATAGGTTCTTCATCAAAGATAAGGGGAGAGTTCACATAGGAGTCATAACCATATGGATCCTTGTTCCTCATCATGTTGACACTTTCCTCCACAACTTCAAGCATGTTGACCACATTTTCTGCAGCTGTGTAGGTGTAGTTGATCGCAGCCTTGCCATCCTTATGTTTAGAGGTTTCCCCCTTCTCATATTTGGGCAAGGGTTCTTTGAAAGCCTTATGGTCGGAATTGGTGTTCAGGCCATCTACCTTAAGCTTTCCATTCTAAATGAGATCTTGGATAATGTGCTTGAGTTTCCAACAATTCTCAATGGTATGCCCAATGCCATTATGAAAATTGCAGAAAGCCTTTTCATCCCACCAATGTGGCTTAATGTCAGGTATGTAATGCTTTGTGGGATCTTGTGGATGCACAAGATTATTGGTGATGAGCATTTTGAAAACATCCTCATACGAGTCACCAAGTTTGGCAAATTGATATTTTTCCTTCTTGGGTTTCACTTGATACCTTGGCCTCCTCTCTTGTTGAGGAGGTGCATTGAGCTTCATAGCTTGAACTGCACTAGACAAGTGAAGGACACCTTGATCCTTAGGTTGGGGAGAATCCACAACTCCGTCATTAACCACTTGCTTGTTTTTGTTCCAATGTGCATTCTTCCCTTTATCTTTGTTGGAATTATTATTGTTTTAACCATTGTTGTTATTGTTGCCATGTCTGGTCAAAATTCCTTTCTCTTTTAAGACATCTTCAATTCTATACGCGGTTTCGACCATGTTATCAAAGGAATTGAAGATCATCTTTCAAACCTCATACCAAATTTCAGGCACTAAGTTGTTGACAAGGATGTCAATTTTCTCATCTTCATGAATGGTCCTAGGATAACAAGAGCATTTTTGCCTCCACCTTTGCAAGAATGAGACAAAGGGTTCCCCTTGGTTTTGCTTTAGGTTACATAGGTCCAACATAGTGACAGATCTTGAAAGATTGTACGCAAAGTGTTGAACAAATCTATGAACAAGCTCTTTGAAAGTCTTGACGGGGGGAGTTATGTTGGTAAACCATTCCATTGCTTTCCCCTTAAGACTCCTTGGGAATAACCTCATCAGATAGGAATCATCTAGGTGAAACTCAAAGCTCATAGTGTAAAATTAGCGCACATGATCATGTGGATCACCACTACCATCATATTTGTCATACTGAGGGAGTTCAACCCTTCTGGGAAAATCCTTCATGCTCACACTCTTGTCAAAAGGATTAGGACAAATCAAGTCTAGTGAGAATAAACTCTTAGGTGCCAAAAGTTTCTCCATCATTTTCTTCATTTGTCTAATTTCTTCTTCTTGTGATGGACTTTGTTTCTTAATTTTGTTATCCACATCAAAATTATAAGGGACTCTTGCACCCTTGTTGATTAGACTTTCAAGGAACTTATCTTTGTTATGTTCCAAGTACTTTTCCACATATTGTTGGAAGAGCGGCTCTTGTTGCATTCTCATGAAGTCCTGAGAATTAAGATCAAAGTCTGAGCTACTGCCCCCATGTTGAGAACTATGATGAGAACACTGCGAAGGTTGCATCAAGTGCCTAGGAGGTGTTTGTCTCCTATAGTGAGCATGTTGTGAAGTCCTTCTTCCTCTAGGACTAGGAGATCTTGAAGGGGTTCTTGAATGCCTTCTACTGCATGGTGTTCTGGAAGGAGTGGAGGAAAGAGAGTCGTTGCCACTATTGGCACCCCTATTGTTGAATTGGGTATTAAGTTGTTGGGATAAAAGCCTATCTTGCTCTTCTTGGAAGGCTTTTCTTTCCAATTCTAACAAAGCTTGTCTCTCCACCTCAAGTTGTCTAAACTTTTCTTGCTTCACAGCTTGCTCATCTAAAATGGCTTTCTTCTCGCGCTCAATCCGTTTGAGTCTTTCACTTGTATACCTTGAGCTTGTTTGAAGTGGTGAGTTTGGTCTTGACTGTTTGAACAAGTCATTAATATACATTGCATTGACATGAGCATCACCAGGTTTATTGTCTTGGTCTTTGTGTTGTGACCATTGTTCTGGGTGAACTTGTTTCTCATGCCTTTCGGCTCTTTGATGTGCATCTAGGCACCTAGTATTGATGGGGGGTGAGCTAGGTTGAGCGTCATGAGAGGAATTACCAAACTGAATGTTGTCTCTGTGTCTTTCATAGAGGTCATCAAGGTTTTGATCCATAGCTTCCCTCTCCCGTCAAGTCATGGTATAACTCATATCCATACCCGAATGGGAAGATGCTAAGGGGGTCCTCAACTCAGTAGACTTGCTCCTAGGTGATTGGTCAAATATAGGTTCCTTTCCCTTATGCTTTTGATGAGTTTGGACTGGGGATAATTGATTAAAGACAACCTAAGGTCATTTCCCTTGACTCACTTGATACCTTGTCGTAACCGACATGAAAGGAAAAAGCACTCAGTGATAAGATGACCCTAAGAAATGTTGGTATCAGACTAGGATAGTAAAAGTGTTCGATTGTCCAAAAGAGAGATGGTGAGATAGAAAATTGTAAAAGGTGTCAATCAACACTGCCACAGAGGTGCCCAATCAATGGATAAGTATCCTAGCACATGTGGATTAGGAGGATGATCTTAACCAAGTTATATCTGATTGAAATTGACTTTGGGTGGAAGTGACTTGGACAAAAGACTACCAAGACTCTCCAAGTATGTTATCAAAGAATCTAAAGGTGTATCTACTCAACAAGGATGATTCCTGACTTACCGATTTCAAGCAAGGTTACTTGTAAAATCAAAGGTCACTAATTCAAGAGGTCAAAAACACAATAATCTCAAGTGAAAACAAGCTTCCAACAGTAGGGTGTGTGGCCTGATCTGATCTGAATCAACTAAGGAGGGCTAAAAATGACACTAAGCAGCTTTGGATTGCGGACAGCAGTGAGACAATAAAAAAAGGTTTTGTGCGATAGTTTCTAGCAAGCAGTGCGACAGAATCTGGCAGAATGATATTTCGCACAGAGTAGTGCTATGGAATCCAGGTAGACAGGGTGACAGAGTATATGACTGGCAGGCAATAAATTACCAGAGATGATGTATCACATGACAAACTTCAGACCAATTGTGATGGGACTTCAGTATCGTACGATTCTTAGGATAGCAAGTGTATAAAACTCAGAATCTCAGTCTTTTGTTCATTTTAAAAGTTTTAACCAAGCATATCAACAGATTTCCAGCATTTATCAAGCACATAGAACAACAACCATGGAGTTTCAACAAGAAAATGTCTTCAAACAATGAGCAAGGGACAAAGAAACCTTGCTCATGAACATGAATATTGACTTAGTATGCTATTCCTTAAAGATACTACTTATGTATGTTCTCCAAAATGTTTTCCCAATCACACAGAGTCCTAAAAAGAAAAAAATTGGCTGCACTATGGTGTTTAATAATTGCTTGACTCTGCAACTTTTACAATTTCAAGAAGGCGAACTCCAATCCAGGCGCACCGGGGTTTTGACACATTCTGAGAATTTAATCAATCGGAGATGTTGAGGAGATCTGACAGTCCATCAAGAAACTATACCCGTGGAGATTTCTTCCACAAGGACATTTGTATAGCGGTTGTCACTACCACGACAAAAGTGGCTATTACCGCTTGAGGTTCCGTCAACGTGGTTTACCCAATGAAGGGAATGTCCACTACAGTTAACCCTCTCTAAAAGGTGACTCACAACAAGGACCACATGGGGACTTGGCTTAGATCCAAGGGTCCGAGTTTCTGTTACTACCCAAAAAGGGAGTAGAGCATAATCCTCTATCCTTTTCTCTTCACCCAATCATAGAAGACAGATTCATTCCGACACACTAAGACTAAAACTATCTTGCCAAGATTCGTAATGTCAATAACTCATGATCTATCAACCTCTCCAGAGAGAGAATGCATCAATCAAAAAGTCAAAGACTATAAATCTAGTAGAATGCAAAGACAATTCTAGTAACCTCCCTACCTACAAGGGTTCTCTCGTTGAGAAGAGTTTCGCTAGAAACCCATTCTCTCAAGAACCATGAATAGTGTTAATAGGGCCTACTTATCTATGTGGAACACTTATGCAAGAAATGAATCTATATTCTTTTTAAAGTCCGAAATCAAAATGTGGTTTATGAAAGTGATAAATCACTCAATCCAAACACACAAGAGATTAATTTTATGCCCAAAACCAAGTGTTATAGAGATTGTAGTAACTCACCTTAGGTCCAAAGATTTGCAATCCAGAACTTAGCACACATCCGAAAGTACAAAATCAAGACAAATCAACAGCGAACCGTAAGTGTTAGAAATCAATAATCTGAAATTACAAATCTACAAATTCTTTGTCTCTGCTATCATGGAATTCAATAGAAAAATTAGATAATCTACAAGTAAAATAGCTGAGAAAATGGAAAAATTTGAAAATGAAACCAACATCGTTCGATTAGGCTCGGAAAGATCTTTCCAACGATATATCACACTTAAATTTTTCATACCGTATGTGAAAATTTCTAAAAAAAGGGTGTCAGTTTTCGATACAGGCATGAACAGAATGCTCACAGGCATGAACAAAATGCTCAAAGTCATGAACAGAACACTCATAGGTGTGAACAGAATGCTCATAGGCGTGAACAAAATGTTCACAGGCGGCGTCAGATTTATCGTAAGCGGTGTTTCTCCTGTTTGAGCAAAATTGATGAAAAAGTGACGCTGAAAATATACAAAACTTGATAAAAATGTAGAGAATGAGGCTGAAGGCCCCACGGTGGGCACCAAAAATGTGTGCTAGAAAGTAGTCACACTTCTGTGAATCATTACATCCAAGAACACTCAATAGTGAGGTCTTGAATAGCGATTCACAGCTCTCTATTCGTGGAGTGCAGGGGTTGTTTATGAGGCCCTCAGATTGACTGAGTTAAACCCATGCAAGTACACCAAGAAACGAGAGATTCAAGGATGAGAAGAAAGAGTGCTAATCTCCATTGATCATCAAGTTATTTCATGTAGATGAAGCTAATCTAGATGATTGCAATGTAAGAAATAAACTACTCTATTGAAAGAAATGCAAGTTTTACTCTCCTTTGTTAATTAATCTATGTGAAGATTTAAGATAAAACAATGAAGAAAACTAATCTAAAATGCTATGAATGTTAATCTATATATAAATATGCAAGCTAAATGCTATGTGATCTCCAAAGCTCCAAAGTCTCTAGGAAAACCTGCAGCATAACAACAGTATGAAAATTCGGGATCTCAAATGAGAAGGAGAGGGCTCCTTATATAAGAAATTGTGGAAGAGAATGCATCTCCAAGAGCAATGTGGGATAAATGCAAAAAGAGGAAAGAAAGCTCATTTTTAGAAAGTGTGGAGAGAAAAGGGATTTTCTTATTTTTAATTGTTTATTTCCCTTTTTCATCACAAAAGAGCTTTTAAAAGGATTTTTTATTTATTTAAAAGGATGATTCTCTATTAATTAAATAAGATAACATTATTTAATTAAAAGAGAGATATTATTCTAAATAAGATAAAATCATTTAATTAAAAGAGATTTTAATTAAATAAATTTATTTCATTTAAAAGATATTTCTTTCAATTAAATAAGGTTATTTTATTTATTTAAGAGGGAATATTTCTTTTTAATTAAATAAAATTATTGATGAAATGATCAAACCTTAGGGAAAATTGAAATGATTGAATTATTTAGGATTGATCAAAGAAATTGATTTGAATTTTGCAAAGTATTGATT
The DNA here is from genome assembly GCA_027943335.1 of Chamaecyparis obtusa. Lineage (NCBI taxonomy): Eukaryota > Viridiplantae > Streptophyta > Pinopsida > Cupressales > Cupressaceae > Chamaecyparis > Chamaecyparis obtusa. The sequence continues at coordinate 191,433 of BSBK01004420.1, forward strand.
TAGGAATTTGATAATTTAATAAATGGGGCCCAAAGTCTAGGCGACCATTTTAGGGTGCATAGACTACGAAATTTTTTTCCAAGGGATTACAGCATGCGAAACCTCATCGGCCAGGGTGGATTCGACACTGTGTATAGGGGTTGCAGTTTTTATCTGGACTTGGGCCTTTGATCTTCGAGCTTGGTTTTGGAAACTTGGATTTTCCTCTCGTTATCAAATTGAAGCTCATTGATGTAGGGATTGTGTCGTTATCTCCTCTGCATTTTGATAGAATATATTGCATTTGATCACTTGATTGAATACCATCATGTATTTCGAGGGCACATCTTATTGTGATCATTAGTCCATGCTCTGTTGTGTCCATGGCATTGAGTTCATTTCTTTGGATGATTTGATTATGGCATTTACATCTAGATTCTCACTGTTTTATTATGAGCTATGACATCATGTTATGTTTAGTTTCTGTTACTACAGCCTGTGACATCATTGGTGACACATTTCCTTCTCTGCTATGCTAACTAGTGTCCACCATTGTTTTACATGGCATATGCCCTTGGATCGTGCTCTTCATATTACCACTATTATTACTCATCTTTCCATTTTTTTTAAAAAGAAAACCTCCGCAGTGACGTTTGGATATGATTTCCCATTCAAATCGAGTGAGCTGCTGACGTCAAATGTGGAATCAATATCCATATATCAATGGACTGCCAATATCAATATAAACAAAGTAACGGTTCTTAAAAAAACCATTCCAATACATAGGATAATTAGCATTCAATTTTGAAATTGATATCTTGTTACAACAAAATGACTCCCATCATCCCAAATCGGGATTGCATAGACTCATAGAAACTGTATACCTTTCCCAATCCAAAATACCAAACACTATTTGAATTTGGTTTCTCCAAATCGAACAACTAGCGTTTTAGATTTGGTACATTCAAACATTGAACACAATCATGAAACCGGGCATTAACAAGATTGAAACATTGTTTGTAAGAACCAAAAATCACACATAAGAGACACGAAAGCTCTAGATTAGAAAAAAATGGAAAGTCAAAAAACAAATCAAGTCTGTAAGTAAATAAACACTTTTACAAGACATCAATTTCATTTGCATTTTAAGAGATTACATCATTATGAAATAAAGTCGAATATGCTTTCCATATTATATGAAGGTTCGAGCAAACTGTCGAAACACAACAAGAGTAAATAATACAAGGAGTATGTCGACCATATTGTCGAACATAAAATGTCAAAGTACATATATACATACAATAGAGCATATGACCTTAAGGTCAAAGAAGTACAAGATATCCAAATACATGCCATCAGACTATCAACCGTCCATCTACATGTTCATGTCTCCTATGCCATTAGACAATCTATCGTCCATCTGCATAACTTGAGGTGGAAATGTGATCTAGGCATTTATTCCGCCCAATCACAGAGTGGTTAGCTCCCCTGGGGCTCATCCTGAAATGAAGAGCTCGCCGACCCTACGTGAGTGATCTATCAACTCGACACAGATGAATCGGAAAGGAATCTGGTGCAAGCTGTGATCTAGCTACTTTATCACACACAAAGTAGAACAAACAGAGATATAGCAAAGAGAAAGTACATAACCAACACAAATTCATTTATGTGTTTACAAGCTTAGGCCTAAGCATAAAAGACCAGATTTCTATTGGCAAGTAAAAGAAACTACATTTTACCCTTCTCTGTTACCCATATTCGACACCCTTTCCCAAGATATCTTACTCATAATAAATGAACATACACAGTAATTTTGTTGTAGGAAACACACTCACTACATCAAAATATTACTGTAGCAGAAAATATGCACTTAACACAAAAGATAAATAGATTCTTCTAACACCAAAAAAACTTTCAAACTGTACACTCAGCAATTACATAAATTCTGAGAAAATATATATAATGTAAATAAATACAATGTTCTCTGTCAATAGCAGTGCTTCCTGTAGAGGGAAAAAGAAATCACATACTTCAGTCACTAAATTATACTCAAGTGACATGTGATAATACACAAAATTATGATACATTGCCCTATCATTATACAGAATACAACCAAATGCTCGACCTGGACTAAAAATAGTCTTTCCATGGAATACAAGGAACACATTGTTACATAACAAGGTAGTGATATTCTTTTCGGGAATGTCTAGAACTTTAATATCAAAGGCTTTACAAACTCTTTATAGTCAAGAACTTAACAAAAATCACAAACTCCTCTAAAATTCCATGTTTGGTTTGAGCCCTCTGAAAAACACCCAACTTCCCAGCATGATTAAAGAATCAACAACATGCCAACACTGTCAGCTTGGGCTTACAAGAAGAAAAGATAAAGGAAATTATAATAGGTCAAAGGGATGCTACTTTTGTAGAATAGACAGATAGCAACGTCTCTCCAACAACTTACAAAAAAAAAAAGATCTATAAACTAGAAAACTAAACACATAATCTTGATCACCATTTTGAACTATTAAAAACATAAATACAACTCAAACCAGACTAGAGTTTAGTAATAACAATCAGGAGAATGGTCTAGGCAAAGAGTTATGTTTATTTTCACAAGAAGAAAAAACAAGGCAACACTGTATACAAATAGCAAGCCGATGGAAGAGAATTACAAGTCGAGAGTAGAGATGATAAAGCCAGATATAGTGAAGACAATAAGCAAGCCAACGAAAAATAGGCTTAAAGTCAGTATAAAATGTACAACTAGCTATGCACAATAAATATTAAATACCAATTTTCTAAGGGATTAGGTTTGCATCAGAAAGTTGGTTTGAATCAAACAGGAATTTCTTGATCTTGTTCAAAACCCAAGTCTCAAGTAGTTCTACATCCTCTTGAACTCTTCTATAGTGCCTATATTGTATATTCTTCCTATTTTTGCACAGAGCAGGTTTCATCATAACATTACCAGATTTTGATTTGTTGTGGCTCCTAATTTCAACATACACAAGGTGGAGATTCATCTCAAAGATTCTATTTTTAATTATTCGGCGAGCCTATATATTCATTCATGGCATATGCAATCAAATGGGTAATCTTCACTAATTTTAGTTACAAGAAGTCAAGAGACAAGACACAAATTGGTTCCTGGGCTGGTGGGCATGCCTCCTATGTGGAATTCGAAGAGGAGTTTCAGATTCTAAAGCCCAATTGATATCTTGGTTTAATAGCCAATACTTAGACTCTAATAAAAACTACACAAGGTAAGAGCCAAAATCTACCATAAAAGATGCATTAACTCTCAGACTTACAAGGACATTAAGAATTTCAATTTTAGTAAGTTTTTCAATGAATATCTAAATAGTCCTTGCTTTAGATTTCTATTTTAAATTAAACTTTGTTCATTTTCCTTGCGGTAATAGAAAGAAGAGTCAAGAGCCTGGTTTTTGTAGCAGTCTGTGTAGACCAAGAACCTAATCAAAAGGTCACTAATAGCTTCCTTTTCCTTTCCTCCTTTTGCCATGTAATCCTCCCTTTGCTTCCATCTCCTTTCTTGACATCTCCTTTTTCTCTTGTGTGCTTTCAATCCCCCGTAAGTGGCTCTACCAGAATGATAAGAAAAGAGTGTGTTAGACGTTACTCTATTCCCCCCTTAATAATGAGTGAATTATCCCCACTTGATGCATAAACCAACTGCTCGACTCAAGGCACATGTTCCATCATTAATCATCCACCACTCCCTGTTGCAATTAAAAACACTTGCAGATGTGTCGCCCTTGGAGATGAATCCTTTGATTTTAGACAGTCAACTATGGAATCATGTACTTAGTCTTTCCTTGTAATCCAGAAACAACAGTAAACAAAGTCTTCTATTAATTAAAAGAGTTCACTTACGGTTATGATTAATCAAATGAATCTTTATCAATAAAAAAATAGATATCTATTCAATTTTGGCTTAGATTAAGGAGTCAAAGAAAATGGTTGTGACATTGTTCAATAACAACTCAAAAGGAAACCCAATACATAAATCGAACTAGGCTATTTATGTCGATTGCCAATAATGAACAAAAAATGGTTCGAGAAACTTATTGAACTCCTTCAGTAAAATTCTGATACCATGAATCAGTGTATCAATAAACTGTATCTATCATAATAAATTGTATTCATTATTCCATTCAGAATTGTCACAGAGGAGACACAAACACAAATAGGTTCTAGTTTATCACTGTCATCAACCCCGATTCATACTGGGACATCGATTCATTAAGTTTTGATTTGTTTATATATTTATCTCTGTGTGAATAGTAACCTCTGATGATTGCCATTCTATTGCAAACTGTATGTGGATTGTAGGTTGCATACAATTTCTCATTTGGTATTCCGATTTGATGCTTTTATGTTTGACGTGAACTATATTGGTTGTTGTGTTGACTGTTTATGTATCTATGTATCTATTCTCTTATTGGGTTATTAATATTTCTTGTTGATTGGTTATTCAGATGGGATTTCCTATTTGTTGATATGATGGTGTTCAAACTCCCCAATATGTCTATATTGTATCTTACTTGATGATATTTCTCTTTGCTGATTGAAATGAATCCTTGTATCTGATTGGATGGGAGTGCTGACTAGATACTCTAAGTCTATCCCATTCTTCCAATTTTATGTTCTCCTCCTTGAGTCCCCATTCGATATTCTATCTTCTCCCTTATGTATCCATAGAGGGGCTGGGGGAAAGGTAACACCTTTCCTTCCAGTCGCTGTTATATCATTATTTTAATATTTTATATACTAGTCAGTAATATTTACATTTAATTCTGAGCACGTCTCTATTCTACATGGCCTGATATGGATTGGGTGGTTAGATCGATTGGCATTGTATGAGGGGGGTAAGAACCTACTGTTATTTGCAATTGATTTGATTCTGTTTGGTGTTGGTTTACGTGAATTGTTCAATTCTCTGAGATCGTTTGAAGGTGCAGGGATAAAGTCAAGTGTTTATTACTTTGAGGATTCTAAATAGGAACATAGGGAAGTGGTAAACTTGTGCTAAGCAACCTTGATCTGAATCTATCCATCAATTTGCAGGAGGGAACACTATTGCAGACTGAACCTGGAAATAGTAAAATTCAGGATTCTTCATATCCGGTAAGTGGAATGTCTTACTGATTGATGACACTATATCCAAAGGTGTATAAACAAGATTTTAATCCCTAATAGGAGTCAGTGGTTGAGTTAGATAATAGTATACTATTGATACCTATGAGGAAGATAACGTCACTAGGAGAATTTTCAAATTGATCATAATCAAGAAAGATAGTGGTTAGAAGGGTCACCCTGTGATTGGAAGCATTCAAATACCTAGAGTAAGTTGATAGAGGTTGAACACTCCTTGCGGAGAACTGGAGTAAGTTGGAACCATCATCTATCAAAGAGGAATGATGAGCACAGGAACAAGGGAACAAGAGGACCTAGGTAAACTCTAGATGAGTTCCCTCCACCTCTTTCTTAGCCTCAAACACCTTCTTGATGGCCATGTTGAAATCTAAAAGCTCCAGGATCTTGTTATGGATCATCTTCCTTTTTACAGACCATGTGCATTTGCCAGGACCAGCATCACCTACATCTTCTTATTGTTTACAAATAAACTTCAAAACAATGAAAGAAAACTGAATAGAGCAAGGTTAATCCATTGTGTGTAAGGGTACAATCATGTTAAATGACTCTCAAAGCCTTCAAAATGTGTGAATTAAGAATTAAGGAATACAACAAAAACCCTAAACTCCCCATGATACATGAAGTCTGGTACTTCATTTTTTTATTCTTGGTGTTTTGTTTCTTTGTGTTCTTTGTTGGTTGGATATTGATCTAGGGAAACATAGTCAACCTTCACATGTAATTACCTTCTTCTAACAACAAAGCTTCATATTAGGAGAGTTGATGATGATATTATTGCATTACAATGATATGTCTTAGAAAGGGTATTATATATAACTTTACTTAAGAATCTCTTAATACAATACATATTCCCCCCATATCTTATTCATTAAATCTTATTTAATTCATTACTACATAAAGATATAATATTTTTATATAAATATAGATTAATTAAATAATTGAGAGAGTTCGGATCAATATTTGACTATATAAGTCAGACCTAGCACAAGAGTATGAGAGAGAGATAGAGAGAGGAATGATGAGGATATTGATGCTCCTCTTAGCTATTACGATAATGACTAAGTGAAGCATCAATATCCTCGTCATTCCCCCCCCCTCTCTCTCTCTCTCCAGTCCTTTGGCGTGTATTAAATAGAATTCATACTATTATCATTTCTGCTTAGCCCTAGAATGACATCTTTGTTCAAACCATTGATTGCAAACATTATTTAAGTACTTGAATCTACAATAGAATAATAGTGGTGAATGAATGATTATTATAATCATATGATTATATGTTATAATATTTATGTAATAAATGTAATAACGATGGTGCGGTGCATTATTGATATAGACTCGATGGCTCTTGTCAATGTGCCAAACTATCAATGTGGTGGTGGGCAGTGTGTGTTGAAGACTTCACAGACACATAGCAACCCTGGATGACAATTTTGGTGCTGCCCAAATAGAAAAAAGGTTGCTAATGTGTATATATTTAATGTTTCTAATGTAAATACTATTCATTATATTATAAGAACTAATGCAGATTGGGCATCACAGGGAAATAATGGCTGCAGATACTTTAGTTGGGTCAATGACAACTCATCTACATCTATCTACCCATCTCCACTTATCCACGATGAAGGATTTGAGTGCAAAACATGTCAGGCTAGGGAAAATGCAAAAATTATATTTTTACGATGCCTTCTCTGTATTGTAATCGCATATCTTTGTTGTGACCATATGCGGAGATGAGCTCAGGAATTAGTCAATTTAGTATTTTCATATTGTAACTAATATTTTAATATGGATATGGCGTAACTTCTCTTTGCCTCAAGTGCACATATATATGGTTTACATCTTTTTTACAATAATTCTTCATGTTTATGGCTCAGGTGAGCCCCAATCTGCTATCAATCACATGATTTAACATATAGTGTTTTCTTGGTTATTCCATTTGTTCCTTGATACATCAATTTGATCACACCCACTCCACTTCATGTGGATGTCTTTGAAATAGACTCCTAACTCTAATAAACTGACAGTAACTACTAACTAACTTCTAACTGTCTGATACTAGTTACCAAACTGACTGTATTAACAATCTTTTAAAACCATTATTGGTAATTTTCCCAATCCCCTAACCTAGGATCAATCCATAATCTATTCCTAGTGACACCTAGGTACCTTTTAGGCTTATCATTGCCATTAAGGTTTACATTCAAAATTTGATTACAATAAGATCAATATATGATCAAAATAATATCATATGACCATGAATATTCTTCTTACATGATTCAATGACCTTTGAAGGCCATTTGGTTTCAACTACACCTAACGATCCATCAGTGACCTTGGTGCTCTTCATGACTCCTGCCTTTGACCTTGGTGATCCTACACCAACTGCTAGCACGAAGGGAGATTTGACATAAATATATGAACGCTACTTAGTTTATCTTAGGGATAGAGATAATTTAATTTTAACTTTGGTTGTGTTAAAGGAACTATGTTGACTTTATTTTTTAGTTGTTTAACATGAGAGTTTGTAGATTAATAGTTCACATTTTTATGGGAACGTATCATTCAATTGAGCATTAATGGCCATCTATATCTAGTGAGATGAACATAACTCATGTACCTCATGGTAGTGTGCTTGGATACCTTGTATACACTATTTTGTATTAGACTAGACATTATCCAAATAGTGAGTATTTATATAAAGTGCTCGAAGATCAAAGGCCCAAGTCCAGAATGCCAAAATTATATAAAGTGCTCGAAGATCAAGGCCCAAGTCCAGAATTGCCAAATTATCCAAAACTAGGCATTATCCAAATAGTGATTATTTATATAAAGTGCTATAACACATAGGCGGTCCTTCTTTTACACCAATTAATAATAGTGACAACCCTCACAGGTGGTTGGATAATGTCTAGTCTAATCCAAGCACACTAGCATGAGGTACATGAGTTATAACTCTCATGTTCCAACTTCCCATTCACTCCAATCAACTGTACTTCTACCATTCCTCTTCTATAGCCTTTCTAGGCCTGCCTAGTAGTCCTTCACACCCTGAAATCATAAAATCATTCACAAACTTCCCAAATAACCTAGCAATGTTTTTACATTTTCTAGTACCCTTGCCTCTAGGTCTCCATGACCCTAAACAATCTTATAATATGATTCAAAATCACTAATTTTCAACTTAGTATGATTCCACCTACTCATCTACTTGTCATGACTGGTGTTGAATTAGTGCACTAGTTCATACATCAAACTTCAACAGGTTCATACAGGTTTTTGAGAATGGTATTTTCTTTATTGATTAAAAGACCTTTTCCATTTGTCCCTTGATACATCAATTCAACGACACCCACTCCACTTCATGTGGATGTCTTTGAAATAGACTCCTAACTCTAATAAACTGACTGTAACTACTAACTAACTTCTAACTGTCTGATACCAATCACCAAAGTGACTGTATTAACAATCTAAACAAGAAATTTATTGTCAAGTTGACAACAAAAGTAAATTCGGAAGGGGCAGAATCCGCCCTCTTCTTGGGATTTTTATCCCAACCACCCATTCATTTCCACCCAAGTGTAGGACTGCAACAAACAAGGTAACGAGGAGACAAACATAAATTTTAATTGCCATTTATGACAAGTTGTTGCTTATAATCCCATGAATTAACAATGAAAGAAAACTGAACAGAGCAAGGTTCCATTTAAATGCATTTAACACAAAAAACAAATTTACAAAACTGAACCAATGACATGTTTACAACAAAGGTCAAATAGAACTCCCAACAATTCTTAAACATACTTTATCTGATATGATGAATTCTTAAACAATTGAGGTTGGACTAGACATAGTTATCAAACAGTTTTTTGCGTGGTACAAGGAAGATTTGGCTAGGTCAAATCTTCCTTCGTGCTAGCAGTCTACAAAATTAGACCTTTATAAAGAATTCAACATATTAGATAAAGTATGTTTAAGAATTGTTGGGACTGGTTCTTTGGCGTGTATTAAACATAATAGAATTTTCAGCATATTATTATCATTCTATTTATTTATTGTAAACATGCCATTGGTTTAGTTTTGTAAAAAAAATTTGTGTTAACATGCCATTGGTTCAGTTTGGTAATTTTTTTAGGAACAATCTGGCCAAGGGCCAGATCAATACTGCTCGTAATCTCATTGCCAAAGTGGCCAAAGACTATATTAAGCTGATAAAATATGGGGATTCTCTTTATCGTTGCAAATATTTGAAGGTTTTTGCACTTGGACGGATGTGTACCATTGTTAGGAGAATTGGACCGAGTTTGGCTTACCTCGAATAGGTGAGGCAACATATGAAAAGGTTGTCGTCTATTGACCCAAATACCGGGACTATTTTGATCTATGGTTACCCTAATGTTGGCAAGAGTTATTTTATTAATAAGATTACTAGGGCGGATGTGGATGTGCAACTTTATGCTTTTACTACTAAGTCTTTGTTTGTCGGGCATACTGATTATAAGTACTTGAGGTATTAGGTTATTGATACCCCTGGTATTTTGGACCACCCCTTGGATGACATGAACACCATTGAGATGCTCAGTATTATTGCCTTGGCTCATTTAAGTTGGCTATTTTATTTTTCCTTGATGTTTCGGGGTCCTGTGGTTATATTATTGCGCAACAAGAAGCTCTGTTTCACAACATAAAACCTTTGTTTTCCAATATGCCTCTTATTGTATTTTGTAATAAGATTGATTTGCAACCACTAGAGACACTACCAGAGGAGGATGCAAAATTGGTTGCGGAGCTGAGCTTTGAGGCTGGGAAAAATATGGGTGGGTTATTTGGGAATCAGGAGGGGGGATGATGACGCGCTACTCTCTATGAGTGCTTTGAAGGAAGAAGGGGTGATTGCGGTGAAGAATGCGACATGCGAGAGGTTGTTGGAGCAGAGAGTGGAAATTAAGATGAAGTCGAAGAAGATCAGTAGTTGTCTCAATAGGATTCATTTTGCAATGCACAAGCTGCGAGATGGGAAAGAGAGGCCCCCTTGTATTCGTTAAGTTGTTTTGGATGCCAGGGCATGTGCTGCCAAGGAGGCCATGAAGCTACAGAAGGATATTGAGAATGAAAATGGTGGGGCTGGAGTTTACTCTACAAGTTTGAAGAAGCACTATATTTTGGAAAATGAAGAGTGGAAAGAAGATGATATTCCTAAGATCGTGGATGGACACAATGTTACAGACTTTATTGATCCAGATATCTTGCAGAGGCTTGAAGAGTTGGAGAAGGAAGAAAGGCTTAGGATAGCAGTTGAGGGTGACGAGGGTGATGAGATGGGGGAAGTGGAGTTGAATCCTAATGAAAAGGAAGCTCTAGTTGCAATTAGGAAGAAGAAGAAGATGCTTATCGTTAAACACAGATTGAAGAAGAGTATTGCAGAGAGCAAGCCTACCATACCAAGGAAGTTTGACAAGAACAAGGAATACGGCTTAAACAGAATGGGAAGACATCTTTCTAGCCTGTGCTTGGATCCTTTGACAATTAGCTTGATAATAAATGAAGCAAATGAGAGCTGAGCAATTAGCTTCCCAAGAAAAATCTCATAAATGAACTGTGTGTACCCCAATTCTTGTGCCCTCTTCCCGTACCTAAATGATATATTTGAAACAACAAGGGTAAATTTAGCCTTACCCTTGTTGTTTCAAATATACCTTTGGGTACGCACAGAGGGCACAGGAATTGGGGTACACATAGTTCATTTATGGAATTTTTCTTGGGAAGCTAATTGATCATTTGTCATATACTTCATTATTATGAAGCTAATTGTTGAAGGATCCAGGCCCAGGCTAGAAAGATGTCTTCCCAAACACATAAAAAACATGCACATAAACACGACAGCTGAGAAACATAAATGTAGATATCACAATAGCCGAGAAACATAAATGTAGGCATCATGGTCACAATTTTTTGGAGACAACATAATTGAGTTGTATACCCAAACTATGCAAAGCAACTTCTACTCCTCTAGTTCCAAGTTGACACTGCAGGATCCAAAGACCATAGATAAGGAATAAATTTAGAGAGCGGATCAGGGCCATAATGACCAAAATAATACAGGACAAACCTCAAGTTAAATGAGGCAATTGTAAACATTTTAATAGATTTTTTATTATTAAATAATGAAATTTGCATATACTAGTGTTCTAAGCCCCCTCATTACATGATTTATTATTGTAAGCCCCCTTTGACTTACACATCTAGAAAATGGAACTACAACCTATTGGGATTGAGAAAAACCTTATAAAACAACAGTAGTTAAGAAGGATCACTTGCCAACATCTGCTCATGAATACAAGGTCCTCCAATAGATGTATTCAACAGATGTTGGCAAGCGATCCTTCTTAGCTGTTGTTGTTTTATAAGATTTTTCTCAATCCCAATAGGTTGTAGTTTCATTTTCTAGATGCGTAATTCAGAGGGTGCTTACAATAATAAATCATGTAATGAGGGGGCTTAGAACGCTAGTATATGCAAATTTCATTATTTAATAATAAAAATCTATTGAAATGTTTGTAGTTGCCTCATTTAACTCGAGGTTTGTCCTATATTATTTTGGTCATTATGGCCCTCCTCCGCTCTCTAAATTTATTCCTTATCTATGGTTTTTGGATCCCACAGTGTCAACTTGGAACTGGAGGAGTAGAATTTTCTTTGCATTGTCTGGGTATACCAATCAATTACATTGTCTCCAAAAAATTGTGACCATGATGCCTACATTTATGTTTCTTAGCTGTTGTGTCCCAGGACCCCTTATGACCCTTTACGATCCCTAAGAATACATCTTAGAGGTCTTAAAATGTTGTAAAGGGCCATAAGAGGCTCCTAGGAGGGGCCATATGAGCTTCCACCTTCACGTGGTTGGCCCTGTTAAGTAGAGAATGTTAAACTATTCTCGAAACAAAGAGAAGCTCAATAATTTAAGGTCTCAGTCCACAGACAAATTAAATTAGACTTAGTATCCAAATTGGACAAATTATGTCCAAGGTTACATCCTGGTGGATGGTTTGGATGATGGGCAGAGTGCTAGAAAGGTAGTAGTCACACAAGAGGGCAGAGAAAAGAAAGGACCTGTTGGGTGCCGAGACAAGATGGATGAGCGATTAGATGATCATCTGCATCAATATAGGAAGTTTGGCTTGGGTGTGGGTTATATTTCAGGGGATAATCTTGGGGATTGGCAAAATGAGGCAGCCAAATTGGAGGATGGGTGGGAAACTGTAAAAGGGAGAAAAAGGAAAAAAAATGAAAAGAAAGCTTTTGACATGATCCTTCGTTCTTAGAAAAAGGGTGGAGTTTAGAGAAAACTGTGGAGGTACTTTCTTTCTTTCTTTCTTCTGAAGCTTGTGTGATTGATGTGGGTTTACCAAATATTTGGGGAGATAGCTCTCCTGAATGTAGATATCCCTGGTTCGGGCTAGGTTCTAACCCGTTACGATTAATAAAATTACCAATTACCATTAAAAAAAAGAAGTAAAGTAACATAAAAAAATACACAGCGATATATATTAATGTAAAGTAACACCTGAAGATAAATATCTAGACTAATCACTGAGCAGGATGTCGTTGGTGATTACTTCGGATATTGATCTTCAGTTTTTATTTTTAACATTCCATTACTAGTCAAAATTTCAATGACCTTTGGTTGAAACCCTCACAAAGATTGGTCTAACTTTCGACCAATTTATATCAAAAAATTTTGTCGTGGGTTTGGCATCCTGGTCGGACGGTCTAAAGATTTCAACCAAGAAATGTCGAAAGGTCTAAAGATTTCGACCTACATTGGTCAAAAATTAGACTTGATGAATTCCTAATAGAAGATGTGAATTTCGACCAAGATTCGCCTAGAAATTTCTACGTTAACAATAATATGTCAAACTTTCGACTCAAAAAACAGTGACCAAACCATTGATCGATTATTTGACCAATATTGGTAGAAAATTTGACCAATTGTCCATCGAAAATAGGTGCCAAGTGTACTAGTGTGAAGAAAAATTACAATGAAACTTTCAAATAAAGATACATATCTGATTTGTTTATACAAATCTATGGATAACTCATAAAAATTTATTTGAGTGTTTAAAATCAATAATAACAAAATCAACAAAGCATAAAGTTGTGACACTTAATGTATCAAATGTCCATGGAAAAACTCTTTAGACAAAAAAATCCAAAATAAAAAAGAGGTTCAAGAATGTATTAATCTTTAATAATAAAATACATATGAAATACTATAAATCCCTTCAATCTAATAATATTTCAACAATACTTGTGTAGTTGCTAAAAAAAATGATGAAACTATTATATCATGGTTCTAGTTTATATAGAAATTAGAGAGGAATGCCACAAATGATTTTCCAAAATAATCTACCATCAGACCATGGTAAAATAGAAAAAAATCCAATTCAAACAAAAATGAAGAAGCTCTTACAATAGTAGTAAAATTAGATCCTAAAGAGCCATAAATGGAAAAATATCTTTGTGTTATTAATAGACATCTTTGACTTCCTCCATAATGGCCCATACTTGAGAAAGCATACAAAATTAGGAGACAAGAAAAGTGGCCAAATTAGTAATTTTGGCAATTTTAAGGAAGTTGAGTTGTGGAACAACTTCCTACACTAACCTTGAAGAGAGGGTAATGTAAAAAATTTCTTACATCTTATAATAGTTACATAAACCTTACAAAATAATATAAAATAATATGTATACCACAACACAATGATTTGTTGGAAACTACAATTGAAACAATTAATGTTACATTGTCATTGATGTCAAACCTTAATTGGTAAGACAGTTGCTATCTAGGATAGCACCATATTTTTTGATTGATGAAGAGGATGTGTAAAGAGGAGATAACAAGAGAACCTAAGGAAAGGTTGAGTTATGTGATACTTTAATAGGTACTTGATCAGTTGGCACATTGACAAGGTAATTTGTTGTTTATCTAAGTAAGAAGCAAGACTGGAAATGTAGGCTTAACCGAGTAAAAGTGAAGAAATCTAGTTTAAGCCAAGTGATGTTAGTGTCGACCGAGCGCTAGTATATGCTAAGTAAATCTAGTGTTGACCAAACATTAGTAATTGTTGAGCGACAGAAAATTATCGAGAAAAGATAGTTTTTGTCGAGGAAGATAGTTTGTAGTGATGACCAAGATACACAGTGATGACCGAGAAGATGAACATAGTATTGACCGAGTGTCAGTAATTTACATTTGAAGAAAGAATTAAGGATCCCAGCTGACATAGTTAAATTCTTGGGATATGTAAATCATGTTGACATTATTAATGAATTGTATGGAGCATTTAATGCATGGTAAATCATTTTCTTATGGATTCAAAGAGAAGTTTGGAGATGTAGCTAGAAGGAAAAGATGAAGAACATAATGATGGAAGGATTCAATGAATCTGACCTACACCTAAGATCTACGGAAGAGATTAAGTGGCAAAATATTGATCTACTTGATCAAAGAGGTATAAGATTAACCTAATTGTGAGGTTACAGAGAATGAAGAAGAGGTTGATGTTATTGACTAATAAGTCTAAGCAGAAGGTTGAAGGTGAAACAATGAAGGAATTGAACAGATTTGTGATTTCTTGAAGTGAATTACGAGAAGATTAGAGATGGAGATGGAAATGGAGATCAGTCAGTAAATCAACATATATGTGCGAAGTGGATTTGTATTTCCAAAGTGAGTTGTATGTTTTTTCAGATCAGAAACTACTGTTACTTTCTAACTATTGTATCAGTCTAAATCATTTAATCAAGGTTGACCTAACAGTCATTGTATAAATCCTTTAATCAAGGTGACATTCTAATGGAATGTTCTTAAGTCCTCTAACCAGGCCACTTTTGACAGAGTGTTTTAAATCCTTTAATAGGGTCACACATAATAGTGTGTATGTAAACCTTTAACAAGGTTGGATTTTCATAGAGCTCACTTTAGAAGAGTGAAAATCAGTAGCATGTTGCAAAGTGTTTTTTTCCAAATTGGGTTTCCACTATAAATCCAGGTGTTATAATTGTGTGAATGATTTTTATGTGGATGTTGTTGAAAGTTTTATATTCTGCAAGTTAATTACTTTTGGACAGTGGACTATGCATGTTATATGTTTTTGATATATGTTATAGAAACCGAGTTGAATTGTTGATTAGATCTGAGATTGTTGAAGTACTAGAAAGTTCAATTGGTACATATGGACTTGAGAACAATTGATTCACCACCCCCCCCCCCCCCCCCCCCACCCCCTCTTTGATGTTCTAAATCATTCTAACATGATTTAAATGGGAAAAGCCATTTCAAGAGAAAAACCCCACGATCCAAAAGCTGCACAATATATTATTCAAAAAAATTAATAATAGATTACAATATTCTTACATATCAAGCTTCACTCAGGAACATCACCAACCAAAGATCTAGAGGTAATTGAATAGGTATAATACTATTACACACTCTCTCAATCTCATGCACCCCACATATAGAAGATACAATACAAGAAACCATCAAATGGTATTACAAAACTATGGGGTACAAATCACTTATAAAGTAGAGCCTATTTTATCTCCAATCAAAGATACCCAAAGATGTATCAATACATACCCAACACATGTAACTCCATTTTATAACTCATGTACATATTCAACACATTTTAACATTTCCTATTTCAGGAGATCCAACTTCTAAAGGTTGTAACTTTTGTTCATCGGGTGTTCAATTGACGAACCATTTGAAGCACAAAAAAGTCATGACATACTACATCACCTTCTAAACGGATATGCCCTTTAGCCACATTTTCAACCCATTTTGGATCCTTTTAAGCCTCCAAAATTGAATTCATTTTTTTTCAACAATTTCCAAAAATGGAAAATTAATATCTTCAAAACTAGACATGATATTGTAAAGAAAATTTACTGACATGCTTACCTAGCCCAACCAAAACTTTTAGGGAAAAAATAGGGAAGACTCATCCCCCACAAAAACTTATTAAAAATAGTAACTGTATGTAAATGCAAGGTTGTGACATATTTTCCCAACAATCTCCCACTTTTTGAACACATTGCAAGAGCAAAGGTAGTATCTACACCACAATTTAATTGCAAGGGGTTATGAGGCCCATAGACTCAGAACAGCATTTGAACTTCTTTGTTCCCATAACATTTGTTAATTAATCTACAATATTCATCAAATTATATACCTAAATTAGCTTCACCCTACCATCCTCAACCATATCTTTGACAACATGATAGTGAACATCAATGTGCTTGGTCATGGCATGAAAAGTTGAATTCTTTGCTAGACATATCACACTCTAATTGTCATAATAAATTGTTACTACACCTTATTTTATTCAAATATCTAAACACATTCTCTTAACCCAAATGACTTCTTTACAAGCTGAGTAGCTACCATATAATCAACTTTAGTAGTGGAAAAAGCAACCATGGCATGTTTCTTACTCATCCAACTGATTGCACCACCAAATAATGTAAACACATAACCATTGGTGGATCTTCTACTATCAATATCACCCACTCAATTTGAATCCATGTAATAAAAAATGTCAACAAAAAATTTGTCTCTTATCATCTAGTACCATGACAACACAAAGGATACTTTGAGGTACCCTTCAAATTATGAAGACTCTTTTAACTGCATCCCATGAACACTGCTACGATTAGACATAAGTCTTGAAATAAATCCTACGTCTTGGGAAAGGTTTGGTCTAGTAAAGGCCATAGAATACACAAAAATTATAAATGCACTTTGGTAAGGCACTGTTCTCATGTCTTCCATCTCTAATGGGAATGTAGAAAAATATGAAATATACAAGTTTTTTCCAACTATAAAAGGAACACATAATGGTATGCAATCATATATGTTGAATCATTGTAAAAATGAGTTCACATACTTACTCTAGCCTATCCATATCCTTTTGGCCACCCTATCTCTTCTAATTTCCATTCCAAGAATGTGTTTAGCTATACCAAGATCTTTCAAAGATATTTCATTTGAAATGGTGTGCTTTCAAATCTACCATTTGTCAATAAAACTATATCTTATGGGTTTGAACAAATTAGAAATCAAAACACATGTTAAAAGATAAAAACAATAATTTTACTCCACTTAATACCCACTAATTCTATTTATGTTAGCTTCATCCTATTTAGTGCTCAATTATTTTCATTTATGATTAGATGATAAAAACCAAGCATCCATATAGTTTTGGATTGATCTCGTTTGATCATAGCAAATAAAAATATCAATCTAAAGATGTAAGTTGTATATTAATAGATATGTTAATATATAAATGTAATGTGATTTCATAAATTAAGTAATTCTTTGATTAAACTGAAAGAATATTTTTAAAATTTTATTTTTATTTTTTAAATTAATGAAATTAAATGTTTCAATTGATTTGTGTTGAAATTTTATTAGTCTTTGTTTTAGAAAGATAATTATTGCAATGAAAAAGTGATACGTGATTACTATTTATTGTAGATTCAAACAAAATAATATAAATTTTAGCTAATACTAATATTCATTTTTTTTATTCTTGTAAAACGTAATTTTCTCAACATGTCACTTCTCCAACATGATCCCACTCTAGTACACATTTTGTGTGTTTGGAATTTGAAGCCTAGACCCCACAATCACATTGGCTAATCTCCGTCACTAGAAAAAAATTGTAGACAACTATGTTGCCAGAGGAGAGAAAATTAAGGGTTGCCTTCACTGGCTTGAAGTTGGTGATCAAGCCTCTAAGGAGTTTTTTCAGGCTCTTAGAGCTAATCACACCTCTGTGGGGATCAAGAAAATTAAGGAAGGTCAAGTGGTCTTATCTAAGATTCCAGACATTCTTCAAGCTTTTGTCTGACATTATGAGCAGGTGTTCACAACGCAGGGAAGTTCCGCTGTCAGGGACCAAGCTTTGAAGGATTGTATTGTTGTTACTCCTAACCAGCTCTCGCCTGAGCATCATGCTTTCTGTGAGTATATGCTCACCCTCAATGACCTCAAGGAAGCCGTCTACTCCATGGAGGATGATAAGGCTCCTCGATGCGACGGGTTTCCTTATAAATTTTATAAAGCCCTTTGGGATTGTGTTACATCTCGGACTTGCATATGGTTTATTTAGAATCATTTCATTCCAAATCTCTTGGAAATATTATTAATAAAGGAATTATTAAATTCATACCTAAGGCTGGAGATCCTGAAGATATTTGCAATTGGAGACCCATTACCTTGCTCAATGTTATGAGGCCTACCCCAGCACGACATAGATTAGCACTATCTTTCACTTGTATGTCTTCTTGTCAAAACTGATTTTTGTTATAGTTGGACTTTTGGGATACATGTAAAACTTTATGGATTGTTGAAACCTTTACTTGCAAACAACACCTGAATAAGTAATCAGGGAATCTATATAATACTCTATGTTTGTGATGCAGATTTGCATTTAGGACTTAGTTCTGATGGTTTGGTATATTGAAATAGTATGTGGATGTAAGATGTAATCAAGATGCAAGATTATTAAAGAGTGTTATGTTATGCATATGGATTAGATGCAGATATTGTTTAAATTCAAAGAATCATTGATGCATATATAAGTGAATGTATGTTCTAATTACATTATGTATTCTTATATGCTTAAAGTATAGATTTAGTGGACCTACTGACGTGTGTAATGAGTGTGCAGGAAAGAATGACCATGGAACTATTTGGGGATTCAGGAATGAACCTATGTATATTCCCCGTGATGCTAAGGTCATGTCTATGAAGAGACATAGACCTTGTTGTTATGTGTTTAATTCGTGAAAGTAAATTGTATGGTTTTATTTAAATTAGTTTTGTGAAATGTTAAATAAGTCATGCCTAATGTAATTTATGTGTGTCACTTGACACCTAGGTCCTTATGTGTTGGCATGACTAGTAAATGTAACTAGGAAGACCTTTTCATAAGTTGAAATTCGGATGTAAACTTCTAGTGGAGTTTAGGAGGACCTAATAGGCTTCTAGAAGGTGATTAGCATTAGTTTTGACCACCCCACTTGATACCTTAAGGGTTAGGGGTCATTTTCAACCCATTAAGAGCCTTGGGACTCATTTATGACACCCCTAAAATATCTCCTCTTCAAAGTGGCGAAAATTGAAGAGTTTGAGAATTTTGGGTAACATATTCAACCCTTCCCATGTGAGTCATTAATGTCATTTATTAGGACCTTGACTTAGGAAGGAAGGAAAGAGTCTAGAGGCTTCCTCATTAATCTTGGAATAAGATATTTCTTGGCTAGAGCCTATTTAGGGAGAAGAGGAGAGGAAAGTATGTTGTCCACCCACTCTCTACCTTTAGAGAAAAATTATTTTGTAGGAGTAAGTTTTGGAGAGAAGGAGAAGGATTGGAAGGGAAAGCTCTTCACAATCAATTTTGTAATTTCTATCGCTTGGATTTGAGGTTAGTTTCCTTAGAGTAAAGATGACTTTATGTTTTTAAGTATGTATATAGCTTGAGCTCCATTAATGGAGTCTTCTATGTGGTTTATGGACTACTCCATGTATGTCTTATTGAGTTCATGTTATTATTTTATTTTAACTTCATAGGTTTGCATGGAGTTTTTGTGTTAAGTTTTGTATGAAGTTTTGGTTTACTCAATGCATGTTTTATTGAGTTCTTGTTTATGTTGTATTTTATTTGTGCTCATACTTGTTTTGGGAGTCTTTAAGGCACACTCATCCTTGGGAGGATAGAGTACCTTAGAAGGGTGATAGGTCGAGACACTAGGAGTGTAGAGTCTCCAAGTGTGGAGGGATGAACATGGGTATATGGGTGCCCATGATGCCAAGCATGCCTAAGGGCTTTTGGGGGTGATAAGGAGAAGTTAGATGGCTAAAGGCCATGGCTTGAACCTTGTGAAGGTTGGTTGTTTAAATTCATGTGTGACTTAATTACAGTTTATTATGCTTTGGCTTCTCCTCCTTGGCTAGTTCACTATCACCCTATTTTTGGAGAAGGTTTCTTGGAGACCATCTTCTTGTTAAACCTTGGAAGGGAATTTCTTGATGAACTATTGTTGTTTTCAAAATTGTGAATACTTGTTTGTATGTATGTCTCTCGTTTACTTCTGGATCCCCTAGCTCGGGGGTGGCCTTGCAAAGGTCTAGGTTGGGAGGTGAGCCTCCATGGTCAACCAAAGATTTCTATGCAGGTTTAGTTTGAAGCTTTTGGAAGGCTTGTATTGGTGTTCTTATGGGAAAACACATCTGGTGATCTTGTGATCCATCCCTATAAATGAGCTTGATTTTAAGCCTAAAAAAAAAAATGTTAATTATGAAGTCTTGTAAAGTTATTTTGAGTAAGAGGGCATTGTGTAAAAGTAATTATTTTTTTTGTAAGTTTTAAATCAACTATGTTATAGAGGGGTATTTATGTGAATGCAAAAGAGAGATTTTTTTTAATCTATGTTGCTTAAATTATATTGATGGTTAAATTATTTTTTTGATAGCATAAAGTTGATTAGATCAACTTCAAAGAAAAGTATGAGTTTAATAGATTAAGGTTCAAATAAGCCTTAATTTCTACTATATATTTGTGTTTATAAGATAGTTTTATGCCATTAATGGGGAGGCAAAGTTATTTCCATTAAGGGTGAAATTGTAACTATCTTCTTTTAAAAGTCATAGAATACTTGGATTAAGAAAGTTATTATGATAGGTTTTCAATCTATTTAAATTATAGTGTTGCAAAAAAAGGGTTTTAAAAGAAACGAATGACTTCAACTCCTTTAGTTAATTTAACTTGTTTTAAAGTATTATAAGCTCTTTAGTTTATGGTTAGATTCTTATCATTTTTAGGGCATGACAAATGTCTCCTACAAGATCATTGTTAAAGCCTTGGCTCTGAAGATTCATCACATCCTGCCTCTAGTTGTTCGATCAGAGAGAATTGTATTCATCAAATCTAGATATATTCTCGACAAAATTATTGTCATCTCGAAAGGTATGGATTGGACCAGGAAGTCCAAGCAACAAGCTATCTTTCTCAAGATTGATTTCGCCAAAGCCTATGACCACATTGAATGGCCTTTGGTCCTTGCTATGCTAAAGGCTCTGGGGTTTGGTCCCACCTTCATTCAATCTGTTCAAATGTTTTTTGGTGATTCTTATGCTTGCATAACCATTAATGGGTGTTAATCTAAAGCTTTTGGCATTTTCAAATCCATTCACCAGGGATGCCCTTTAGCACCTGCTCTTTATGTGCTTGCTACTAAAGGATTTGGGTATTTTCTTGCCAATGTAGTCTCTCTAGCCTTGTCACAAGAATTTCCTTGTCTGCATCACTTGCCCAACTTGTCAATGGACATTTTATTGATGACTCTTTCCTCACTCTTTTTGAGGATGGGGAAAATATTTCCAATGCTCTCCAATGTCTAGATACCTTTTGTCTTCTTCTGGGTCAGCTATCCAATGGAACAAAAACCTTTTCTACAAACAGTCTTTTCTTCCTGTGCCTCCTTGGTTTTCCAAGTACAACTAGAAATGGATACAACATGTGGAGAGATATTTCACTTTCTGGGCATTCCTTTTGCCTTTCAAGCCTCGCCTATGGAGTTGTGGAATGTGGTCTTGGCCAAGATTGAGAAAAAAATTTAATACTGGATTACAAAGTCGCTTTCCTTGGCTAGTAAATTCTAGATTTGTTCCAAGGTTTTGGCTACCACCCATGTTTATTATTCTTCTTGTTGGGCTCCTTCCAAAGCTTCCTATTTGAAGTTGAAGAAACTACTTCATGATTTTCTTTGGGCTTCAGGAGATAATAACCATGGGTTTCACAGTGTTTCTTGGGAGTATTGTTGTATTCCCAAGGATTTTGGAGGCCTTGGCCTTCTCTCTACCCAAAAGCGGGGAATTTCTCTATGTGCCAAACGGGTTATTCATGCGTTAACTGGAGATAAAGCCTGGAAATTTCTTCTCTGACATTGCATCTCTTCTAATTTTCCAATTAATAGGCCTTCTTGGAAGGGGATTGGTTCTCAAACCCTTCTCATCACATATGAACCAGTGCATATTCAAGGCTCTTTTGTGGTAAAAAACATTTGGAAATCCTGGGAAGCCATTAAGCCTTAGCTTTGGTGGGATGGAGATAGGTTATGTGATGGGCTCTCTATGAACCAACATAGTTTGTGGTTGTCTCCCCATTTTTTTGTTGATGGGGTTCCACTTGCTTAAATCTAGGGTGTTAGTGTGTTGCCTTTTCATAAACGTGGCATCAAAACACCTAAAGATATGTTGTCAAGAGCTAATATGAGCCTCTGAATGTGGGAAGATATGCAAGTCCAATTTTGTTTGTCTCACCCAGATCAATAGACTTTTGACTTGTTGGTTTATGTCTTGCCTCCTCACCTGCTTCACAAGTTGGGTGTTCAACTTATTAAGCCATGGTGGAAGGATTGGAAATGGTATCCTTGGACTCCTCTTATCAGTTATAAGCCAAAGATGGGATACCACTGGTTGGTGCCACATTTGCCTATGGTCACCACCCTCAACCAATGGTGGCACTTGCAGTCCACCTAGAAATCGTGGAGCTTAAGATTTAACACTATCTGAACTGCCATTAGTGAGCCAAAGATTGCACAATTTTCTTGGTGTGTTCTTTTCCAGGGCTTGTCCTTGGGTTCTCGACTCAAGCATCTGAGAGTTCTTGATCCTAGGTGTTCGTTTTGTGGGCAACCAGAGACATTTCTTCATATCTTCTGAATCTATAGAAGAGCTCAACAATATTGGAGCTAGATTCATGATTTTTTGAAACCATTCAGGCCTGAGCCTTTTTCTTGGCATATGATTTTGTTAGGCGATTTGCCTCCAATCCCCTTCAAATACACCTAGATTTGGTATGCTTTCAAGATGTATATTTTGTTTACTCTTTGGAAAGATAGGAATGTTGTTCTTTTCACTCACAACTTTCTTGATATAAATGTTACTTTGTACACTAAAGCATGTATATGTAATAATGTGATGATGTGGAAACAAGTTCAGAAAAACAAAATTTCTCTTGAGGTGGCCCACCTCCAACAACTTTTGAACCATTGGGGCAATGCCCCGTGTACTATGGCCAGAGAACTACCGGATTCTACCTCGGCTGACTGTACTCCTTTGCATGGTCGTCGTTGTGGCCGCAGCTCATCCGCCCATCGGTCCCAGACTCCCTGGTCCCAGGCTCCTTGTCGCTCTCCGGGCAGTGGGTTTGGCGATTGCCATTGTCGTTCTACTTCTATGCTGCAACGTGGCACCGGTTGGTGACCTCCTACTCCTGCTGCTCCTACTCCCTATACTGGTTGGCCCGCTCTGGGCGTTGTTTCTTCATGGTCTATTGGCACTTCTTCTAAGTGGTTTCCTTGCCTGGGTCTGGCTATTCTACCTCCCAGGGTGGAGGAGGAGAAAGATAAAGAAAAAGATGTTGTTGATGATGGGTGGTCTCTGCCAAACCCGCCTATGGACCCCAAGGATGGTTGGGGTGATAATGATAAATTTGATCCACCTGCCTCAGCTGGTATTGCTTTGGCTGTCTGAGGTGGCTTTTTTTTATGAATAGTTGTTTTGCCTTCCGGCCAGCGGCCGAGTGTACTCTTGCAAGGTGATCTTGTATCCCCTGACCCCTTTTTTGTGAATGTGTTCTTTAATATTTTCAATTAATAGAGAAGGTCGTATTCATCAAAATAATTGATTTTTTATAAGTCTTAACAAACTAAAATTAATATTTATTATATGTTCACTTTTTCAAATAAATTAACTTTTAAATATTAATTTGTTAATCAAAAAATTGTACATGTCAGTTAGTTGAGCACAATTAGTAAGGATAATTACACAGCTACCAAGATTTAAACAAAAAAGAGTTGTTAACTATAATGCGACTTTGACAACCTAGACTCCCCTACTTTTAACAACCTAACGACTTATGATATAAATGTATTATCTCTTATAATATTATAATTCATCATATTAAAACAAAAATGACTAGTAATGTTGATATTGGTATAGTGTGATGTTTAAGTTGTAGTGTTTTTCTTGCCATTAAGATTCAAACACTATCAAGATGTAATTGTTGAATGGTTATTCCCCTTTTTAGCTTCAAGTCGAATGCATTTATCCCTCTTTTATTAATTAAACTTTTATGCAACTTAAGTACTTATATATATATATATATATATATATATATATATATATATATAATTCTTGGTATTTTTTTATTGTTTTGTGTTCTGTTGTTTTCTCTGAGCGTGTCGTACTGCACTTAAATTTCTCTACCAGAAAAGCCTTCATATATGCTCCGACAAAACGTTTCACTCAAGAGCTTTCTGACATTTCATATTTTCCTCTGTCAAATCTTTTTCAGGAATGTACTTCGCACAAAAGGGAAGAAATCACTGCCATATCTTAAAATTTGTTGATACCTCACTTTGACTCCGACCATTCTTCAACGCATGTGGGAGTATAATCTATTTGGCCGAAGTTTGGTGAAGTCGACCTTTCTTGTTAAGCACGTAAAAATATCTGAGAGATTTCAATTTAATTCCACCATTATTCAAAACATAAGTGTAATGCAATTTTTTGAGGTAGAGACTTTGCCTGTGTTTTTTCTCCTAAACTATTTAGGATATCAAGGATTTTCATTTTTAGATTACAATTTTGAGCCAAAACCCCAGAAGAGTAGGAGAGAATAGAATTATTGCAAGATGTACTTCCTTTTTACACAACTATGAAAAATCCCTCAAAGCAAGACTATGATGCTCTCTCCTAGCTTTAAACCTATTATGGCTGAAAATGTTAAAAATGCTCTTTGAAAAATGGTCGTCATGATGCCATTTTGAAAACCTTTTATGAGTAATTCAAAAATCTTTTTTAGATGATTTTATTAGGGATTACCTTCTCCCCATCCTCGAGGATTATGTGGCTAGTTGCATCCCCCATAAAATAGACCAAAATAGAGTAAATCCTTGACCACCTTCTCTTCATAGAAAAGAATGACAAAGCCCTTCTTTGTATGCTGGTTGAAAGGATGAAGACAATGTTAAATTCATTCCCAAAGGAAATGATAAAGACATTATTAATGGATGGCGATTGATTATCCTCCTCAATACTTCTCACAAATCATCGCTAAATCATGTGCTCGTAGAATTAAACAAATCAGTCAAGAAATTGTTTGACCTTAGCAAACTGGTTTCCTAGAAGGAAGAGATAATTTAGATCTTGCTTGGGAAACTTCTGAATGGGCACACCAAATTCTCCAAGATGCACTAATTACCAAATTATTTTGGTAAAGCCTATGATCTAAATTGCTAGCCATTCATCCTTAATATGTTGAAGTGGCTTGGCTTTGAAACCAAACTCCACGAGAAAATTAATATGTTGTTTGTTGATGTTAATGCCAAACTTGTGAATGAAGCACTATCTCCCAAATTCCTTTTGCAAAAATTCATCTACCAAGGTTGCCTTCTTACCCCATCTTTGTTTTCCCTTGCAAGTGATGCTCTCAAATAACTTTTTCAATATGTGTTGTCCACTAAACTTGTCCATGGTATCTCACTCACAGTAAATACTAAAGCCCTCGACTCTCACTTTGTTGATTACATCATTTTTTTCATTTAAAATTTAACTCAGGAGGTGACACACACATTAGATATTGTACCGTTCTAAATTGTAAGCACCTAATTAGTGTACAATTTAAGGACTATTTTGCACCCACCTTAGTGTGTTTTCTATAGTAGGACCTCATATGTCACTTAATATATACCTAAATTCAAATATGGGTCCCCTTTTCCTTCAACCTTGCTTAAAATCGAGGCTAGCCCTTATTTCTAAGTGTGCTCCTCTATTTTTCCTCCAATCCTATAATTCATTTCATCACCTAGGCCCTATATCACAATTTGTAGTCTTTGTTGTCTGTCCCGACCTTGAAATTAATTGCACCTGATTATCCCACATCTGCCCTATCTTCTTGGCACCTAGTTCAAATTTGGGTTGATTCTCCTAGGAACAAAATGTTTCAAGCGTTTCGTTCTCTCCTATTTTAGCCCAAATTTGGCCCAAAGCTCTATGTTGGATTCCCTCTAAAGTTGCTACAATTGATTGACCTACTTAATAAGAAGTTTCATTTGGTCTAAGCAGGGTGATAAGAAGCCTTTCCTAGAGGACCTCATGGGCCCATTAGATCCATCCAAAGGTTAGAGGAGTTTGGGAATTATGAACACATATATTGAAGGCATGTGTCTTACTACCAAGTGGATCGTTAAAGCTTTAGAAGGAGAAGCCCCTTAGAATTGTTTGGTTCAACACCACATCCAATTTGCTAATGTCAAGAGATCTTGGAATTTGGTCATTTAAAAAGATAAACTTCTTGCACCATTTTAAAAAACTCACGGGTCGACCTCTTTATTTAGTCAACTTGAAAGATAACATCTAGTAGATTGTCCTAGCTTGATCAAACCCTAAGTCATGGCCTAATATTTATTTGATGGAATTTCTTAATCCAACACAATGGAAAATCTCCTGAGTACTACGAAAAGCCTAAAGGGAAAACACCTTTTTTAAAAAGGGATTCAAGTTTTCATGATCTATGGGACCTTAATAATTTTTTATTTCTTGTTCTTTTTTCATCCTTTTCCATGATAACTTTCTAAAGGACTAGAAATGGTCAAACATGCAAAGTGTCTAAAAATAGCTCCTCTCGACACCCTAACTAGTGCCCAAAATCAATTCTAAAAGGAAGCACAACATCAACAAAACACAACAAAATAAGCTAAGCTTCCATATCTGGAAATCAAAATCTAACGCTCAGTCCTAATGAACAGTCGAGAAAATTCTCCACATCAAGTTACCAATTGATAATCACATCTCCTTTATATTCCCATCCCTAGTATATCCATTCTACACCAATAAGGAGTCTATCAAACATGTTTTTATGCTTTGTTACTATGCCCACCAATTGTGGTGCTCCCTCTTCTCCACTCTCTTAGCTCTTTTTCCTCTTACCTAGTATTGGAAATCACACTTCTTAGGATTTCCTCTTTATTTGGAGGTTTTAATGCTTGGCTATTTTCTCTTATTCTTTTCTTTCCCTATAAGTTGAAACTCAAATGGTATGCTCAAACTTATCCCTCAATTAAATCTCGAGCCTATCAAAATATTATACAATATTCAAGTTCGAATTAAGAGGTGTGAAGACAAGTTGTAGAATGAATTAAGATAGATCACAAGAAATAATTGATGATGGGGATTTTGATGAAGTTCAAAAACAACTATAAAATAATGATTATGTTGGATGTGTGATGAAGAAACTAATCAAAATTACACTTCTCAATAATGTTTAGATCAATACATTGTCCTACAAAATAATTTCATGCTTAGTCTCTCAAGGGTATTAGTCACTCCTTGGTGAATGCCAACCTGTTCAATGTATATTCATGCTACTATTCGTGTCCCAAAAGGCTATTCTTTTTATGAATAGTTCTCATATTTTTCAATGATTCTTGCACAATGCAAATGTTGTCCAAATTAGTTGTATCAACATGACTTTAATAAGCACTTGCCTTATATCTTTAAAAATTGTTTTACTTAAACATTTTAGTATGCGTGTTAGGGGTTATTTGACTCCTATTAAAGGATGGCTTTTTTTGGTTGGGCTATGACTTCTGTTGTTTTACGATTTCAATTGTGTTTTTTTGCACTTGTTGTAGTTGTTCTAACAACTGTGTCTATAATGTTTATTTGATTCTTATTCCATTTCTTTAGAATTCTTATTTCAGAATCATTTCTATATTAGTTGTAAAATTATAAATTTTGTGATTTTCTAATAACTAGATTTAAATTTGATGGATGAATGACCCTTCTCTTAATTAATTTATTCATAAAACATAATTATCACTTCAAAGGAGAAATTTTGGGTTTGACTACATACATAAATACATGCATACACACATCCATGGATGCATGCATACATACATACATACATGCATGCATGCATGCATGCACACATCCACACATGCATGCATGCATGTGCGCACACACATGCACGCACACGCACGCGCACACACACACACAATTTTTATAGACCTTAATACTTGAAAGGTAATTTCAAATAGATAACCATCATGCATAATGGTTGATCATTCAATTCAATCCCTAAGTAGCACTACCAAAGTTTTCAAATTTAATAAGTTTTGATAGTTTTATAAGCATTCAATGTATTAGGTCGAGATAAATGTTGGTCGAGATAAATTGATTTTGGGTAGAATGTGGTGGTAAAATCTCAACCAACTTCCAATTTGCCATTGTGGTGGTGAATGTGTATTCTAGTAGACACTTTGCTAACATCTCATAGAAAGCCCACCAAACAAAAAAATCTTTCCCTAAATATGTCGATTACTTTACATAGTTTGCAACCTAAAATAGTAGAGGTTGAGTCATCTCCTTCAAATGTATGCACTTTCACCTTGTGTCCTAATATTGCCACTACATCATATGTAGACGAGCCCTTAAGTTGGTCTAAATAAAGAGCTTCAAGAGTCATGAGCAAATTCCAATATCAAGAAAATAATAGACCAAGTTTGTGATTAAATCCCCACTTATCATTGTCATGGAGCAATGGCCTACCCTAGCATTATTAGCTCATGTCAAAGAAAAATGCACTGAAGGTGTCCATCTACAACTCTACATTTATATATAATAAGGCCAAGAAACAAAAGCCCAACATCTACTAATGCCTATATTCTCCTATATTCTCTCCAACAATACCATTGCTCATTAGTTCCCCATATCCTACTATATGCTAAAGAGAATATAAATCTAATTTCTTATTTAGGTTAGGCTTCCAAGATTCTCATCACAATATTAAGACGAATTCATGATGGGAATAGAAAAAACAATTAGTCAACTTAAAGCTTCTAATGCAATTTCTAAATCTAAGAAACATTTGATTTATGCAAGAGTTTGTATTAATTCTAATGTTTGTTAAGGAATTATCGGCATTTATCAACTTCTCCTCTAAGCTTGGTAGCACAATCAAAAGGATTGAATATAAGTGCACCTCTCTTTCTTATGAAACCTACTTTGAAATTGGCCACTTTGCTCATTTATGCCAACCAAAAAGTTTCCAGGCATTATGGGAAGAATTAATTTGAAGAAAGTGTGATGCTGGAAATGAAGGAAATGCCTAATAAGGATTCGATGAAGGAGAATAATGATACCTATGCAAAAAAAAAATTTCATCTTTAGCACAATCCAAAACAAGAGCAAAAGGTGAAATGGTGGGATTAACCACAAATGATGGTAATTCATATAGAGTTGGACAAAGAGTAAATCATCTCTTGTTCTTTGATCCATTCAATGGAGTCTCTTATATTCCCCTTTCTCAAATCTTAACTAAGATCAACACACTCCTAGAAGTTCTGATAAGTTTGCATATGTACAGGATTTTCCTAACTAGGAGATCAAATTTGAAGGAAACTTTTCTATAAAGAGGATTGCAAAAGATGGTGCTAAAAGAAAGGCATATTTTTTAAGAGAGATGGACCGAATTTGAAGGAAGCTTATCAAAGGGGACTATAAAAAATGATGCCAATTGATGCCTTAGGGCTGAATACAGTGTACAATTGATTATTCTCACTATATTGTATTTTTTAGTACTAATTGATATCTTAAGGGCTGAGTAATTTGTATAAAATTTGAAGGAGACTTTGCTATAAAAAGGACTGCAAAAGAAGGTGCTAAAAGAAAGGTATGTTTTATAAGAGATGAACCAAATTTGAAGGAGATTTGCTAAAGGTGACTGAAAAAAAGATGCTAATTGATGTTTTGAGGGTTGAGTAATGTGAGCAATCGGTTATCTTCACTACATTGTATTTTTTGGTTTTTTTATTTGTTTAAATGCTAATTGATAGACTAGGGACTAAGTCATTGGTATAATTAATTATTTCCACTACATTGTATTTTATGGCCACCCTCCTATTGTTGATAGTTTAATGTTCCTAGATAATTTACTAACTTTGTGATATCAAACTCTTTCATCAAATCCTAGTTTGGTTTTTCTTTTTGAATTGTTGAATCACAATATTTATTTACAAGTATTTAGGCCCTTCCAATATTACTCAAACGTCAAAATTTATTACTTAATAAGTTCACACATCATTTAATTCTTATGACGTGAATTACTTTATCTTTAAGATAGAAAAAACTTCACCCACATATTTTTAATTAAATTTGTACCTGCTAAAGCATCTTTACTATTTGATCTTTTCGATTTTTTCCCACTAATTTGTTTTTCTATTTACGTATGTTTTTTTTCTTTCAATGGATTTTTTTTTAATATTATGTAGATATATTATCGGTTTTCATTTTTTTTCTCGTGTTTTTTCAAAATGCACTCACACGGTTACATATTTCTGCCCTCGACACATAAAATTGAAACAACCCTTTGCATTAAAAATTGTCTTACGTCTGGTTTTACCAAAATGTACTTTAATGATTACAAGGAACTAATATTAAAATATATGCTGCATGCATATTTTCGAAAATTACTGAAAAAAATCAGTGCTGCTGAATCAAAAACAGCCTTCGACATCAATGCCAATAATGTTTGCAAATTACTGGAATGATACTAAAATGCTCCTTGCATAGGAAATAGGAATTAGTGTGCTTTACATATAAGGTTTTGATTCAACCAAAACCAATTTGGGTATCCAAAAATAAAACGAAGATAGAGCTTGCTTCCTTAAATTATAAGTCTAGGAAAAATGAATTACTTTTCATATTTTTACAAAATCTACTTGTGGATTCGTTTCCCTTTCTTTGCTTGTATTTTACCAGTGTCTTTAAAATAGCCTTCTCAACTCCCGGCGTATAAAGCATCCCTGTATAGGAAAATTACCACTCCTCTATCTCATCTACATCCATCTCCTCCGGAATCTCATTTAACCTCCTATTCACATTAGTAAAATCGTCATTGATATCTAATGTTGACAAACTATTCCCATCAGAAAAGAAATTATCTAACTCGGCCAGATCAATATCAGGTGCTTCTGTTTCTTCATAATCCCAATGTTGTTTATCCCGATCGTCATTATAGCCTCTTAAAGCTTCCAGCCGCGCATGGAAAGCTGGCCGTCCCAACTTCTGCATAACTGGTTTATATTCAGTAGCAAAAACGTATAGACTGCAAGTCTTAAAAAGGCCACTGGAAGCCAATCTGTCTGAGACCATTTCAATCTGTATACAAAAATGCAATCTTAGCAAATGTATTTTCCATGTTCAAGGTTGAAATCATTCTTACATTCCAAAGTATCATCTTTCCAGTTTCTGATCTATGTTTAATTCAAAATATAACTACAAATACACGCCAAAAACTGCCATACATAGCCATGTTTTATTACTCACCCAAGTTCCCAACTCAATAAAATTGAAGAGCTTTTGCAATGGAGCTTCTCATAAATTAATATGGGCTTGATTGTTCTATGATTTATTCAAGCCCAAAACTTCTAATCATTCAATCACTGAGTTTTTCTACATAAGTGATGTAGTACCCAGTACAAGACATGCAGACAGCAGGCAAAATTAAAAACAGGATCCGGACTCTTCGAAACTTGGAGCATATATATCATGCATCTCTGACAGTCGATCAATTTAGTAAAGGTGTGAAAACATAAATTTATATTTCCTTTGTTTGCCATATAGATGACTCAATTATTTTACGGAAATCCGTGCAACCACCTTCCTTCTCTTTGCACTTCAACTGAGGACTACTTCTGTCATAACTTAGCATGAATGAAACAACTTACCCTCTTTTTGTGTGAGGACCGCTCCACCTGCCAGAGTGCTGGACCTCGGATAGATTGCCATCTAGCCAGTTACACACAGAGGAACAAGCATAGTCAAAGTGATTAAACATGAGCACTTAGAAACCTCTCCTGCATAAATAATCAAAAGTTGAAAGATTTACCTGTGAGGTGCACGATGAGAATTTCCAAACAGAACTCCACGAGTCATGACAGATCCAGATATTGATTCAACAACAAGTGCTGAATCGACTTCATCCCATTCTAGCAGTGCTTGAGTTCTTCTTCGGTAACGACAGTTACTAGCTCCAAGAAGGCAATCAGAGTCACTCAAATAAGATAATGTCATCCAAGCATCATCTATTGCCTCCTCACTTATAAAATCTAATACTGCAACCAAAGAAAATAAGAAGAGTTAATGACATAGATTGTTAATTGTTAGTCAAGAACTTTAGTTTAAAAATTTTGATAATATAATGCAGTGATTTCTATATCAACTGACCTCAGAAACTACTCTCAGCTTAAATGAATAAAGCCTACAATTATAAATGCATGTGTGTGAGCATACTTAAATGGCTGCACATTCAACACATTTAAGTTTCAGGATTTATTTTCCATCAGTTCTTGGTGTTTTTTTTTAATATATATATATATACACACACGACACAAAAAGCATAAAATTAGAGAATTGGCAACATATGGCATTGAGAATTGTGAATGAAAGCATAAAACAGATTATTAACAGAAATAGTAAATACATAAATCCTTGATGAAAGCAGCAATTTATAAAGCACAGAAACAGAAACTTAAATTCATAAATATGTAAAGGGGTTTGTTGAAAGACTATGAATAGTTAAACCCATGTAAGAGAATCAAGCCCTGCACTACCACACAGCTATAAAGCTACAAACCTGGTGTTATATATATGTACAACACGATAGGTATGAAATTAGTGAACTGGCAACATATGGCACTGAGAATTGTGAAAGAAAGCATAAAAACAGATTACTCATAGAAATACGTACATCTTTGAAGAGAACTGCGAATTATTAAGCACAGAACCTTAAATTCACAAATATGTAAAGGGATTTGTCAGACTACGAAGAGTTAAACCCATGTCAGAGAATCAAGCCCTAACACTGCCACATAGCTATAAAACTACAAAGCTGGTGTTATGAATTTACAGCCTCCCCTCTCTAGCAGTTGCTGCTGAAAATCCTCCTCTTGCATAGTAGCCTCTCTGATTGTGTTTTAAAGCATTCCAATTATTTCCTTTGCTAAATGAATATATTTCTAGATACCACCTACAACCTAAATATTGAATTAAAAATCCCATTCATGGAGCCGTTGCCTAATTTGTGAGATCCATAGTTACCTAGAGACAGAAGACATCTCTGCTACGAAAGATGGGTATGGAAAACAAGGACGTCATTTTTTAGAAAATAAGATGAAAGGCTACAAGGAAACACCACAGCAAAAAAAAAGACTGTACATACTTATAAGCTATAATTATTACAAGATTTATGAAAGAAAAATCAACATTTTTAAAAGAAAAAAAAAGTTACGTATATTGAATTGTAAAGATACATTTAAAAGCTAGCTGATTCATCAACTCTCAAATAAAAGACCCACAGACTCTGCATGTTCCCAGAGATAAAATTATTTTCACTTCCATCAATTGATAAAAAATTATATTCACAAACATCTTAACCCCTCCTGTAGTTTCTTTTCTTACTAGTACCACTCTCGACATGGAAGATAAATTTCTGTGCTGCAACATATGCTTGTATATTTTCAAGTAAAATATATGCCCATATTTATTATTTTAAATTTTCTAGTTTTTTTTCTCTTCAATGTTCAAAAAATTATTAACAATTTAGCCTATTTGAGAATCCTCTAAAAGAGAATTCCTGAATTTTAAGATATGTTACAAGAGACATCTAGACTCATTAGATCGAGTCCCGTGTTGTCTAGAGACATCCTCACATGTTTCCCTAATATAGAGGACGTGCCTCCCAGACAGAAGATAAGTACTAGAGCTATGGTTATGTCTGTGGATAACTAGGGTAAGATCACATTATCCTATTTGGCCTTCCAACTGATGCCTGACAACAAGGATGCATCAAAAAATGATACTTGCTGAGGAACAACCCCTTCCTACTGACCAGAACAGATGTTACATAAGGCATACTGCTATGGTGCTACCAGCAAAATCTAAGAGGACATTCCTGTCAAACAAATATTAACAGTTGTATTGCACTAGGAAGCTTTTATAGGCAGAGCGCCTAGAAGTGCTAACTACAAAAGAGATACTCCTTTTTCAAAGAGAACGTCTTCTGGACAATCAGAATAAACCTCTCTGAAAAATCATCCAACCTGAGAAGAGAAGGATAATTGTAATGAAGAATAAGTGATAAATGATTTACAAGTAAAATATATACCTATATTTTTTTCTATTATATGTCCCTTCAAAGTTCAAACGCTTATTAACAATTTTGCCCATTTGAGAGTCTTCTCTAAGAGGGTTCCTGATTTTTAAGATATGTTACAAGGGACATCTAAAGTCATGAGATCAAGTCACATGTTGTCTGGAGATGTTTCCCTAATATAGAGGACGTGTCTCCTAGACATGAGATGAGTACTAGGGGTAAGGTTATGGGTCCTCAAGGAGCTAGGTGTAAAATCCACCCCTTAACCACTGCAATTTTTCTTTTCACTTAACATCAAGCATTATCCATTTAATTTAGAAGTGGTGATTTCAAAACTCCTCTGTCCACGATGGTGGCAACAACTCGATAACACACTATATGCTTACACTTGATAGTGTTTAGCATCCACAATTAGGGCTGTCCCTAGACCCAGACCTAAGCCTTGAGGGTTCACTCTTGATAAGATCTCTGATCTCTCTTTAAACTGTGACTATTAATTAAGTGAATCTATTAACTTAGTCCCATCACAATAAAAACTATACATTGCCATCAGATGTTGGTTCCATACCCGTCATTACCAAACATTAGTTGTACCAACTTACACATATGCACAGGGGTCATATCATAAATCACACATGATTATCTCGAGCATATGTCACACATACACAAAGTACTAGCTCATACACATTACAGGTACACAAGATGGATAGCTTTGCCATACATCACATACATAGTGAGTAGCTCCAACATACATCACAAAGACAATAGTGACTGGCTCATACAAGCATCACGAATAAAATAGTGACTAGCTAATACATGAATCACAAAGACAATAGTTACAGGCTCATACAAGCATAACAAATAAGATAGTGACTGACTCATTTACAATGGCTAATGGTGCAGGGGCACCAAGTGGACACATGAAACTACAAGGTACACCAGGGCCTATGAAGGAGACCATGAAGGTACCAAGGGCAATCAATGCCTAATGAAGATATGTAAAGTCATTTGATGATGAACCATGGCTATTGAAGCCATCAAAATGTAAGGGAACTATGAAATTGTCAAATTTGTAATACATTGCCAAGAATGGGCAAACTTAGGCCAAAATGGCACAAGTGAGGTTTAAGGAGTTAAAAGTCATTTAATGTTAATGTCATAGTCAAATGTAATGTATTTGGTTCATCAAAGTCATAGTATGGAGGAGTCATAGGTCATTCAAGGTTAAGATACAAGATATGCATAAATGTTGCACAAAAAGATGTAAATTGCAAAATTGACAAAATGTTGTCAAGAATGCCAAAAATGGCTAAGAGAAGGGACTAATGGATATGTTTAGAGTTTTATAGTTTAAATAAGTTAAAGAGTCATTTATATGTCATTGTTGATAATGAGGAGTCTACAAGTTGTAGGTTGTCAAGTTGACAACATTTTAAACAACTTTGTGTTTGCAGAATTGTAATAAACCTGTAACAGTCAGTTACAGTTGTTAGTTGGTCGGTCTTTGTAGAGGTTGAGAGTTAGTTGCTTGAGTAGAGGTTATTTAAGTTGTATTGAACATTGTAATGAGGGGGGTCGAAGGAGGATTGGAGAACGCAATTTTGAATCAATAAAGAAGACCTTTTCTCTGCAATTATTTTACTGTTCTTTGTAACAGTCAGTATTATTGGCACTTCTATTGGGTAGAACGTGTTTGTTTTGATTTGAAGGAATGGAGTTTTGTCCCTAGTATGATATAGACATTCTTCAATTCATTTGATAATATTCTTCTGATTCTTAAGAAGCAAATAACCTTTGGGAACTAATTGACTGTTCTTGGGCGTATATGTAACAGTTTAGACTTATTTTGGAAACAAACATGCATAGATAGCCCCTCCCACTTTCTGTGGATGCTGTAACTTGTGGGAGAGGGCCCTTCAATGTATTATATACCATTTTTAATGTCTTGAGTCAGGGAAGTGCAAAGGGAACAGGGAGAAGGAAAGTTATTCCTGAACAGTGAGTAGGGACACAATCCAGAAAAATGCAGTCTAGTACGGGGGACATATCTCCATAATTAACCGTTGGATTGGGCCAAATTTTGGATATGTTAGAGAGGGCCAAGTTGTGCCAAATCTGACTGGAGCGATCGAAGAAATCTGATTGGAGTCAAAAGTTATGAATGACTGTTGTCGGGTCTATCTACGGGGCAGTGACATGGCGGTTTGTGATGAATTTTCTTCATGAATATGTTGGGAAAGGTTAATGAAGGTATCTGGTATTTTGTGAGGATGATATGAATCCATTTATTGTATTGAGGGACATGAAGATGTATTTAAAAGGTGTAGAGTGGGTGGTGGCACAAAATGTTACTTGTGCACTCTGATGGCTTGTGGTGTGGATTGGATCAATGTGGATGATCCTAGAGAATAACTAGTTGGTGTTGGTAGAACCCTGTTGTAGTCCCTCAAATTTGCATATTGAAAGTCCACCATACCACCTCTGCATCACTAACCATACCCTATCCATAGTACATCCCAGAGAGTGGGAATGTCGATGTATTGTGCACTACACCGTGGGTCCCATTCCTTTACCTTATCTTTGCATGAGCGGATACTTGGGAAGAGGATTTGGTGCATCCCATACTACATCAGGGGTCCTCAACCCAATAGGTCAAGTATACCATCAAACAATCAGGTAGAGGATTCGACGCATTCATACTGCATCGTGGGTCCATCTTCAATCCCAAGGATATCCACAAATAGTGAACCAATCTAGCCCAGTGGATTCTGACTTTAATCGCCTATAGGCCACTAGCAACAAGTCTGTCCAACCAAGAAGAAGTAGCTTCTGACATATACCACTTGGTGACCTTAATGATATCATCAATTATCTTCTTCACAGTCTCAGGTAATACTTGGCATCAATCACCCCCATGCTATAGGTGACTACCAGTGAACCCTCCTGATACAACAGTTAGCTCCGATTATCGCTACCTGTATGGTAAGGCAACTACTCGTGCAACCACTATTGTATCAAATTCCAGATGGCCCCTAGCAATCCTTCACCTCTGCGAACCAGGTGAATTCTAGCTAATCCAAAAGATACAACACTAGCTCTAGGCATCCGCCATTGGCACGGTCCAATGACAACCTGCTAATTGTTATTGTATCATATCTAGGGTAGCCTTGACAACTTCACCTCCATGAACCAAGTGAATGCCGACTAATCCCTTGCAGAAGCCCAGACATTGATCATTAGCATGGCCCAATGACTACCTATCATTTCATAAATATCCCAATGGTTCAGACTTGTGGGGTCATACATAACAAGATTCACAACTTGCTAAACAAATGGATAAGTATAACACAATTGACTAACTTAGGAATGTATGCACAAATTCCTATATGTCATGGGTTAAGCTTCACAAACACATTAAACCAACATAAGATGGACTCAACTCGGCGTGTACCATTAAGAAAATAATGCAGTCAACTCATTCACTTTCTTTAGCTTGCTATTCAAAGGCACATTACACATTTTGGCCTCCTCTAAAGCCTACAAAAGAGGTCAGGTCAAATAAATTTGGGACAAACCCAATCCTAGAGTTATCCCCCCTAGACCCTTCCCCTACGGACTTGAGGTCACAAGGGTATCCTTCACCCAAGGACCACCAACGTTCTAGCTTCCAAATGGATCAAAGTTACATGGAGTTCAACTCACAAGGTCTCTCAAGAACCAACCACTAGTTCCCAAGGTTTTGTCATATCAATATAGGAGCTAGGCTGATTTTTCAACCCACATTTACCTTGGTTCACATGAAACCCATACGAAAGCTATTTCCGTTTGAATTTCATATAATTGGTTCAACATTGAGTTTCATATACTCAAGGGGTCGATAGACATCTTGAGGTCATATAAAAGCGTTTACCCTAGTACTCAATTACCATCCTAGGAAGATAAAATGACATTAGAGGAGCTTCGATAGATTTTCCCATGCTAAGTTGATCAACATAATTATGTCTACTAATTTCCCAATTCAAATGGTTTGCCAACCACATATTTGTCAATGTAGGAGTATGCTATCATTAGAGTTCCCCACAAGGGATGAGATGCTACATTTAGTAATGCTAATGAATATGATAATTATTGTGTCATCTTATGTTGAGGCCAACAAGGTAGAGGGACACATATTTAGCTCAACTTACAATAATACCCATTCCATATCCAATCTTATTAAATATAAGTCATCTTTCAATGTTAAACATTAGGATTCATTTTAACAGATTCACAACTACTAATAGTACTCAACAATATGCAATGAAAGCCAATATTATTCCCATATCAAGGTTCTCATAATTAGGAGATTGACAATCATGTAGTCCCATTAGGTCTTTACCCTCAATTCCAAGTGGGTTACCCATAGTATCAAGTTGTAATATTTAAAATATGTTTAATACCATGTGGTTACAATGAAGACATCATCCCTACACTTTCTTTTTCTAAGAATTGATATGGTTTTGACACATTATTGTCCTATATCTATTTCTAATAATCACGGTAATGTATTATTGTCCTTAAAGCTATCCTCTTCAAGATAAATATTCGTATTAATTGATGCAGGAGCATCCTTGGGAAGTTGACAATCTTGTATCAACCAAAATATGTTAGAGTTGGGTTTTGGATTTCAATGTTTGAAGTGGCGATCTCGGTTGAAGACCTGAGATTCTCGGTCATTTGGTGGTAGTTCTCGGTTGGAAGATGTGTTGCTTCATCGACGGACTCGGTGACTGAGTGTGGATGTTACTCTACCGAATGAGCTCGGTGGATGAGTTTGTGTTCAGTAACTGCTTCGGAGTTCTCAGTGGAACGCTCCTATTTTGGTTCACCGACGAGCTCGGTAACTGTTTTGGTGTCCTGTCATCGAGTGGCATCGGTAGTTGTTTTGTATTGCTCGGTTGATGTTCTGACGAGCTCGGTGGTCTAGTTCACTGACGGTTTTACTTTTATTGTTTTGGCTGGCCGACATGTGCATTTAATTTGGGTCACATTCCTCGTGATATGGATCAACCATTGGGATGCGTGAGGACTTAAATCTGGGTTGGTTCTTTCTCCTATGTGAATTTAATGATTGTTGCAAGCCGACATGAAGGATAACACGTTTTGTCATGAGTTTCTTGGAACCAACTGTTGTTTTAGGATTTCTAATTTGTCAAGGCGACTTGTGGCCATGTTGTATAAAAGGAGGGTATGGGTAGCATAGAAAGGTAGAGGGGGGAAAGTGTGGAGTTTAGAAGCTAGTGGCTAATTGTTGGCCTAGGAAAAAAGAAGCTTGCTTGGTGGCTTGCGAGCTCAAGTGTAGATCTGCCTTAGAGTTTCTACCAAATTGCTGTTGGGATACAGATCTGGGCTAGCTAGGGAGTAGTTGGGATAAATGATTGAATTTTGTTATATCTTGTTGTTGTGTTGTACTTCCATTGTGATTGTTTAGCAGCTTGGGTGGATAGTTTGTTTTTAGACCCTCCAACCATATGGTGTTGCGTCATTAATTGTAGTGACTTATTCAACTATAAGAAAAGCATTCTTCCTTAGAACTTAGCCATGTTGAAATATAACAAAATTGTGTTGGCTTTGTCACTAATGTTCTATCACAAGGATATATCTGCAATTACAAATGCATTCACATTTTAGAACAATGCTTGAGGGGTTTTCTTTAGTCTATATATGATTAGATAAGTCTCCCAAACAATATTTCCATACTTTTAATAACAAATGCCCTCATGCCAAACCGTGTTTGGGAGAACCATCACAATAACCGTTTTATACTTGCAGCCCTGTATATTGTGGAAAGTGCATTATTATGACCTCTTTATATTATGTAATTTTTTTACTTTAGCTATAAACTTGGTTATCAAGTAAATCTATGAATATTGGATGAATGGAAAGCTGCATGACATTTTGTAGGACCCACTTTGCCACTTAAGAAAACATTGTAATGAGATGAGAGGTGGTCTCTTGTGGTTGCTTCACCATAATTCTATATAAAAGGCCACTAAATTTTTTGCCTTGATTATTGCAAGTTCTATTTGTAGCTATTGCAATTACCATGATGAAATTCCTAATCTGAGGCCAATGTGATGAACTAAATTGATATCCTTAAGCATGCCAGTCAAACTATTCTATAGTAGATTGAGCTATTTGCAAACCAATTTACGTAATAAATAAAAATGTGAATGTAATGACAATGTCTCGATAAGATAACTGATAAACTACTTAGTTTCATCAAAGGGTTGTCCTGATGAAATGAGCTGTGCCATGATGATTGATTTTCGTTGGGAGATATCTGTCCACTCACCCAATTAACGACACCAACAAAAACTACAACTCCATGTCATTATCTCTTTTCTTCTCCCTTCTGTGTGTCATCTCCTCCACTCAATTCTTCTTCCTCGTGCATTTTCTCTATCTTTGTCTTCCTTCTCCTAAGAATTCTCCTCCAATGCACAGCCTTCAAGATCATCCCATCTCCTTTTTGTCCACTCTATTCTTCTCCGCATTTTCCATCTCCTCATGTCTGAAATTCCCCTAACCTTTATGCCTTATTGGATGTACATATTCTATTCCATAAGGTCCCATTTTGTTGTAGGCAGCGAGGACATTGTGAAACATTCATTGATTTTAGCTTTTTCCATGCAAAATTGCCTTGCCTGAAGTTTCTCCTCACATTTTTTCTGTGTTCTCGCATTTTCTCCTATGCATGCTCTCTTTGTCCCCCCCATCGAAATTCAACCATTTTTTAATTTTTGTAGACATCCCAGGCCTATTTGAAAGCAGCA
The DNA here is from genome assembly GCA_027943335.1 of Chamaecyparis obtusa. Lineage (NCBI taxonomy): Eukaryota > Viridiplantae > Streptophyta > Pinopsida > Cupressales > Cupressaceae > Chamaecyparis > Chamaecyparis obtusa. The sequence continues at coordinate 232,696 of BSBK01004420.1, forward strand.
ATTTTTATCACAAGCAAGGATGATGATGTCAACGATTTTGGACCTGGCTTTATTCACCCCCATCCCTTTCACTCCTTGAAATTTGCTGGAAAAAAGACAACAATCCAATCATCTGCTGTTGGTGAAATGCAGTTGTATGTCATTGTTACACATTGATAAGTCTCGCTCTGAACAGCAAGGACAGAGAGAGTAGCACTGATGTGAGCAAATTTGTTGAGTGCAATGGTGGCCTTTACAACAACTATTTCTGAGAAGGGATGATCACTGTGGGGCCTCTCATATCCTTCATCATGATTATTAGCCTCTGCCGTTGTGCACTAGAAAAGGAGCATCATCCCCACTATTTTCCTCATGTGTATTTGTCTGCGCTGACAAGGATAGCTATGAATTTGCAGCGAGCATCGTCCCCACTATTTTCCCATGTGTATTTGTCTGCACTGACAAGAATAGCTATGAATTTGTAGCTTCCCAGGCAATTGGTTATTTTGACATTCCATCCTGCAGCAGAATTGAAACTTCATGAGTTGGAAGGGGCACCATTCCTCAGAATGGCATCGTAGTCTCCTTCCCTCGTGCCATATCTGCATTCGTTAGGTTCCCCTTTCGTTGACAATGGACACCATACCCTCTTCAATAACCTTGCATTTTGTGTCAGGCCATATCTCTATTCTTTAATTAATTTATTAACTATTGTATGGCTTAAGTAATGCAACATGGAAATGCCCTTTTGCTGTGATGTGACACCAGGGTAAGACCTGTTTGACCTTCCAAGTGATGATTGACCACAAGGATGTATCAAGGAAAGATGCTTGCTAAGGAGGAATAGCTCCTTCCTACTGAGCAATACAGATGCTACAGAAGACATACTACAATGGTGCTACCACCAAAAACTAAGAGGACATTCCTGTCAAACAAAAAAATATATACTATAAACAGACATATTGCTTGGAAGCCTTTATAGCCAGACCATCTAATAGTGCCATTGCCAACTACAAAACAGATGCTAGTTTTTCTAAGACAATATTCTCTAGGCAATCAGAATACACAACCTCCGAAAAATCATCCTTGTAAACAGACCAGTTGTGACCTTTTCACACATTGCACCATTGCAAATGGGGACCCCCTCTTTTGCTTGGTAGTTCAATCGTCTTACTTGGTTTTAGTTGTGTGCTAGTTGTTTTTGGCTTCTGCATTTTCTCCTTAGAAAAGTGAGCAAGTCATCTGTTCCGGGTCTTAGATCAATGAGCAAAACATGAGTTAGGAATTGAAAGAAAAATTATAACAAATTTCACAAGGTTGTCAAAAGATTGTCAAATGGATGATAAATTGTTGTCAACTAAGGAAATTGCTTCACAAATGAGAGATGCCGCTTTGGTTTTCAAGATCCAAGAATCAACATGAATAAGTCTAGGGGATGAACAAAAACGTGGATAAAGATGAAGCAATTTGGGAATATGAGCCATCACAATTCAATCTAAGTTGGAAATGCTAAGTGTAAATCAAAATTCAACTACGTGAAGACAAGTGAAAAATGTCAAACTTGAAAGATCCTTAGATGAAAAAATGCAAAAAAAATCAAATGAATTTCAAGTGAAAAATGAAAACTCTTATGGATTTTCACCTAAAATTCACATTTGCGCCCAAAGAAAGTGAACATTTCCAGCTAAAATCTAATTTTTCTCTCAAAAACTTATTTTTCCACCTATCAGGTGAGTGAAAAATGGAGAAATGCTAAGAGGGGGAGGGGGTGAATCAGAGTTTGAAACTTTAAAACAAAACTATTGAAGCAGAGACACGCACGCCAAAAGGAAAGAGACGCAAAATTTTATCACGTGGAAAACCCAACAAGGTTAAAAAACCACGGCTTCTCTAATCACTTGGGCAACAACCCCTTTTACACTGAGAGCTACAACCCTCCTTGTCACTTGGCTAATCAGGCTACAACTCAATCTTGAAGGCTGTATACAACCTTCAATATAGAGGATTACAATTTAGACCAAAGATTTGCAATGTCTTCACAACAGCATGAAGACCCTTGAACTGTAAATGAATTTAAATCTGATTAATCTCAATCTCCCGGAAATGCTGCAGTTCGAAATTTCCTTCAGCACTTATACCCACAAGAACTTCCACTGATAAGGACGCACTCCTTCAAATTTCCTAATTGATCTCTATTGCAATCTTCTCTGGTCCTCTTCGAATCACCACTGTCTCTCAAGTCACCTTTTTTAAAACAAACACTGCAGGATATTTTTACACTGTCTCTGTTCTAGAAACACTTACATATCCTGGACGCTCCTCCTTCCTGAACTTTGCCGCACCGCCTTTGTTGTATACTAAGACATCAAAACTTCAAGCTCACTCCCTCACAGTCATTACGAAGAACAAGGTTCTTCACTTTTGTTCACACTTCCAAGAAAAGACTTGTCTCCCGCCAGATTTTAACTCATCACCCCCATGTAGGCAATGATCGGAATGTGCTTGGTACGCGAATGCATCATTGGATTCTTCGAAATATCAATGGCGCTTGTGTTGTCACAGAAAATACAAATAAGATCAGTAAACTCAAGCTTATAGTCATGTAAAGTATTCTTCATCCAAATTACCTGAGTACAACATGAAACTGCTGCAACGTATTCAGCCTCAGTGGTGGATAATGAAGTGCAAGACTATTTCTTGCTTAGCCATGAAACTAAACAGCCACCTAAAAAGAAGACACACCCACTAGTGTTTTTCTTATCATCCACAGAACCTCCCCAATCTGCATCGGTATAGGTTGTAAGAAGAAAATCACAACTCTTTGGAAACCAAAGACCAAAATCAATTGTGCCTTTCAGATATTTAAAAATTCTCTTAACAACATGAACATGTGTCTATTTTGGAGAAGCTTGAAATCTAGCAACATATCCTACAGCCTACTTTATATCCGGTCTATTGGCTGTCACAAACAACAGACTTCCTACCATAGATCTATAAAAAGGCTGATCAACTGAAGGAGACACATCCTCCTTAGCTTACATCCGGTTTCCATAAGAGTGCTAACCGGATTGCAATTCTTCCATCTTAAATTTCTTAAGTAATTCTCTAACATACTTAGCTTGGGAAATGAAAATACCTTTAGAAAATTGATTAATTTGCAGCCCAAGAAAGTACGTTAACTCACCCATCATAGACATTTCAAACTCATTTTTCATAAAAGTTGCAAATGTCTTAGACATATTGACACTGTCACTCCCAAAAATCAGATCATCAACATAAACAACAACAATAAGAATGTTGTTACCTTCCTCTTTAACATACAAATTGTTGTCCACATTGATGAACATATTGTCATTGATGTCAAAATCAGAAGCATATGTAATGACAGCATGAAGGGAGCAAAAAATTAATATGAAGAACAATTGAGAATAGTGAACTATGAGTGCATTCAAATGACTATATTACTTGCCTTATAAATAAAGAAATGAGGACTTAATATACTCAATATACCTGTCTTACTGTTGATGTGAAACGTGAAGTCTACAGGACTGTAATTCAGTAAATAAGCAGCGGCTAAGCATTAAAAAGCAGTGACTACTACAATACAATACAATAAGGAGAAGGGCATCATATAGACAGCAATTATTATCAAGAGAAATTAAAGCAAGAGGTTAATTTCAGATATAGCGCAAGGATCTGGACTTGTCTATAACAATCAAGTTATCAACGTATGTGGCAGCAGTCATTTTAAGAAGAGGCTCTAATCACCATGAGCAACAACGAAATAAGTATTTGTAGCAATGAATATTATGAGTGCTGCAATCTTTATAAAACTAAAGCGGTCATTCATAAGGCTGTGGTTATGATAAGAAAAATCTTAGCAAAGACTAGAAGTGATTAGTATGAAAAAGACAGCAATGTTAATAAACCAGAAATCATGTTTTTGTTAAGAGGAAATTCTCATTGAAAACAAGTGATTAATATATATGATTATGAAGCAATTTATAAACACACAATTCAATGCAATTGATAGGATGATATGATCACTATAAGATGACATTCTTACCTGGTCTGTAAGCTTGCTTGGGGATTTGTGAAAACTTCAGTATAATAAAATGAGTCACTTAGTTTCAATAGCTGTCATGTTTCAATCAAAGGCCGGGTAACAATATTAATTATTGTGGCATAAGGTGACTCTGAAAGTGGGAAGGAATAAGTAGGTCACAGACACAAACAAATACTATCAAGCAACAATTATGTAGAAACAATAAATAAAAATAAGTCACAACAGCTCAAAAGGAAGTCAATACAACTCAAAGAAGATACAGTGGTAGCAATCAAGAAAACTGCAACAATTAAGCACATACCATTTAATAAGAGAAGGCGCATTTGTTAAGAAAGAGTCAGCACATACAAGACAAAAGGATGCGATTAAAAGAGTAGCGATTTGTTAAGATGCGATTAATCAATGAAAATATTACATTAATAAAAGATGTGATAAATGTTTACAGAAGTTAACGTTTATACAGATATAAACGTCTGAATATTATACAGTATCGAAGATGTATAAAAGAGGTTTTAAAAAGTTTAACTATATGCACAGCGGCTATCAAAAATGTTAAAACGGCAACGGTTTATGAACACAACAAGCAATTATACTTTCATCATGAACGGCATGTTGAACGGTGTATAAAGAACGGTATTCTCGGCGATGAAGTCAAAGTGACTTATACCGTATATAAACAGCACGAAGACTTATCAAAACAATGCGATAAAAATATAATCGAAGGTTGAAGACATATTATATCGAAGTTTTTAATTCAGTTTCCAGCCGATGCATAAACAGTGCAGCCCAGACGTGTATGAAGACAATATAATACGCTGTTATTATATTATAAACAGTCGGAGATATATATGATAATGTTTTAAAGTTTTAAATCTTTAATATGCGATAAAAAGATTTTTATAATAAAGTTGCTATCGAAAGTTAAAAGTATGATTAAAAAAGGGGAGGAAAGATTAACTTAAATAGAGTTGATAATGTTTTAAAAAAAAGATTAACTTAAAGAAGGTTAATAATGTTTCAAATGAAAAGACACCTTTTCATGTATAAAGGGTCATATCTTCTAAGAGACATATCGGTTCATTTGAAGATATGTATATATAAATATATTGAAACTATAATTTTAAAATGTGTGGAAAATAAGCAAGTGTAGGAGAAAGAAGAAGTGCAGAGAGAAAATGATAAGAAGAGTGAATTAATATTTATATATATATATATCTATATATATATATATTCAGATTTTAATCTAATATATATTATGTATATACCGTATATGTGAAGAATGTGTTTTGAAGACAATCAACTTATAGGGGTGATGCATTTGGTGTGAAAGAAAATATATTGAATGTCATCAAGTGATTGTGATAATAGTAGATTGAGAAAGGAAATGTATTCAAATTAGTACAGCAAAAAGAATCCATCATCAGTTGAAGAAAGCAACATTGCCAAGGTGGAAGAAATTTGTCTACAGTGAGTTGGTGCTCAGAATCCGAACAGGGGGAGTTGGTGCTTCTAGTAGGTCGGTGCTTGCAAAGTGTGGGAGTTGGTGCTTCTAGTGAGTCGGTGCTCATAAATTTACAGGTTGGAGCCTCTAGTAGGTTGGTGCCTACAAAACATTGTAAAAGAACAATATTATATAAAAGCAAATTATTTTGTGGTTTATTCCCATATTGGGTTTCCACGTAAATATTGTGTTCATGTACATAATTGTTTATTTGAGTAATTGATGTTATCTTTGAATAAAAACATTTAATTTTAAAAAAGGTTATTATACTAATTCACCCCCCCCTCTTAGTATAATTGTGTGCTCTTCACACATATCCCTTTTTGAAGCCCTGCTGCTGCAAATAGTTATCCAACCTATCATACCAAGCTCTAGGAGCTTGTTTGAGTCCATATAATGTCTTTTTCAGCTTGCATACATAGTCTACATTTTCAGAAATCAGACCTTCTGGTTGTTCAACATAAATTTCTTCAACTAAATCTTCATTGCTGCAAATAGTTATCCAACTTGTCATACCAAGCTCTAGGAGCTTGTTTGAGTCCATATAATGTCTTTTTCAGCTTGCATACATAGTCTACATTTTCAGAAATCAGACCTTCTGGTTGTTCAACATAAATTTCTTCAACTAAATCTCCATTTAAGAAGGCAGATTTAACATCCATTTGAAAAACTTTAAAGTCTTTGAAAGAAGCAAATGCAAGAAAAATTCTAATTGCTTCTAACCTTGCAACCAGTGCAAAGGTCTCACTAAAATCCACACTTTCAATCTGAAAATAACCTTTGCAAACTATACGTGCCTTGTTTCGAATTATCTTACCATCTTCATTTACCTTGTTCCGGAATACCCATTTTGTACCTATCACGTTCTTGTTGATAGGTCTTGGTACAAGCTCCCAAGTATTGCTCTTTTTGATTTGATCTAACTCCTCTTTCATGGCAGCCACCTAATGTTTATCTACAGCTGCTTCTTCAAAACACTTAGGCTCAATCATAGAAATAAGTGAGAAATCATCATCCTCAAAATAGATAACATTTTTTCTAGCATTTCTAGTCTTTCTTTCGCCTATGACTTGATCAATAGGATGATTCTTTTACACAAACTTTGAAAGAGTTTTGAAATTAAAAACATCATGTTCATCTTGAGAATCATTTCCAGAATTATCATGTAGATTTTCAGCATCATTAGAAGTAGGAACTGTTTCTTGATGAGCATATTGCACTTTACCTTTGTCATTCTCATCACTCTTGCTAGCTGATCCAACTTGAACTTGTGGAGGAGAAGAGGGTACAGCAGTGCCGGTTTGAGTTTTAGAAGCTACCACAGTGCTGGTTTGAGTTATACCTTCTTCAGGGCTGTCATCATTCTCACCAAATTGATTAGTAACTTCATGAACCTTAACATTTGCACTCTCAACTAATTTATGCAGTCTTTTATTGTAGCATTTGAATGCCTTACTCTTAGAAGAATAGCCAAGAAAAATACCTTCATCAGCTCTAGATTCAAACTTACCCAAGTTATCTTCATCTCTCCTAATGTAGCATGGACTCCCAAAAATTTTAAAGTACTTAACAGTAGCTAATTTACCTTTCCAAAGTTCATAAGGAGTTTTTTTGAGCTTGAGTCTCAACAGTGTTCTATTCTGAATATAAACAGCTGTGTGGACAGCCTCTCTCCAAAATATATCTTTTACCTTACTTCCATTCATCATGCAACGTGCCATTTCTTGAACGGTTATATTTTTCCTTTCCACAACACCATTTTGTTGTGGTGTTCTTGGAGCTAAAACCTATTTCTTAATACCATATTGCTCACAAAACTTGACAAACTCATTAGAAGTGACTTCTCCCCCATTATCAAAACGCAAGCATTTGATTTTCAACCAAACTTTTAAAAATCTTAAACTTCTCTAAAGCTTCTGATTTTTCTTTTAGGAATGTAACCCATGTCATGCAAGTAAAGTCATCAATAAGTAGCATGAAGTATTTCTCACCTTGAAGACTTGCTGCCCTTGTTGGTCCACAAAGATCCGTATGGATAATCTCAAGTGGCCTACTTCTGAATTCATCTTTTGGTTTGAAGGAAGCTCTAGTTTGTTTGCCTTCTTGACAATTTTTGCAAACAACATCTGCTGGTTTTTCTAGCATAGGCATATCTCTAACAGCCTCCTTTTTGCTGATCTTAACAAGATTATCAAAGTTAACATGCCCAAAACGTTTGTGCCAAATCCAAGCATCATCTACCTTGCTCAAACAACATGTCTCATCATTAGACTCATCAAGAATATAAAGATTATTTGCTGCTCTAGTAGCTTTCACTATGACATCAATTCCCTTTTTAATAGAGCAAGCATTAGAGTTAAAACTGAGATCATAACCTTGATCACATAGCTGGCTTACACTTAACAAATTATGTTTCAACCCTTCTACATAGAGAACATTCTCAACAATAGTTGCATCATTATTAATTAGGACTGTACCTATACCAGCAACCTTTGTAGAAGAACTACCACCAAATCTAACTTTACCACCTTTCATTTTCTTGAGAGAATGAAACTTACTCAAGTCACCTGTCATGTGTTGGGAGCAGCCACTATCAACATACCATATATCTTTCTCACTGCTAGCTAGAAAAGCTGTTTGAACAACAAGAGCTTTAAGAGGAGTCTCTTGAGCTTTTCTCCTCCAAACCTTAGTCACTTTAGTTCTTCTTTTAGGCTCAACATTATAAAACGAATCTGCATTATAGCTGCTACAAAATCTAGATGTATGGCCAAACTTATTACAGCTGTAGCAAATCAGATTGTACTTCCTAAAAATATTTCTTTCATGCTGATAATAATTCTTGTATGGAACAGCTCTACAATCAACAACTCTATGTCCAAAGTAATTACAAGCAAAACAGTAGCCATAGAAAAAAGTTTCTTTACCTTGTTAGGAGTAGGCTAACTACTTTCCGGTGGTGAAGTGTTTGATTCAGATTGCATGCCAACTCCTCGTTTATCTTTTGTGGGTACATCATCTAATGTGATTTTACCACTGTTGAAAGATAGTTCTTCACTAGAAAGCATAGAAGTTTTACCAATGTTCCTCATAGCGGCAATTTCAACTTCCAACTTGGCAATGTTTGACAGTCCCAACCGGTGCTGAGAGGGGAGGGGTGAATCAGCACTTGAAAAATTCTTTCCTTTTTCTTTAATCCGGTGAAGTAAACTTATAGCACAAAAGCAAGCAGTTCTAAGCAAATAAAATAGTAAGTGAACAAACACAAAGTGACACTAGATTTATCACGTGGAAACTCGGTTAGGGTGAAAACCACGATGTGAGGAGACCTCACAATATTTGTACTCTTATGAAGTACGCCTTGTTAAGAGCCTACCCAGTCAAGGGATAAAACGCACTTGCTAGGTGCGACCCGGTCAAGGGATTTGTTACAGTAAGGTCTGTTAAGACCTGCCCGGTTAAATGACTTCAAACACCTTGAAAGATGTCACCCAGTTAAGGGATTTTGATACAAGGGACCTGTTAGAGTCCATCCAAACACTGAGGTTTGTCTATTGCAATTTGCTAGAAAACAATATAATTAAGATCTTTACAGAAGGCTCTGCTTAGCCAGATGTGATCTCTATTTGTGCTCTACTGAGAATTATCACCGGTTGACACAGGTGTATTCTCAATTGTTGTTGTGCTGCCTTGCACAACCTTTTCTCTGTCGATTTTCTCTAACCCTTGTTTCTATAGCATATAGGCTCACTCTTTTTCTCGACAGAATGAAGGCAACTTTTACTCTTGACAATCATAAGAATATATAGAGTTGTGTTGCTTTGACTGCGCCTGAAATGCACGACCTAATCTTGAGATCCTTTGATTACATTACTTAGCAGAGTACTGGTTCGCTGAGCAAACATCCGATACATTCTTTAGTTTTATGAAGAAAGCAATAGTTGCGTGCTAGGCAACTTTTCCTTCATAGGAGATAACTCCTTGATTTAAAGCCACTGAATCCGGCTTTAAATCCTTCAGTCGCGCCTCAAGAAACCATTGATTCCAGCTTTAAATCCTTTACTTGCGCTTCAAACTGATCACCAAGACAACTCGAGATCACTCGGATTTAATCCCGGTAAAGAAGAGTTGGTTGGAACAGACAGTTGACTATGACTTCCTCGGTTCATACCAGAGTCTTATAATATATCAGTTGAGTTCTTCATGCTATAAACAAGTAAGAGTCTGTTGCTGTCTCTTTCTTAGCTTACCGGTTACACGTCCTAGGTGTGCTTCCTTTTGCGCGAATTACCGATTGCACTATCCCGGTTGTGTTATAGACATTACTTAGATATGTTTTTATTTATACTTGTCTATATCGGTTGAAGGTTGGTCCTTGGGTTACTAGGATACTCTCTTCCCTGCTGAGTGCATTATCCAGTTGTTGATGCTTAGTGTAGTGACCGGTTTCACAGCCTCTCTTGATGAAGAGTTCCCTCTATAGAGACAACAAATCTCTATCCTCTTTTACCAATCAATGACAACACTCGGACCGGTAGAGAGCTTACCGGTTAGTGATGCCAACAATGTTATCTTCTTTTATTTGAATCTGATTTTCTAAATCTTCACGAATCTTTTTGGCCTCCTCATTCAGAATTTTAATATCAACAAGCTGAGTTTCAGCCTCCTTAAGAGATGTAGCAATCTTCAATTTTTCAGCACTCTCAACTTGAAGAAGATCCACAAGACTCAGATTTTTCTTTTTTAGTTTCTTAATCTCAAAAAGAGCTGAGATCAATTCAAGCTCAAGGTCTACTTTATCATCTTCATCATCTCCAATATCTTCAGAACTAGCATCATCAACAGCCACATCATCAATAGCGATGAACATGACTTAACTTATCCTTCAATCGCTCTTGCTGCTGGAAGAATCATCGCTGTCATTTTTTTAAAACAGCACCTTCTTACCCTTTTCGGACATCCAATTTTTCTTGGTAAACCTCCTAGATTTCCGGTGTTTGAATTCATTTTCATCATTGTTGTCCTCTTCTTTATCAAATGGACACTTAGAGGCAAAGTGACCAAGCTTTTCGTAGTTGAAACATTTCAGACCATACTTGCATCTGTTTTTGTTAAAGCCTTTTTTTAGCCTTCTAATGAGGAAAGCTATTTCCTCATTTGAGTCCTCATCTGAGCCTTCACTTAGATTGGTCTCTTTGTCCTTGCTTCTTTTAGAAGCCTTAAATGCAGATTCAGTTTTAGAAGACCCTTCAACTGTAGTCCTCATTTCATATGCAATCAAGATGCCATGTAGCTTATCAACAGTTAGAGTGTCTAAATCAGACATTTCTTCAACAACAGAGACTTTAGCATCAAGTCTCATGGGAAGAGAATGAAGAATCTTCTGAACCACAGTTTTCTCTTCAACATTTTCACCTAGACCCCTTAAAGCATTAACAACTTCGTCAACACGTAGAAAATATGCAGCAATGTTTTCACTGTCCTTCATTCGAAGACCTTCAAAGACAACCCTGTGAGTTTGAACCTTAGCTTTCTTGACTTTGTCATCACCTTGATATGCATTGTGCAATTTATCCCAAATTTCTTTTGCTATAGCGCAGTGCATGACCTTTACAAAATAAGCTTCAGTTAGACCACACAAGATTGCATTCATGGCCTTGGCATTATTCTCAAATTCCTTCTTATCATCAACATCTATAGGAGTAGCAGGGATAGTGTAGCCATTTACGAGACTGAGGTACACATCACAGCCAAGAGACATGATGTAAGTTTTCATGCGAACACTCCAGAAAGCAAAGTTGTTTCCATCAAAGAGAGGGGGGCACGGTTTGTAGCTAGACCTTCTAAGGCACTCATGATGGGCACAAGGATTGAACTCTCAAGCTTTTAAGCATGGGAAGAGAGTGACAAGCTCTAATACCAATTGAAAAACGGAGAAATGCTGAGGGGGAGGGGGTGAATCAGCGTTTGAAACTTTAAAACAAAACTATTGAAGCAGAGACACACACACGCCAAAAGGAAAGAGAAACACAAAATTTTATCACATGGAGAACCCAACAGGGTTAAAAAACCACAGCTTCTCTAATCACTTGGGCAACAACCCCTTTTACATTGAGAGCTACAACGGGCCTTGTCACTTGGCTAATCAGGCTACAACCCGATCTTGAAGGCTACAACCTTCAATATAGAGGATTACAATTTAGACCAAAGATGAAGAGAGTGACAAGCTCTGATACCAATTGAAAAATGGAGAAATGCTGAGGGGGAGGGGTTGAATCAGTGTTTGAAACTTTAAAACAAAACTATTGAAGCAGAGACACGCACACCAAAAGAAAAAGACAGAATTTTATCACGTGGAAAACCCAACAGGGTTAAAAAACCACGGCTTCTCTAATCACTTGGGCAACAACCTCTTTTACACTAAGAGCTACAACTCTCCTTGTCACTTGGCTAATCAGGCTACAACCCGATCTTGAAGGCTACAACCTTCAATATAGAGGATTACAATTTAGACCAAAGATTTGCAATGTCTTCACAACAGCATGAAGACCCTTGAACTGTAAATGAATTTAAATCTAATTAATCTCAATCTCCCTGAAATGCTGCAGTTCGAAATTTCCTTCAGCATTAATACCCACAAGAACTTCCACTGATAAGGATGCACTCCTTCAGATTTCCTAATTGATCTCTGTTGCAATCTTCTCTGGTCCTCTTTGAATCACCACTGTCTCTCAAGTCACCTTTTTTAAAACAAACACTGCAGGATATTTTTACAGTATCTTTGTTCTACAAACACTTACACATCCTGGACGCTCCTCCTTCCTGAACTTTGCCACACCGCCTTTGCTGTATACTATTAAGACAAAAAATTCAAGCTCACTTCCTCACAGTCATTACGAAGAACAAGGTTCTTCACTTTTGTTCACACTTCCAAGAAAAGACTTGTCTCCCGCCAGATTTTAACTCATCACCCCCATGTAGGCAACGAAAAGTCAACAGTTGCTATACCGCAAAACTACAGTCACACTTTTCTCCATACAAAACAGCAGCGCAACACCTTACAGCCAACCTCCTGTGTATATCCGCAACAGTTCTAAGTTATTCTATTCATTCAAAAAAAAATACTTGTGTTGGAACCATTACTTTTCATGTTGACATAACTCAATTTTTCATATTCTAAAACTCCAGCTGTTCGTATATGATTTTTTCTGCTCTATATTTTTGACAAACCTTATCTCTCTGTTATTTCAGACTCGTCTGCTCCAGAAACCGCTTCTTCATCTCTCCCAAAGACGTGTTCACTACCAGTCCTATTTATTTCATTTTTTCCTCTACCTGTCGGGTGCGGTTTCTACTGCCTCTTTTCTACATATCGCATCATTCCCTTTGCTTATCTTCAAACTCCAAAAACGGTCACTGTCGTATGTGTTCACCGTCTTGAAAAATAAGACTTGAGTTCTTTTTACACAGTTGTGGTATATGTTTTAACAAACATCTGTCCCTTCTTTTTATCTTCATAAAAATATTATATACTTCATTTGAAACTTGATTAACTCTTAGTTCATCCACGGTAAAAAGGAAGTCATTACCAGAGACACATCTATCTTTTTTCACGTCGATAAATCTTTTCCTATTTGTTGCGGTTGTGTTGACACACCGGTTTTTTAAAAAACACACAACACCTTTTTTTTACTTATTACGAAATCTGTCAAGAAGACGTTTTTAATCAACAAGAAACAATCTTCATTCTCTAGTTGTTATGTCTCCTTAGCAAAAAAAATGGCTCATAAACAACAGGCGGGCTAGTGTAATTTGCAATCTATGCGTGCACAACTGGCATGCTTCAGGAATCAGCCGTTTCCTGAAAAAGCGTTTTTTTTAATAGAATTGAAGCACCATTTTTAATCGAATCTCAGAGGATGAGACTAGGAAATCATAGTCCCAATAAAACAAATGTTCAAGAATGTCTATTACATGCTCGAGATACACACGCCACCTATCAGCATATAAGACTCGTTTTTGAGCCAAAAGAATTGACACATTAGCACAACAGGTACGGTCTTCAGAGAAGAATTTCGGCAGCAAACAAAATAGTGGTCCATCCCATAGCAGCGACATAAACACGGATACACCTGCGCGTGTCAAGGAGAACTTCGGTTGACTTACACTTGCACGGTTGAATATCCGACAGATCATCAAAATGACAAAAAAACAACAGTGAGTTTCCGTCCTCCTAGCATCTTGATTTCCACCTAAAATAGGGATTTCCAACCTCAATCAAGGGCATTTCCACCTGAGAGTTGATTTCCCTTCATCATTTCCACCTAAAATGTGATCTTCCTTCCCTGAAATGCCCCTAACCAGCCATTTTCCGAACTTTACAAATATATCTTATGCAGATTTGAAACAAATAGAAACATGCAAATAACCAGCAAATATATTCGGATAACTAGCAAATATAATCTCATAAAACTTCTCAGAAAATGGTTTGTATTATACAACAGCAATACAATAACCATCCATTACAACATCCAAATCTGAAATACAGAAATACAGTAAGACTGGATGATAAAGAACCTGTAAAACAATGGCGAACTTTGACATGAATCCGCACCAAAATGAACTAAGTTTCCGTCCAATCCACCGAGAAAGCTTGAAGGTTTTCGTCCTCAGGTTTCAGATTCAAAAGCTGAAGCTTCCCGAATTCTCAACGAGAAATAAAATCCATAAACTGAAGCATACACAATGAGACTCTAAGCCTCCTCTTATGGCTGCAACTGTGACTCTTCAGTTTCCCCACTTTGTCTCTTCATATTCCCACTCTGTCTCTTTATATTTCCACTTTAAGTCACTTTTAAATAAATATGACCGTTGAGTTATAAAGTGATAAAATAAATAAAGTGAAGAATCTTCCGGCATTAAAACGAAGGACCAAATGAGCTCGGATGACGACGTGTGATAGCTTGCCGGAAAGCTCTTGACGAGACGCTCCAAGTCCAATACTGAAATGCCAAGAATTTTGAACCCTACCGACTTACTATAAATAGTAAGTACCCTGGAAACCTGTGGAAACTACTCCGATTGGCCTGAAACTGAAATCACCTAGGCCAAATATTTCCTTGAACACTGCCAAGCCTCGGTTAGCCCACTGGACCATGGTAAAAAGGCTAACAACATGGCACGAAATAATGTGCCCTAATAAGGGGACATTACATTCCGCATTTCTAGCTAAAACTCTCAAATCAACCTAGGGCATTTCCATTTCCACCTAAAAGTAGAATTTGCACCCACTTTGCCTTGTTATTTCCACCTAAAATCAAAAAATGCACCCACCTTATCTTGTCTTGCACTTCCACCTAAAACATGGAAATGCACCCAAGAAAGATTGTAAGTCACTTCCACCTAAAGTTCAAAATCTCGCCCTAGAAGAAAAGGGTAATTCAAAGTGCAAGAAACATCTAGGTCAGCCCTATCAAGCATGATTACAATTTCCTCACTAAGTACTATATACTATATAGAGAAGAAGGAAGGACATCATTCAAACAGCTTTCAAAAATAACCTAAGGCAGAAAGTGTGAATTTAAGGGCAGAAGTACAAATTTAAGAGCAGAAATAGGAGCAAAACTTGTTTTGAGGAGTATACAAGTGGAAGTGTGTTTCAGATCTGAGCACTCAACCTTATATTTATAGTTTTTGAACAAGGAAAATGTTGTTACCTTACCGGTTACTGAGGAAGGGGGGGGGGGGGGGGGGGAGGGGGGTGAATCAAAAAATACTAAAACTTATTGTTTAAAACTTGTAAACAGATTCTTGAATGCAAAGTAGAAAGTCAACAATCATTCACAAGCATAAACTGAATCACACAGATCTACACAAGTATTTGTACGTGGAAACCCTCGGTTAGAGAGAAAAAACCACGGTGAGACAAAACTCACAACTTCACTAGTTATAAATGAAGGTGCCTTGTTAAGAGCATACAAAGCACTGGCTAAGGTGCTACCCGGTTAAGGGATTTTTACAAAAGATCTTTTAGGATCTAAGCCCTGTTAGGAGCTACCTGGTTACAGGACTTTGAACATCAACAAGATGTTACCCTGTTAAGGGATTTTTACAACGAAGCGATTGGGTTCACCCTTTTAGAGGGATTTGTATATGATGATATACCTTTCAAAAACAGTGATCTATAGTGACACTGATTGTCTGATTAGATCATACCTGTAGATTTCTTCCCCTATTTTCCTGGCTGTTGATCTTCTTTTCTTCCTTCACCTTTGTGCCTGTAGCAATCCTCAGAAGATATCTTTCCTCTACCCTCTGCAATTTCCACTTATTAACAACAGCAACATACTTTGCGTCCTATGATTAATATTTATACAAGAGTGATCCTCTTGACTCATAGAACCACCGAGGAATAAACTTGACCATAAAATATGCAATGCAAGAAAGTTGTGCATTGTGATCTAGAGTTTATCTTGAGATCATCCGTAGAACTTAAAGCTAACTGCTGTTGAAAGGTTAACTTCGCATCAAAGTAATGGATGTCTCACATAATCAAGCTCTTAACTCAAATTGTAACTCAAACTGTTCCATAAAAACTGGACCGAATTTTTCTATTAGTTAGATCGGTACCGGTTTGTCATTGGATGTTGAATAAGACCGATACTGAGTACTTGGTTGAGTCAACCAGTTTATCTAACTACTTAGTTGACCGGTGCATATACTATGTGCTTTATCTACCAGTCTCATCTAAGTAATGCGAGCGACTGGTGATCTTCGACCGGTGTGAATGGGTTTGATGAAATACACTAATGACAACTTATATTGCTAACAATATTCCCCTTTGTCATTGGTGGCAAAATAGTCAAAAACAAAACCATTCATACATAGCTGTTCAAACCTTGGTCAGCTTGGTCAGTGAAATAGAGTACTGTCGTACTGCCCTTGCAGTCTTGCCTAGTTGAATGCTCTGCTCCTGCCCGAAACTTCCCCTGACTGAGTCCTCTGGTTTTCATTAACTTCTCCTTGTTCTTTTTCTTTACAAATAACTTCCCCTTTTTGCCTCCATAAGACAAAGGGTTATGTGTTCTTTCACAGTTGAAGTTGTGTGAAGATATACTTATAGATATTCTTGGCAGAATGTAGAAACAATGCCCATTGACTGGTTACATATTCAATGTTTTTTTGGGCAGCCTTGAGAGAGACAATGATATTTTCCATATCATCGACAGTTTTGTAGTCCGGTTCATTGACTAGAACATCAGTTGAAGTAGTTGTCTGGTGCATGATATCAAGTGTTGGGGCCAAAAACATATGGAATCCAACGATGTCTTGAATTCTTTTGTTCTCTTTTTCTGCAGTCTTTCTGAGGACTAGAGTAAGACTAGCCATTTCTCTGCTGAAAGTTGTGGCCGTTTTGGTGTTGATGTCAAATTGGTTGGACAAAGCTCTTAAGTCTTCTGAAGTCTTTGTAGCTTTGTCAATTAAGTCAGTCAAGAAAATCTCAAAATTTGAAGTTCTACTTAACAAATTTTCTGCAACTTGTATCTGTTGTTGAAGAACTTTTAGATTGTTTAGCAGAATAGCTTTAATATTTGCAACTTGCTTGTGAAGAAGCTCCACTCTTTTCTACGCATAATGTTCAATAGCCACTATTTCTGGATCAGTCAAATCCTCACCGATGGTTGCAGTCAGCACTTCCAGTTGGTCAATGACCGGTTCATCTTCATCTATATCAGCATCTGGCACAAAGTTGTACAAGATATCTTTTACTTTATTCAGAACCATATCCTGTTTTCTTTTAGTGAGCTCTTTCAGCTGTCTTGTTGACATTTTGCTGATGTCAACTATTGTATCGATTGCTTTGCTCCTTTTTGCTTCAGATTCTCCAGAGGATGTGATCTTTCTTTTAGAGGAGCTGGCAAGAGTTTCTTGATCCTTCTCTCTACTCTGTTCTTGTGCCTTTGGAGCTTGCTCATGTTCTTTTGCATCCTATTTTTCTGTCTTGTTTCCCTCTTCTGGTCTGACTTCTAGTTGCTGAACGTGAATCTCAGGCATAGCATCTTCTACTTGATGAAAGGGTTCTTGTGATGGGGCTTGTGTTTGCAGCTTTTCTTCAGCTATATGAAGATCATCTGTAGGGATCCCTTCACCTCTTTGATCTGATCCGTTAGTAGGAAGATTGATAGAGGACTATCCCAATTTAACCGGTTCACTAGAAGTGAACTTTTCTGTGAGGACTTCTTGTTCATCAGATATTGGAGTCTGAGTTGCAGTAAACTGAACAGGTGGATCAACAATTGTAGTGGTGTTATCCTGAGGACCTGTGTCTTCAAGGGTATTGAAATCATACTGCTCCCAGAAATTCAAGGTCTCTTTAAGAATGTCATTCTCATAACCATTGAGAATCTTGGCGACTCTGTAATTTGTATCTAGATTCATAGATGCATCGCCTAAAACAAGCATGATACTTTTATCACTCAAGCCAAGTCTAGCTTTCTCTAGTGCTTCTTTATTGATTTGTGAGTTTCTTTCCAGACCGGTTCTCCATTTTTCTTGAAGCTTGCCATTCAATTCGAGAGGAAACTTGCCTCTATAATCCCTGGGTGTTTTCATGAAGTCTAAAAGACTTTCAACAAGAGCTTCTTCTATTGCCTGTTTGTCTTCCTCTGCTAGCACGCTATACTATTTGGCTGCATTATCTATTTCTCCAAAATTTGTAATTTCAACTACGATGTCATTAACAATCATGGTGCGAGCCTTACCTTTCTCTGGAGATACAAGAAGGGTAGGATTTGTCGGTTCATCGGTTATGTCGACGATGACCGGTTTGTCTACTCTAAGTACTCCTTTTCCTTTTCCGGTATCACGAACCGGTGGAGCTGTTGCCTTTTGGCGTGCTTCCTCTGCCTTTTGCTGTATATGAAGTAGGTTGCTCCAGATGGCTACTCCTTCAGTGTGGACTTTCTCGGTTTCTCCAATCAGCAAGAGGTGTGTTCTTTTCTTTATCAGGAAGTTTTGCTGGTGTAGTTCAGCTTGTTGGCTCGCTTCTTCTAGAGTGAGATGATTTTGCACTTCTAGCAGAGCTTGAATCCTTAGCTCTTTTTCCTTTTCCATTGAAGCTTTCCACCTGCCTTGAAGAATATTTAGCAGATCCTTAGGCAGTACCTTCTGTAGCTCTGTAGGGCTTAGATTGAACTTATGCAGGCATTCAACGATAGCATTTTCAATTTTTCTTCGGTCTTCGTCATTTGCCAAAGTGTATCTTCTACTAACATTAGCCATTCCTCTGGTTTCTTTCAGTCCTGTTATGAATTCATCTATCGTTGGTTTACCTTTTCTTGGTGGATCCACCTTTGCTTGCTTGTTGGTCCTCTTCTTTCTTTCGCTGAGCGAAACTGTATCCTCCGAATCGGTTTCTTCTGCTTCTTGCTTCTGTGTGCTTGGCTCCGGTTGAGCTTTTCTCTTTTGTGCTATTGGTGGTGCAGTTTCCGGTTTCCTCTTTGGCGCGGGCGATCTTTTGACATAGACAATCTTGATTGGTGTCTTCTTTAAATTCTTCTCTATCTCCTCATAGGTTCCAAACCGTTGAGCACCGGGATCCAGATGTGCTTTTTCCAAGGCCTCTACATACATCGTTGCAAATTTTGTTGTGATTTCGTATCCAAACTCAGGTGCATACTCGCTTCTTGGTTCTACTACTTGAATGATGCAGAAGTCAGTAGACACCAAAAAACACGCCTCCTTTTTGTATTTTTCAACAACAGTTGATGGGATTCTTTCTCTAGCATGCATTTTTAGTTGAAATGCATTGAAGGGATTGGTCATTTCCTTGTCAAACTGGTCTCCCAGTTCGTTAGCCATATCACTGATTTGCATCATGACCGGTCAATCTGTTGCCCACGTTACTTTTCCTTTCCCAAGAAAGAAATTAGAATAGTAGAAGTAAAGACATACCAAGAGTGTTCCAAATTTCAGTGATTTCTTCTTGACAATGCCCAGCTTCTTCATGTTTTCAAAGATTTGTCCTCTTAGCATTTCGCATAAATCATATTGTGCGTCGTCATGAACAATTCTGTAGGTTGCATCTATGCCTCCACCTGGTATGCTGTTGAGGTTACTTGATTGATATACTTTGTAACCGATTATAGCTGATGCGAACCGAATAACTGGATCCTCAATGTCAATTACGATCATCAATCGCTTATCGGATTTTGATTTTGTTAGGTTAGCCACCACTGCATCAGATATGGTTCTTAGAGTAAGCGCTTCTCCCTGATTGCAGAACCCATTTACCCTGTAAATATCATCTTTCGTGATTGAAGTGCAGATTCCCCTCATAAGCCAAAATTCCGAATCATGCACCCGACTGACTACCATTCAAATCCACTCAGGTTTGAAATAACTGGATACGAGACTCCATTTATGATTCCTAACGATACCAACTTTGCGTAGCCATTGGGATGATTACCATCAGGGCGCAGCAAGCGATACTCGTTTGTATGTGTGTTTCTCCTAGCTCTTCTTGCTTAGCGTGAATAAACGCAATTACATCTTTTGTCAAGAGCACTCCTTTAGGTATTGAGGAGAGCGCGCCAGCCATGTCGATCTCCCTGTCTTGATTTTGCGAGATGTCCAAAGGACTACGCTCCGTTTGATTTGCAAGAACAAGCTTTGCCTTGCATGATGAGGATGCCATTGCTCTCACTTGATTGCTAGAGATGATTAGATCGGTTTGACAGATAATCTTACTCAATGATCGAGTTGCAAGAATATTGCTTGAGCAAAGATTAGATAACATAAAATCGCAAGGTAAAAAGGAAAGAGTTTGTAAAATTCCCTAGCGAGTTCTGACCTTGAGGCTGGATGAAATTTGTTTATCAACAGGGCTTTGACATTTTTACAAGCATTTGGCAAATGTCCCAAACTGAATCAAACATTAATTAACTAGTTTCTTACTTGAAATCCAAAATAGAACACAGATTTTCATTGAGTTTGCATTTACTACAATTGTTCGATAATAAGTTGCAATACAGTTATAATGATCACAGGAGAGCATAATAACAACTGGAAATTACCAAGTTTATGATGCCGCAACTAGACTTCACACAGATTTACAGAGAACATATTTATACTCCTTCAAAGTGCAGGGACTCATAATAAACTCAAAGGTAACAAGTGGTACAGAATACAAGAAGTGCTCAAGATATATTAATATGCACCTGGAATGGCCATGTCGTGTTCTTCCTTATACAGACCTGTTCATGGCACTCAGTTTACTTGCTCAAACTGGATAGTGTTAGTTACCCGACAGTCTAGAAGCTTCTCTCGTACTGACTCGTGTCGTATTTCTCCCACACCCGATGTATACCCTGTTCTATTGGACTCCGCAATAACTAAAATCCATGGCAACATTTGAAGTTGTTCTCTC
Source organism: Chamaecyparis obtusa (assembly GCA_027943335.1). NCBI lineage: Eukaryota > Viridiplantae > Streptophyta > Pinopsida > Cupressales > Cupressaceae > Chamaecyparis > Chamaecyparis obtusa. Next base: position 253,669 of record BSBK01004420.1, read on the forward strand.
CGCTTGAGTATTGTCGAAGTCCACAAATATAATTGACGCAAGTGCATTGATACACCACCGCCACTACATGAATGGACGATGTTACCATAAAACCCCACAATAAACTTGTATCTCGCGATTCACTGACTATCTAGTTCTTGGCAGTCACACAGTGTCATGTTCCCTACAAGATTGTTGTCTCATACCGTTACAAAAGTCCTTGGTTGTTGTGATCTGTCAAGGTTGTCAAACAGGCGTCACCAACTGAATATCTTCAATCCGCCAACCTTCAAATACTTAACATTTTCGGTAATCATTTAAGTCTACATGTCTTCCATCATTGAATCTCCACCATTAGACCACATCTTTCAGTGGCGAAATGATTATTCCCGGCTCATTCCGAGATTATTTTGAGAGAAACTCTCACATTAGTAAAATAGACACAAAATCTTCCCCCCATATTCTTCCTCAACAAAGCCATTATAAAGGGAAGGAATTCCCGTAGATTTCCCATACGCTAACTTCCAGACTTAATTATTTAATATAAGTTTTTTTTAATTAACTAATATTAAATGAGTTATTATTTAATATTTAATATTAGATATGATAACTAATATTAAATAATAATCATTATTTATTCAATACCTCAAATTTGGGGACATTACAGAGTTATCCTTCTTTTATTTTATAGGATTAGGGCATAACGGTAACTATTTGTTAAACGACTATAGTAATAAATGCCTCACCTAACCTTTCTTGACGCCTTTTCTAACCGGTAGTCTGATTTTTTTTTGATTAGGCATGTCCCGGTTGATCACTTCATGTCCTTCCAGTTTGTTCTGTAGCCTGAATGAGATACGACTCACCAGTTCTACCAGGAACGATAGTTGTACTACCGGTTCCCTCTAGGCCTTGAAGACTTAATTAGCAGAAGAAATATCACCATCTTGTGATGATGATTTTGCCTCCACTGCCTCCTCGGCAGAGTTCTTTGATTCCTTGACAAATCATATTTTCTTCACTACTTTCTTGGTTTCTTTGTCTTTGTTGTTCCTTTTATCGGAACTCAAGATCTTCACCACCGGTCCGTCTGATCCTTTGTTTTTGTTCCTGATCTGATTCTAGCAGTCTTTAGCTAGGTGACCAACTTTGTTACAGTAATGGCAGACTATACCAGTTGTTTTCCATGGATTCATCCCTCTTGGATTAGGTGGTTCGCTCCATGATTCTTTGTTGCAATGCATCTCTTTGTTTGGATGAGTAGTTGCATTCCGGTTTCTACCTTTTTTTGAGAATACCGGTCTGGGTGATCTGAACGCCATAGTCTTTGATTTGCATTCTTCAGCTTTGTGTCCGAATTTGTTGCACGCATAACAGTATCCCTTGAAGCTTCCCCTACTTGCGCTGGACATGGATATGGGACTGGACCAGCACTCATTGGTCTTGTGGCCCTTTTTGCAATAGTTTTTACAATAACTGTTGTTGGTTCTTACCGGTGCATTTCTACAATCATTAGTGTCATAACCTAGTTTTCCACTAAGCTTACAAGAGGTGTAAAAGTTTTTCCTACCTCTTTGTGCTAGCGTCTTCCTTTTGTTAACTCCACTGGTAAATCCGAGACCGGTGTGATCATTGTGCCTTCGTTGAGCATTGAGTTGTTCATCGAGCTTGACCAAGCTTTCATTGTATCTTTTCAGCATTTCATTCCTTCTTTCAAGGACTTTCATTTGTTCCTTGAGTTGATATATCTCGATCGCCAGCTTCTTGCATGCTTCATCTCTAACCTGCCATGCTTTATGCATATTGCCATTTTCCTGGGTGGCAATCAACAAGTCCTCTTGGAGTTGCATAATGAGGAGTTCATTGGCTCTTGCAGCTTCCTCTGCCCAGTTTATTGCTTTTTCAGAGGTTGTTGATGTCTTGACTACTGTGTTCCTTTCGCTTTCAGTTTTTCATTTCTGCTCAATTAGTTCAGTCATTCTTAGAGCATTCACCTTTTGCTCCCTTTTGAGATCAGCAATTTGATTGGTTAGGATCTGATTCTTTTCCGTAAGCTAGAGACTGCTTCCTCGGCCTCATCAGACCCACTTTGCCCAGAAAGTTCATCGATGGTTTCATTGCTCTCATTTAGTTGCAGAGCCAACTCCTTTCTCTTTGCAAGTGATTTCCTCAATCTATTTTCCAGCGAGGCAATAATGTCATTGGCTTCCTCTAGCTGTTTCTGGTACCAGTAGCCCTCCATGATCTTTTTCTCAAGTTGTTAAACTTTTATTGTATAGAGAACCTCGCTCTAATACCAATTGTTGTTACCTTACTGGTTACTGAGAGAGGGGGGGGGGGGGGGGCGGGGGGGGGGGGGGGGGGGGGGGGTGAATCAGAAAATACTAAAACTTATTGTTTAAAACTTGTAAACAAATTCTTGAATGCAAAGTAGAAAGTCAACAGTCATTCACAAGCATAAACTGAATCACACAGATCTACACAAGTATTTGTACGTGGAAACCCTCGGTTAGAGAGAAAAAACCACGGTGAGACAAAGCTCTCAACTTCACTAGTTCTAAATGAAGGTGCCTTGTTAGGAGCATACAAAGCACTGGCTAAGGTGCTACCCGGTTAAGGGATTTTTACAAAAGATCTTTTAGGATCTAAGCCCTGTTATGAGCTGCCTGGTTACAGAACTTTGAACATCAACAAGATGTTACCCTATTAAGGGATTTTTACAACAAACCGATTGGGTTCACCCTTTTAGAGGGATTTGTATATGATGATATACCTTTCAAAAACAGTGATCTATAATGACACTGATTGTCTGATTAGATCATACCTGTAGATTTCTTCCCCTGTTTGCCTGGCTGTTGATCTTCTTTTCTTCCTTTACCTTTGTGCCTATAGCACTCCTCAGAAGATATCTTTCATCTACTCTCTGCAATTTCCACTTATTAACAACAGCAACATACTTTGAGTCCTATGATTAATATTTATACAAGAGTGATCCTCTTGACTCATAGAACCACCGGGGAATAAACTTGACCATAAAATATGCAACGCATGAAAGCTATGCGTTGTGATCTAGAGTTTATCTTGAGACCATCCGTAGAACTTAAAGCTAACTGTTGTTGAAAGGTTAACTTCGCATCAGAGTAATGGATGTCTCGCATAATCAGGCTCTTAACTCAAACTGTAACTCAAACTGTTCCATAAAAATTGGACCGAATTTTTCTATCAGTTAGATCGGTACCGGTTTGTCGTTGGATGCTGAATAAGACCGATATTGAGTACTTGGTTCAGTCAACCAGTTTATCTAACTACTTAGTTGACCGGTGCATATACTATGTGCTTTATCTACTAGTGTCATCTAAGTAATGCGAGCGACCAGTGATCTTCAACCGGTGTGAATGGGTTTGATGAAATTGTTAAAGTATGTAGCTTCGCTCAGATAAAAGTCATTGTTATCTTAGAACATTGAATGATTCTTTATATCAATATATATATGTAATAGTTATATGTATTAATATTACTATATATATTATTAATATAAATGAATATATAAGTTATATTAATCTTATAGTAACTAATTATTAATAGACATGTCCCTTGAAATGAATAGACATGTCTTCTTGTCTTTGCCTTGTATAAAACCAAGAGATCAATGCATTTGGAAAATATAGAAAGACAATAATATTACTACATTTGTAATCGATCCTAAAACTTAACATGGTATCAGAGCAGGCTGCAAATGTAAAGGAAGAAACAATCATCATTATCGGGTCTAAGAGAGGTAGAAGATGACGGGGGAAATATGCATCATAAAGGGGTTGCCTTAGGCATGTCTTATCATACTTATAACTTCTCTTAATGGCTGCGTCTGCTGGGTGAAGAAATAGAAGCATTCAATACCGAGTATGAATGACTTGGAAGTATCAGGCGGCAAAATAACTCTTGCGGGAGGCTGTATTATTATCATGGGCAGACTGCTGATTCTGGCTCATTACTTTGATATTCATTGCAGTTTTAATATCTCTTGTCTTACTGTGAATGAAGCAATCAGTCTAATACTATCATAATGAGAGAATGCATTACAATACCGCACCCTCTTGATTCAGTTGTGTGCTTAAGGAGGTGGAGGCACCAGTAAGATATATTCAAAGTCATAACAAGCACATAATACAAGGATTACCATCTTCCATAGACCATGTACATAGGGGTTGAAGAAGTTAAGGTAATGTTGGAGGTAAGTATTAATTGTTTATTTCTTATGAATATAGATTGGGAAATTGGTCACCTTAGATTATTATGTGGCATTAATAAGGAAATAATATGTTGAAAATATAGATTAAAGTAGATATATATAAGATGGAACAAATGCATATATGTTCAAAGTTAGATATTTATCTATATTATATTGGAATGATCTCCTTGTGTATTATATTAGTCTCTCTCTTATTTTTAATAAGTACTATAAGAGCTATTTATCTTCAGAGGGAGCAGATGGTTCAGTCAACTTGTGACAATCTTGATCATGTTGATTGAGAGGGAGTTCACTAATGAAGGTGGAACACCTCTGAGGTAAACTTGATATAATTGATTATTATACTAATGGAATTATTTAATGCTATATGGGCCCTGTGTAAATCATAAGGAAGTGACGACTTCCAAGTGATTATCACTTGTATTTTTGATGTTATTGAAAGGTGATGATCTTACAATAACTATCTTTTATCATGATAGACCTCATGTGATGGCTGAAACAGATCATGATAAATGAATTATTACATGGTGGATTGAGTTCCTTAAAATGACCATGATCTCGTACTATGATAGTCATCATGTGATGCTGAAACAGATCACAGTACTGAAGGTGATAGTCGTCATGTGACGCTGAAACAGATCACCGGTACCTAGCTAAAGTGATAGTCGTCATGTGACGCTGAAACAGATCACAAATATTGAAGGTGATAGTCGTCGTGTGATGCTGAAACAGATCACCGGTACTTATATTGTGATAGTCGTCATGTGACGCTGAAACAGATCACAATTATTGAAAGTGATATACATCATGTGATGTTGAAACAAATCACTGATATTATTTGGTTGATGTTTTGTAAAAACATATTACTGACTTTTGTCTTCCCTAGCTAAGAGGGAGTGTTAAAGTATGTAGCTTCGCTCAGATAAAAGTCATTGTTATCTTAGAACATTGAATGATTCTTTATATCAATATATATATGTAATAGTTATATGTATTAATATTACTATATATATTATTAATATAAATGAATATATAAGTTATATTAATCTTATAGTAACTAATTATTAATAGACATGTCCCTTGAAATGAATAGACATGTCTTCTTGTCTTTGCCTTGTATAAAACCAAGAGATCGATGCATTTGGAAAATATAGAAAGACAATATTATTACTACATTTTTAATCGATCCAAAAACTTAACAGAAATACACTAATGACAACTTATATTGCTAACAGAAAAAGCCATGGCTGAAGAGGGACGATCTAGCATAATAAAAATGTAAGTTTGAAACACAAAATGAAATGCTAGGGTCAGCTACATGAAGTGAAGATTCAATTTCTAAAGGATCACATATAAGAGATCAAAACACAATCATTCAAGTGCAAATGTAATACAGATCAAGTGTGAATGAACTCAGATCGGCAGAGGTACGAATTTCATAGCAAAGAGGAGAGGAATTAAATCAAAATTCAATGGTGAACTTCAGCAAGAAAAGGACTATTTCCAGATTTGAAGATGTAAGTTCAAGAGCAGATCTAGGGCAAATTACCAGCAGACTTAGTAGGGCGAGTCTGATCAGAATCAAGTGTAATCTCCAGCAAGTTAAAGAAAGTAATGCCCAGATATAGGGTAAAACTAAATCCAAGCATTCAAGGGTGAAATTTCCTAGCATCAGAATTAAGAAATAAGATCAGAATTAAGGAATCAAATCAGATTCAAAAAGCAAAATCAGAATGAAGAAGATTCATTTCCAGATTGGCAACTAGCATGATCAAGAGTGTTAAGGACATAATCAGAATCCAATCCAAATCCAAATTTAAGTCCGAAGAGTCCTAATCCAAATTCAAAATTCCCATCCAAAGTTCCAAATCTCAATTCAAAAATCCATATCAAAACCCCAATATTTAAAGAAGTGTTTGTCATGAAAATGTTTTAACTTTTAAGTTCTTCAAAAGAATTGACTTGCATTTTGTTTTGTCCAAAGCTTCAATCCAAAATTTATCTTTCTTTTCAGGTTTGATGTAAGATCAACACATCGAGAAAGATGACAATAAAGAAGAGGATACCTCAACAAGGCAAAGGTTGTCACAAAGAAGATTAGCATGGGGAGATCAAGTACAAAGAAGAAAGACCTTCTTTGTGAAGATGATAAGGATTTCAACATGATGACAAGGAAGATAATTCCAACATGAAAGACTCATCAACAGAAGGGAAGGTCAAGGGCAAAATCAAGAGGATAGCAGTGAAAGATGGAAATGGAAATGCAAGTGCAAAGGTCCAAGTCAACAACCACATTAGAGAGATCAAGGCTAAGGACATTCAAGATAAGAAACGTGAAGAACGCAATGAATTTCTAAGGAAGATAGTTTCAGAAGAAATGTGAAGAACGCAATGAAGTCAACAATTCTCAGGTTCAAGAGTGAGGTAAGTCAAAGAAGAAGATTGCCATAGAGATCGAATACACAATAAAGTTCTAAGGAAAATAGCTTCAGAAGAGTTAATCAAGGTTAGAAATGTTGAGTATCAAGAGATATTGCTGGAAATGGACTTCTTTGTGATAAGCAAGCTGATGCGGCATCCATTCATTTTCAATCAATCAAATGAATCCACATCAGCATCATGGCCAAGCTCATTGCATGTGTTATCAAAGAGAAGGATAAAAGGCACATTTACCTAGAAGATAGTTTGTTGTGACCCCATGTGGCATTTAATTTTCTTATTTGCCCTTGAAGGATACTTTATTTTTCATTGGCTAGCATTTAATATTTGTAAGCAACAGTTGTAGCAAACACTAATTAGGGTTTCCTTGAATTATCTAGGCCATTGATCTTGAAGCAATCCGGGCCCTCAATTGTAATTGAAAGCCCTATATAGAGGCTTGCTTATTTCAATTGTAGGAAAGAACAAACTCATTGTGAAATTGTTGCTGAGATACTACCAGAATAATTGCAAATTCATTGAAGATTGGTGAATACTTGTGTTGTTTTTGGTGTTAGTACGGTTTCCTACTTCTCAGTAAGTGTGGATTTTCTTGCATCAATAAGAATAGTTGAATGGAAGACATTGTTGTTGATTAATGGTAAAACCCTTATGTTCATACCATTTGTAATGTGTTGATTGCAAGTTGCAATGTATGGTTAGCCTGAACCCATTTCAAAGCTTAACTTCAATTGCTTCATGCTCATTGACTCACATGCTTTATGGTGTTGATGTGTATAAGTAAATCTGAAAATCATTGGCATATACCCTTGGGAGATTGCACCATCTTTGCATAGTTGTTTCTTTTGGCAAAGTAAAGCTTGGTTTAGTTTCACTAAGTCAGTGATAATTATTTTCTTGCATTGTTAGAAGTAGATTAGATTCCTAAACCCATTCCTTTTGCATTTTATTTCAAAACCCTTGCTAGTATTAGTTGAAGATCCTATTTGTAAAATCGTTCATTATTTGAGGAAAAGGAGTTGATCAATCCAGGAACAACTGTGTAAGTCCCTTTGTGTGTTACCAGAAAGATCACATCAATTTACTGAGGTATATCCAACATAGTCACAAGATCAGTGCAAACCTTGGGGTTGCCTTATTTGACATTGTCCTATTGTTTAGCATTTGAGGTTTCCTTGTTCAAGAGAGGATAATACTTAGTATTTTATTCTGTGTTAGCGAGTATAACAAAACACTTATCATCAAAACCATGACATCATAGGATGATATTGACCCGAAGAATTTCACAATAAAAAAATTGTACAGTATCAATTGGCAACTATGCTTTTGGCTAAGAAATAATAAAACCTTTCTTGGACAATAATGCAGTAATAAAAAATATTTCCTATACGTTGAATTTGAAAAATTACTCTGGAGAAAATTTTCATCACTCAAGATAGTACCACGGATTAATAAGTAAAATCTGTTGAATGAGTTTTGAACATAATGTCTTCATAGGAACTTGCACAAGCATTAGGCAAAAGGTCTAATACAAGTTATCTAGCCTAAAATAGATAGGAAGATAAAAATGTGATCAAAACTTCAAGAAATTGAAATCCTAGAAAAGAAGTTTTAGATGTGTTCCTTGTGCATATGTGTAATGTCCCCCTTTTGGCTAACTTGGAAAGTTGGGACAATTACCTTAACTTCTTCTTAGTCTATCAAATGCTTGCACTTAACCAAGCAATGGAAGCTATACAAGTTATCAACTGCTATTTCTGATATAAAGTTATAAATATATGCAAGATGATACAAGACTAATAGCAATTGTTTGATATACAAATATGAAATATGGTATGAATGATATTACTTTATCACTTATAGTGATAATAGGATGATGCTATGTCTGATATAAATTGTTAAGGTTTTAGGATCATTGCAAATGTAATAGCACTATCTCATTGTATGTGTTTTCCAAATGCAACAATCTCTTGCATTTATATTAAGAATGAGCCAAGAAGAGACATGTCCCTTCAAGGGACATGTCTATTCATTATTATGTAATTAATATAATGACAATTATGATTACACACACACACACACACACACATATATATATATAATATCTCTTGAGTATTATATTAATTTATCTAATATTTACATAATAATAATTATTATTATTTTATCAATTTAACTATTTATTTATTATGAGAATAATTATAACCTAACTTTATATATACATATACATCAATGTATATAATAATATCAATTATTATATATATTGATATATATATATGAATATATATAATAAATCATTTCTCATAAATCATATAGTCAATATTATTTATCTGATCGATGCTACAAACATCAACACTCCCTCTTAGCTAGGGAAGATAAAATGTAACTCACAATAAGTTCATAAATTGTGAGGGTTAGTTCCTAGGTGGATTGCCTCTATCGGAGATTCTATCCACAATTCCTAGGTGGATTGCCTCTATCGGAGATTCTATCCACAATTCCTAGGTGGATTGCCTCCATCGGCGATTCGATCCAAAAGCTCCTATGTGGATTGCCTCCATCGGCGATTCTATCCACAACTCATGAGCTATGGTGTGGATTGCCTCTATCGGCGATTCGATCCACAAGCTCCTGTGTGGATTGCCTCCATCGGCGATTCTATCCACAACTCATGAACTATGGTGTGGATTGCCTCTATCGACGATTCGATCCACAAGCTCCTGTGTGGATTGCCTCCATCGGCGATTCTATCCACAACTCATGAGCTTCATAGTGGATTGCCTCCATTGGCGATTCTATCCACAAGTAAGATATTACAAAAGAAAAGTTATTGCAAGATCGTCACCTTCCAATAACTTTAACAAATACAAGTGATAATCATTTGGAAGTCGTCACTTCTTTATGATTTACACAAGGGGCAGGCCATTAAAAACATTCATAATTCACAAGTACAATAATCAATTTTATATCAAGTTTACCTCATAAATGTTTCACCTTCAATAGTGAACTCCCTCTCAATCAATATGATCACTTGATTGTCACAAGTTGGCTGAACCATCTACTCCCTCTGAAGCTCAAGTTTATCAACTTCTTGACCTCTTTTGAAATATTAGACTCTCTTTGCATCTAGTCTCAATCATCAATTTGTTTTCAAGCATCAAGTTATTTCTTCCTTGAATGAAATTATCTTGTGCTTTTGTCCTGAAGGTATGTCAGAGAGAGATTACAAATAGCTCACTAAACTATATTATCCCAAAGAAATATTAAAGATAAAAGCATACAATATTTTCTATCCCAATATTATAGTATGATTTAATAACTACATAAAAAAAAAAATTAATGAACATTAATCAACATGGAATACTCATCTAATGATTAAAGTAATGATCCTTTTCTTATTTGTACTATAAAAAGTGTTTGAAGCTTTTAATCAAAGAACTCTCTTTGTTCAGAAATCTGCATAGACCTGTACACATTCGGTCATAACTTTTGAACCTGACATTTTCTTTCCAATCGCTCTGGTGAGATTCTTCTAAATTAGTTTATCACCAACATATCTCAAATTTAGCAAAATCCAACGGTCCATTTGTGAGATATGGTCCTCATACTGAGACTGTAATTTTCTGAAATAATCACACATTCACCATTAACAAACTACTCTCTTATATTTGCAACTTGGCTCTGATACCATGTTAAGGTTTTAGGATCATTGCAAATGTAATAGCACTATCTCATTGTATGTGTTTTCCAAATGCAACAATCTCTTGCATTTATATTAAGAATGAGCCAAGAAGAGACATGTCCCTTCAAGGGACATGTCTATTCATTATTATGTAATTAATATAATGACAATTATGATTACACACACACACACACACACACACATATATAATATCTCTTGAGTATTATATTAATTTATCTAATATTTACATAATAATAATTATTATTATTTTATCAATTTAACTATTTATTTATTATGAGAATAATTATAACCTAACTTTATATATACATATATATCAATGTATATAATAATATCAATTATTATATATATTGATATATATATATATATGAATATATATAATAAATCATTTCTCATAAATCATATAGTCAATATTATTTATTTGACCGATGCTACAAACATCAACATAAATGATATGCCTGTGCAATTAATTTATATTTCTGTCAGCAATGGTTTTCTATATCTGATATGCCAGTTTAATTCTGCAAATATATTGATATTGCTAGGAGCAATATGTTGCTATTTCAGATCAATACTTGAAAGCTTGCAACTTCAAATTATGTCGCTGTTTCTGATTTATCTTCTAATCATGTGATCATGGTGCCGTCTCTGATCTGCAATATATCACTTGCAACCGGTTTGCCAATGGCAATTGCTCTTACCAAGCAGATCCAATAAGGATTCAATTAAAGAATTGAAATGTCCAATGATGTTTGATGTGATTTGGGAATGTCTTCTTATATCCTGTAGTTGGGACAACAAATCACATGGCAAGAAACATGACTCATGCCTATCCATAATCACCTCCTCACTAACCGCACCATTTCATGACAACTATAAATAGACTTGTCTAAATGTATCCTTTCATAATTATCATCCGTTAGACTTTACTGACCGCTGCCTTCAAACATATCAATATCTGCTTGTTATAATTGCCGGTGTTTAACTATCTTTAATCATATTCTTTAGTGTATGCCATTGGTCAAAGACACCATATCACACTCCATTCTCTGACAGATGGTCTAAGTATTGGCTGAAGTCGATCGCTGCTGCTAATTGCCTTTCTATCAAACATTAGTTACTGATCTAGCAAATCAGTTTGTATATGATTATCTTGTTTTTTTTACCAGGTATCGATTAGATGATAATTCCTCCCTTAATCAATATTATAATCAATTGGTTTACATCCACGTATTACTGAGTTTGCATTAGTTTGGATATCGATAGATGAAGATTAAGTATGTTGCTTGGTCTTCTTATTTTCCAATACCCCCACTGTAGCTCACGTTTCAGATATATGATTCATTTGCTAGTCTCTCGCTGTAGGAATTCCGACACCAATAGGTTCCACAATCTGGCATTCAGTGTCACTGAAGTATATCATTTAATTGGCTGCATGTATTCTTCCATCCATCAATAGCTGTTGTTAATACTTCTTATACTGAAGTTGATGTCTCCATTTATTATACCAACTTAGTGTCGACCTTCCTTCCATGATATTCGGAATGAATACTCATCAATGATATCACTTCCTGAAGATAGTCGACATGGATTCACTTAGTCAATACTATTATTCTCGGAATCTTAAAAAGGGATATCCGTCAACAATCTTTGTTATTATTATTTATCACTTCTCTAAGTTGATGTCTTGCTAATTGATGTATTCTCAATGTTTTAGTCGATCTATTGTTAGCGTTCTCTGATCTGTAAAACATATTGTATTGAATCGTTGCATAATGGTCTTTTATCATCATTGACTATGTCGTTGTATTTGATCAAGGATGTAAATTCCTCGGCAATGCCAACTAATCTATTTATAACAGACATTATGATTCTGATATTAAGGTGCTGTGATGTTCAAGCGATCTCCCTTCATTTACTATATCTGAACAAGTATATAACTATGTTATTGGATTCGGACCCTGGACCCTCGAACCAGGTCTGGGTCCGGATCCGCAAACCGGTCCGTGCTGAATCCGGGCAGGGTCCAGATCCGGACCTGTGGGTCCGTCAGGATCCGCAGATGACGGACCCACAGGTCCAGATCTGGACCCTGTCTGGATCCTGACGGACCCACAAGTCCAGATCCGAACGCGGGGGGATCTAGCGTGGACCCTCAAGGATCCCGTGCGGATCCACACGGATTCCTAGGGACCCATGGCCAGGCAACTTAAAAAGTGGGTCCAAACCACTAAAAAAACATTTTTTTAATTGTTTTTTTTGCTTCTAATTTCAAATTTTCGTTTTCTAATTCGGTAATTCAATGTGCTGATTTTCTTTAGATTCGTGAACATAGGTCAATGATCAACTATACTACTTAAATTTTTAATGTTTATCTTTGACATTTCACATTGATCAATGATCAAGCATCATAGATTCATACTATGAAATGATTTAGTTTTAGAATTATGTATATTTCTCTTATTTTTTTGTATATATAATGCATATATATACATATATATATATACATGAACCCATACGAATCATAATGGGAAAAAGAAATTCACGAATCCACGAACCGGATTCTCGTACCCGAATCCATCCCCGAACCCGAACTGACAACTTAAGTATATAAAAATCGCACTTTCCCCTTTCATAGGTGTATCAATGCTTATTCTCTTTAATAATAAGTTTTAATCTTTAATTAAAACTTATTTAATCAATTATTGATTTTTGTTGTTTCTAGATCTGGACATTACAATATGCAATTATTAAAACTAGATTGTAGGTTTAGATCTTATATGATCAATAATACAAAATTTAATAATGTACTACTGTATGCAACTAAATATTAAATGTTTTTACCTAGGTAAACTTAAGTAAATGTGCACACTATAAATGCGTACGCCAACAGGCTTGCTTCATCTACATGTGGCATGAATTGGTATTATTTGTAATATTACAAATAATACAAATAATATTACAAATAATACCAACTCATGCCACATGTAGATGAACCAAGCCTGTTGGCGTACGCATTTATAGTGTGCACATTTACTTAAGTTTACTTAGGTAAAAACATTTAATATTTAGTTGCATACAGTAGTACATTATTTAATAATGTTAGGTGCATTTAATTTTTAGCCATTGAGGTAGTACGAAGTTGTTCCCGTACCTTATCACACACAGCTATTTAATATGGGGTTTGTATATTGTGCAATACCTCATCCTCATCAATGCAAAACAATTGGCTAGTCAAATAGCTTCTGTTGTGTTGCTTCTTCTTGTTCCTGTGGAGGTATTTTTTGGTCTGCAGGTTAGGCTCCTGGGTGTGTCAACATGGTATTAGAGTGCTTAACCCTGCAACCCCTTCTTGGCAACTGAGTATCATCAGGTCTTTGAAAAATAACCAACAGTGCTTATTGGGCTGCATTATTTCCGTTGTTGGCTGGTTTCTTTGTTTTGGAAGGCTGGCAATATTTTCTTGGTCAAGGGCTTTCATATAAGAAGACTCTATATTGCATTGTGGCCAGCATCTATATTTGGCTGTGGACTGTATCATATTTTTAGATTTTTGCCAGTTAAAAGAAGCAACTTTCAAAAGATTTTGCCTCATAAGCATTTTTGGAAGGCAGCAGTTTTCATTTGAGATTGGGCATCCAGTGTGGAGGCACTCATGTGCTTTGGTTTTCTCAGGGGCTATTTCCAAAAGTAAATGCTCGTTGAATCAACCGTTGCAGGAGTTTAATGAAATATGCAAATATTTCATTCACTATCTAAAGTCTTGACATCAATATTTCATTTGGCTCCAATGCTTTGCCGTGCAAAATAAGCGTTGGGCCTTCTGTGTGTAGTTTTGAGCATAGCATAAGGAACTTTTAATCCCACATCGGAGAGTGGAGGCCATTTTTTGGACTTTATATTGTCCAGCGGTCCTTAATTAATTGTGAGTATGGCTTACGTAGCTTGTGAAAGTCTCCCTTGCATTGTGGTGGTGTCTTAGTGGGCCTCTATCCAAAGGATTGACTTTGGTGACATTGTGTGCTTGGAGATTGGTGCTTGGAGCCATTTGGAGAGAGAAATGAAAACAATAAATTATCTTTCGAAACCCCGATTTTAAACACTTTCGAAATCATAAATCCTGATTGACTCCCGATTTAAATTTGAGTCTGAAATTGCCGGTACAGCGGGAGTGTATGAGTTATAGGGTGGGTATAACTCATCCCGTGCCTAGAAAGTAGCTTGCAAGTAAATTTGAATTGCAGTTTCTATTTGGGTTTTTAATGGGATTTATAATCTTAGTTGACTCTCTTCGAGTTTCGAGCTCTAAATGTGCTAGGTGAATCATAAATACAAAATTACCTCCCTTATTTTGACAAGACATCTACAAGCAAGCAAAACAAAATCAATCTATCAATTCAAGACTTCAAGCAAGCATTCAAGCAATCAAGCATTCAATTCAAAGAGTTAATCCACATTGATATTCATCCATTCAAACATCAAGCATGGAAGACAAGGACTGAAGTTTAGAACCAAGCACTAGTGAACACATCTATGTCCTTCCTATCATAGATCCAAGTGAAAATTACATGAAAGATCATCTCCAAGCATCTTCATAAGCAATTCAGCAAAACGAAGGATTGAGTAGTAAATCCCTCCCATGAAGGGTATCAATTACAGTGATGTAGTTTCCACAGTCCATCATGTTAGATTCAAGCATTTCTGGATTAGACTCTGTAGTTTTTCATCATCAACATTTCGGATCATACTACATGATCCATCATCAGGATGAAGCAATAGCTAGAGAGCATAAAAGAAGGAAAAACTGCAGACTCCGGAGTTTAAATAGATGCAGGAAGAGGAAACTAGGTCAAGGGGAAGAGGGGAGGAAAAGGACGAAAGATTAAAATATACAATAAAACTAAACAAAAGTTCTAAAAAAATGAGAAATCAAGATTAAATATAAATATATAAATGAAAAATTACAAAAATAAAATAAAAAATAAAAAATAAAAATAAAAATATATGAACATACATGTTCATATCAAAAGATTAAAGAAGAAGATAATTAACAGAAAAATAAAAGAAAGGGAAAAATAAATAAGAATAAAAGTATATACAATGAAAATGCCAATAAAAGAACACCAAAATATATGAAAGATACAAGAACCAATCATTCATATATATATATATATATATATATATATATGACAATAAAAGAACACCAAAAATTATGAAAGAGATAAGAGCAAGCAATATATAAATAAAATAAAATAAATGAACAGTAATGTTCATAACAATAAGAAAAATTAAAAAGGATTAAAACAAAGAACGAGAAATATTAAAAAATTGAAAAAGAGAAGAAAGGAATATAAAAAAGAAAAGAATAAGGACGAAAAATAAGATTAGTATATGAGCCAAAAGACACACACGCACAAAATAAAAGACTAACTAGAGGGAAAAAAATATAAAAGTAAAGAAACAAAGGAGGGAAAAGAGAAAAAGTCGAACAAGAAAAGCAAATGGGATAGATAAAAATAGGAGAGAGAGAGAGAGAAGGGGGGGAAGGGAGGGAAAAGAAGGCAATCAGGGGATGCAATGAGGCTGAAAGGTACGGTTGCGGATAGGATAGCTACTACAGTGGTTTAAAAGGGGTTGCCAAGTGAAGTTCAGATTCCAACCACTATCACGATTAAGGTTAGAGGGGCGATTGGCAAGTTTGATAGTCTCTTGGAGTTTCCTCTTAAAGTAGTTGTTCTCCTTGACCAAAACTTGAGTGTTATCAAGAGGGATGTGGTGTTTGGTCATGGTGGAGTGTTCAGAGAGAGCTGATTGTAGGACACACTCATGCCTAATGTCTACATAGTGTTCTTCAATTCTAGTCTCAATAAAGTGCCCTATTTCACCAATATAGAGGAGCCTGCATGAACAAACTGTAATACCCCAAAAATGGGCTATAGGTTCATTAACCTTCTATATCGACACATCGAACGAAATCGACATTAAAGTCCTAACCTAAGGCACATCTGAACATCATCGAATCCTAATTGATTATTCCAAATTCTGCATCGAGGAATATTCCTAACAATATTCTTAATTATCATAATTATCTTTAATTTAATGATTATTTGGCGATAAATCCTATTTATCCTAAAGTTTGATTAATTGAATATTCTCAATATTTATTTAATTAGATTTAATTCTGCCACTTAATTGTTTAATTGAAGTTAATTATATTTATTCCTAATTGTATTATTTAAATTTGACAATAAATCCAAAATCCTATGAATAATTGATTAAATTCTTATTTAATTAATTAAAGCAAGTTGTCAATTTTTAATAATATTGTTTTTGAATAAAAGTTTGAAAAATAATTGATTAACCCATAAATCATTTGTTTTATTTTTCAAAATCAGTTAAGTTGGAAATAAATCACTTTATTATTAAATTAATTCATAAATAAAACATGCACAATCAAGAAAAGCAGACAACTATCAATTATCAATTAAAGCTAAACTCTATTTTGAGTTGATCTCTGTTTTTTACATGTTTTTGTGAGTTAATTATCCTTTATTTAAAAATAACTCAAGAATCAACTTGAGTTATTTGAGTGATTTATGGCTTTGTTTTCATGCACCTCCAAAGCCCTAGATTTCTATAAATTAAGGCTTCAACTCTTCATTATCCATCCATCCACAAACTGCACACTCACGCTGTCGAATTAGAGATTGAAGAATCCATCTTGAGAATTCGAGTTGTTGTGAGATTTTCATTATTTTTGCATAGTATCCATATCATTTAGAATATTATTGTTAGATCATTTTAGCATATCAATTTCATTCTAGAATAGTTTCATATCCAGTTTTTCATCTTATTGCATCTAAAATCAAAAAAAAAAAGATTAATTGCATACATTCCATATCTAGATTTTGCATTTAAATCCTTCGCTTAGGTGTCATCAAGGTCACTGATCTCGGTCCAATCTGAGAATACATACTCGCACCTACTAGAAGGCAGTAAATCGCCTGGTTAGTTTAGTTTTCAATTACTTGCACGATTTCGATTTTAGCTAACCTCTAATGTTTTACTGAAGTGTTGTGTCTATAGATCAGGTACAAAATTCACACACACATTTTTGGTGCTCACCATGGGGCCCTGATACGGGTTTCCAATTCAATTCTATCAATTTCTATCTTTTCTTCTCGATTTCTGAGCCAAAACTTCGATTTTTAAATCATGTCCGTACAATTTTCGTACGAGTTTTTGACAAAAGTCGTCTCAGACTATACCCACTGTCGTACGACAGTATATTGGATCGAGAATCGTGCCAGACTGTACACACTGTCGTTTGGAAGTTCAACTGTCGTATCATCATACACCCAGTGTCGTACAAGTTTCGAGACTGTCGTTTGGAAGCAGATCCAGTGTCGTACGAGTTTTGGCACCAGGTTTTCATTGTCGTTTCATTTTTCGGGGCAGTTTGTCAGATTTGGTTTTCAGATTTCAACTAACGGCTAATCTTAACAATTGAAATTCCCTGTTTTTGTCTAGTTTTTCACTGATTTGGATTTGGGAAAAGCGCAAGAATTGCTAAAAGCAGGTAAGAATCTACTAAGCGCGTTGCGAGGAATTCAGGTAACCTTCTCAGCTGATAACATTTCGATTTGGACTAAAACGAACATCTTGCATGTCTAGCTTGAGTGCCTTTCTTTTCCATATCACACATTTCATTTGGGCTCTAAAAACGAACATAGATTTGCTTTCAGCATCTTTGTTACACATAGTAAATAGGCCCTATGAACACTATTCGTGGCTCTTGAGAGAGTGAGTTTCCAGCGAAACTCTTCTCAATGAAGGAACCCTTGTAGGTAGGGAGGATACTGAGGGGGTCTCACGTTCCACTAGATCCGTGTGTCTTCAACTTTTGATCGAGGCATTCTCTCTCCGGAGAGGTTGATAGATCATAAGGGGTTGACATCATAGATCTTTGTGAGATAATTTTGGTCTTAGCGTGTCGGATTAATCTGTCTGTTTTGTTTGGGTTAAAAGTGAAAAGGCTAGGGGATTATGCTCTACTTCCTTTTTGGATAGTACAAGAGGTAATGTTATTCAAGTGCATGTGGAATTGCTCAAGCTTCTCACGACCATGAGGCCAACAAACATTGGTGTCATCAACGTAGTGTTTCCACCACTTGGGTTCGAGGGGAAAGGAGCGAAGAGCAACTTCTTCGAAGTAGTCCATGTAGATGTTTGCGACGATAGGGAAAAGAGGAAAAGCCATGGCAACACCATCCACTTGTTCATAAATCATACCTTGGAAGGTGAAGAAAGTTGAACGAAGGCACAATTCAACAAGGTCCTAGATCTCAAGGCTAGTCTTTTGTCTAATGAGATCAATGGAGTTGGAGACGGGGACTTTGGTGAAGAGAGAGACAACATCAAAGCTAACCAACAAGTCATTATCGTCAAGCTTGTTATCTTTGATGAAGTCAACAAAGTGTGTCGAGTTCTTGATGTGAAAAATGGAATTTCTTGCTCAATGGTATCCACAATAGGTCTAAGGGGAATACCCACCTTGTGGATTTTAGGAACACCATAAATACGAGGGTAACCTCTTTAGAGGGGACAAGTTTCTTTTTGATGGTGTCATCAAAGGAAGAAAGAGAGATGGCAGATCTGACCTTCTTGGTCAACTTGGACATAGGGTTGGAATCTAAGATTTTATAGCTACTACCGTCTAATAAAAGGGTATGCATCTTGGAAATGTAGTCATGTTTGTTCATGATGACAGTAGCATTTCCCTTATCAGCTTTCGAGATGATGAGCTCATTTTACTTAATAAAGGCTTTAAAGGCGTGGAGCTCAGCCTTAGGGACAGTGCATTTAGGAAGCTTGGCATGTCTAAGAGTGACAGCGCAATCTTGCCTAATTTCTTCTACTATGTCCACTAGAAGCAACTGAACACATCGAATCTTTCATCCTTTTCCTCCCCTCTTCCCCTTGACCTAGTTTTCTCTTCCTACATCTATTTAAACTCTGGAGTCTGCAATTTTTCCTTCTTTTATGCTCTCTAGCTATTGCTTCATCCTGATGATGGATCATGAAGTATGATCTAAAACATTGATGATGAAAAACTACACACAGTTTAATCTAGAAATGCTTGAATCTAAAACGAAGGATTGTGAAGTTATTGCATTTTATCAAGCCTCTGCTACGAACTACACGCTTCCTTTCCATTTCAAGCATTTCAATTCAATTTCACGGTTGATTCCGAAATAGAGGTTTGACAAAGGAAAACCCCTTTCCACAACCATTTTCCTATTTTTATGTGTGCAAGTGATAGGTGGCACAAGTGCGAGGACAATGGCAGAAAAGTTAGAGAAAGAGTCTTAGCCAAAAGAAGTTGCATTTGACCTTGATTGGCATAGGGTGAGTTAGACTCAGCCCACACCCTTAGAGGCACCCTATACTGGCTATTCTAGACTGTAGTCATGATCACAAGTCAATTACAGTATTGATTTTCAGATTTGTTTGTGGATTCAAATTTATTGTTCATATTTATCTACATGCTTAATCAGCTAGTTTCTTCTCTATACTCACATTTTTCATTCTTAGTCTACATAGCCATCCACTCAACTCAATAGTGAAGGAAATCCACTTGCATCCCCTCTATGCTTGAGCCTCCCTAAGCTTAGGGGATCATATTCCTTACAATGTGTGTTTGAAAATAGGTGTTACCTTCCTAGTTTAGTCATCCATCCTAGTGATTGTCTCTCCTCTCATTACCCTATTTTCTTCCATCACACTACGGATACTATGGGAGATGACCATAAGTTGCCCTCTTTTGAGGACTTTTATGATCGATTGACTAGGGAGAAAACCAAGTTGATTCAAATGGATGCTCTTCCTAAGAGTCAAGCTTTGACGACTCAATCTTCCAAGGGCAAGGATAAGAATAAGTAGCCCAAGAAAGATTCATCTACAAGTGGTGAGCCTCCATCCAAGCCTAAGGCAAAGAATGATCAGAAGACTAATCTTCCACCTCCTCCTAACTAAGGAGTCTTCCTCCAAATTTGAGAACAAGAATTGTTCCTTTTGTGAAAATTTTGGGCATGATGATGCACATTGTTTGTGAGGCTAGCAGCAATGGAGGAAGCTATGAGGAAGCACAATCTTGCCATGCCTAAGTCTTATTCCATGGGAAAAGGGCAAGCCCTCTTAGCTATGGCTTTGTCCTCGACCTGTTCCAGTTAGATTCTTGATTCTGATACTTCACATCATATGACTCATACTGTAGATCTTCTTGATTCTCTTTTTGATAGTCCTACTTCACATATTGATCTTGGGAACTCTTCTCGGATTCTAGTTCTAGGGACAGGCTTAGTTTAGTTGCAAGATGGTAGCATTGATGATGTTCTTCTAATTCTTGATATTTCATAGAATCTACTTTTTGTCTATCAAATTTGCAAAAAGTGATGGAAGGCTTGTTGAGTTCTCTCCTATTGATGTGGTTATTCGAGAGATGAAGAATCTTAAGGTCATTGCTATAGGCACAATTGATCATGTAGCCCGTTTGTATAGGTTTGAGGAATTTGAGTCATCATCAGGATCATCCTTTATTGCTCATGCTGATTCTGGGAGCAAGCTTTGGCACAAATGGTTTGGGCACCTAAATTATAGATATCTTTATCAGATGAGCACACAAAATTTGGTGATTGGTTTGCATCAAATCTCTTGTTCTGATGGAGTTTGTCTAAGTTGTGTTCTTGGAAAACATCAAAGGGATCCATTTCCTAAGGGTTTGGCCATACAAGCTTCGGCTCCACTTGATTTGGTGCATAGCAACCTCATGTCATTCCCCACGCCATTTCAGGGGCCAAGTATGCACTCACCTTTATTAATGACTTCTCTAGGTGCACATGGGTATACTTCTTATGACCTTCCTTGCATTTGTGGAGAAGCAATTAGGACATCCCCTTCAAAAGCTTCACACAGATAATAAGGGAGAGTATGCCAATCAGTCATTCAAGGTATTCTTCATCGACACACAGTGCCATACACTCCTCAACAAAATGGTGTGGCTAAGTGGAAGAATAGAACCTTACAAGAGATGGCCAATTGTATGCTTTAGTCTAGGTGCATGGCTCCAGCATTTTGAGCAGAGGTTGTTAATTGTGCCAACTACATTCAAAACAGTATGCCTCACAAGGTAGTGCAAAATATGACTCCCGAAGAGGCTTGTTCTCATGGAAAGCCCTAGATGTCCTTTTTCAGAATATCTGGTAGGGATGCATGAACATTCATTCCACATAGTAGACGTAAGGCAATGGTGATGAAGAGTCAACAGTTCATCTTTGTTGTCTATTATGAGAATGTGAAGGGTTATCGTTCGTTTGATCATGTCACTCGAGATGTATATTTTCATTATGATGTTAATTTTGATGAGTCTACCACTCTGAAGGATTCTCCATCACAAGCCTCTCTCTCTTCCTTATTTCTAGTTCTTCCTCAAAGGATATCTCTCTTCGAGAGGAGGTTGATGATGATGTTTCTTGTATTCATAATGATGATGGTAGTGATCTAATTGTTGATATTAGTCCATCTTCTCCTTCTCCACCTACACCCACTCGACCTTTATGGGTTAGCACAGTTCTTAAGGATGTTGAATCTCTTATGCGTGATCCCGCAACTACTCACCACACTTGTGCCCAAACTTAGGGTATCGGTCTTTTGAGTCGTGCAATTTCTACTGATCCTCATAAATTTTTAGATGTTTCAGCTGTTCTAGAGTGAGATACTGCTATGGCTGAGGAATATTCTTCCTTGATGAAGAATCATACTTGGGATCTTGTTCCTCTTCTTAAGGAAAGAAAGTTGGTTCGGTGCAAGTGGTTGTATTGTACCAAGTTTGCAGCCGATGGTTCTATTGACAAGTACAAGGCTCGTCTTGTTGCCAAGGGGTTTTCTCAAGTTGAGGGTATTGACTATTTAAGGACCTTTGCCCCTACAACCAAGATGGACTCCATTCGTTGTGTACTTTCTATTGTTGCATCTCAGGGTTGGTCAATGTATCAGATGAATATGAGAATTGCCTTCTTACATGATGATATTCAAGAGGAGATCTATACGGAACAGCTACTAGGCTTTGTGTAGGATTCTTCACTTGCTTGCAAGCTATATTGTTCATTATATGTCTCAAGCTAGCTCCTAGAGCTTGGTATAAGAAGATGGATAGGTTTTTGCTTGCTTTTGGATTCACTAGATGTTACTTTGATCCTACAATCTATATTCAGAGGCATAGGGGGGGCCTTTTATTCTTATACTTTGTGGATGATTTGATTCTTACAAGGAGTTCCTCTTCCATGATTGAGGATATTCATAGAGCTTTGATGGAGCATTTTGATATGACCAACCTTGGTTTGTTGCATTACTTATTTGGTCTTCAAGTTCATCAGTCTTTTGTAGGTATTTCTATCTTTCAACAAAAGTACACTCTTGATTGCTTTAGAGATTTGGGATGGTTGATTGCAAGCATGCCCCTACTCCTTTTCCGTTACGTGTTGTGTTGTGCACCAGTTGCACTGCTCTATCAGTTGTTGCTACTTTGTATCAACAGTTGGTTGACAAACTTTTGTACTTGACACATAGTCACCCTGATATTTCCTTTGCACTTGATCTTGTGTCTTGTTTCTTTCAAGATCCTCATGACAGTCGTTGGAAGGCAGCCATGCGTGTCTTGTAGTACATTTAGAGCACTACACAATTTGGCATTGACTACAGATCAGGTGCTACTAAGATTGTAGGCTTCACTAGCTGAGATTGGGATGTTGATGATCGAAAGTCTACTTATGGCTTTGTTTTTGTCTTGGTTGTGGTCTAGTTGCTTGGTCTTGCAAGAAGCAAACTGCTATTGCATTATCCACAACTATATTGAGGAGCAATCTTGGGTAGTCAAGAGGTTCTTTGGCTTCACAGTTAATGCCTAAGTTTGGCTTTCCTTTTGATCATCCCACTACTCTAATCAAAGTGCCATACATATTTCTCACAACCTAGTGGAGCATCAACACGCTAAGAATATTGAGAACTACATGCACTTCATTCAGCAGCTCATTCAAGACGATGTTCATACTTTGGAGTATTTGCCTACGAAGCACGATGTAGTGGCTATCTTCACTAAATATCTCCCCACTATCTTCAGTTTGATCGATGTTAGGGGTGAAGCAGTCCTTGGGGGGTCTTGAGGAGTCCTTCCTAACACTTTTTTCTTTTCAGCATTTTATGTTCTCTCTTTTGGAGAGGAATTTTATCGCACGGTTTTCTCCCCTTTTCTTTGGTTGTGAGAGATTTTCTTTTCATTGCACTGTAGTTGTACATGGGTACCTAATATGGCAATATTGTCACGACCCATAATGCATCTCATATTGCATATTGCATTTTCATTTGTTGATTGCATCCCTTGCATATTTCTACCTTAGTTGCACTTAAGAGGGAGTGTTGGTGTATGCATTTATACCATGCACATTTACTTAAGTTTACTTGGGTAAAAACATTTAATATTTAGTTGCATATAGTTATACATTTTTTTTTACTGCAGGAATCAAGCATAGCGCCCCTATAAAATGCAGTGTGCCATGTAAACTTTTTAATGTGATTGATGATGTTGGCGAGACACATCCTTCAGTAGCACATGGGCCGCGGGGAGACTAGACCTTGTGACTCCGTGCTTTAGCACAGGAAGCTCTTGCCAATCGAGCTAGGCCCCCAACCCATACATTAATTAATAATGTTATGTGCATTTATTTATTTTCCATTGAGGCAGTTGAAGGTTGTTCCCTATAATGTCCCCTCCTTAGGCAGGTCAGTGGGCAAACAAGGTTGGCCTATCAGTTGGTTCCCATAGGCCAACGGATTGTGTAGGGGACCCTTTTAGGGGCTTATGGAGACATATCAGGGCTTTGTGAGCTAGTTTGACTAGTTTTGGGCAGTCTCCTACATTATAGGAGGAATCCTTATTTTTTAGGGATGGACTGAGGGTTGGCAGGACACACCAGGGAACCTCCGACATCAGCCTAAAGACTTATGGCACAGTTCCTATTTTTTAGGAGAGTTCCTAAACTTTAGGGGAAGATTGTCAGTTAGCTCGCAATGTTCAAACAACATCAATGGACAAGAGCCATCAAACGAAATTTAGATCAAGGTCCAAATGAGTGAGTTACAAAGAATTTGGAAATAATTTAATTATTTCCTAAGTTGGTCTTAATAAATTAATAATAAAAGTGATTATTAAATCTCACCAGCAACTCTGATTTCAACTATGGGAAAGAGTAAGCAAATTCAGCCCATCTTTTAAGTATGAATAATGTGGATGATATTAAAGATGCTAATTCCTACAGTTGCATAATTAAAGAGCTACAACCGCCACACTTTGTATGTTGCTTCTTTTCGCTAATATATAAAGGATGGGTATAAGCCACAAAGGATTGGTCATTCCATAGAATAATATCATAGAATAAAAATTAGTCTGATCTTGGGTTGTCTATAGAATAGTTGATATTAAGTTTATGCTAATGATATCAGAATATTCTTTAATATATTTCAACAACTCATAGCTAATAATCACATCTGATCAGCAATTCTGACATCAAACTTCTCAGTAATTTTAGACAACTAGACACCATATTACCAAAGTAAATGCATTTTACAACTGGCTCCAAAGAGTTCACAGTAAATCAAGCAATAAAATTTTAAGGAAAATCAATTTAAATGAGAAACTAGAGTTTTCAATTACCATTTTCATGTAGGAACGCAGAAAACATCCCAGCTTCTGCATGTGCCTGAGAGAGAACAACTTCTGGCATATCCATCTTCGATGGATCTCTCACAAACTTCTCCTTAATAACAACACAATCTTGCACTGTAAAATAAAATAAAAATTTTCAAGTAACCTATCACAGAAATAAAAATAGTCACACTATGTGGAAGCATTATCTACGCAGAGTCAAGAAAATAATTTCACTAATAAAGATAAATATTGAACCTTCTGTCTGGTCCATAAATTATAAGCCAACTACTCTTATGAAGGACTAATTAGTTTTAACTTTAAGCATAGATTTAAACATTATATCAAACTACCAAAAATATCAGGTCTATTTGTGAAAAACATTTTTAATATGTTGCCACCGTGCCGCATCCAATTGCCTGAAACTATTGGCAACTGTGAATTAATGCATCATCAACAACAGATTAAGGTATCCTTTAGTTTGAACCTATTGGCAATTGTGAATTAATGTCTCATATTTATAAAGGATAAATATGAAGAATCAATTGTTAGTTTGAATGAATTTGAAGATCACAGTGTTATTTAGAAACACAAAGTTGTAGGAGAATTATATGAAAATATTACAAATGATTGATGAATATCATCACAATTCCTACTTTCTTAAAAAAAATTAAACCATTGTGGGTAAAAGCCAACAAGATCCAGTCTAGTGTAAGAATAAATGCTTACGATCAATTATGCATAACATCGCTTATTAAATGGAAATCACATCCGTTCATTGAGACTCTTATCATACTAAAAAGGAACTACACTTGTCCATCTAATGTTCATCCTATAAATCTTTCAATACAAGTAAGCAATATCACGCTATTATTTTCAGGGATGAGGGTATGCAGCAAACCTATTAGACACTTCCAATTTCATCTTACATTGAAAACTTAAAAGTGTGAGTCTTCTTATATGAACCTTCCATGCATTATATATTGTAATGTCCCCAACTAGGACTTTACTTGATTTACCCTAAAATTCCTACCAGGGTTTAGATTGCACTTGGAAATGGCAGTTTACTTAGTCTATGTAGTGTTCCCTACTAGGAGGCTGCCAATTTCCAATGATTAACATACATCAATATGGACACACAAATTAAATTGAGTTAAGAAACAATGAATGATTCATAATACATTTGACAGCTAACATAATTAGGTCCAATTCCTTCTCTCCTAAACATGTCAACCCTAAGAAGGATGGAGAACACTTGTCATAGGGGGCTCAGAAACAAATCTACAAGTAGGCTCCCTCAAGGTTTCCAGAACACATATTCATACCCATCTCAGGACTATTCCCTCAAGGCTTCAGAAATACATGCCCTTACCCTATCTTGGGATTCACCCACCTTGTGAGGAATTACTCCAGCCATTCCCTACAACTAACCTATCCTCAAAAGGGGCTATAGCGAGAGATAAAGGAATAGGCTATGAATATACTAACTTCAAACGGATAATGAATAATTGTGTGTGTGTGTGATTTCACTATTATAACTGTTATTAATACTACAATATATATATATATATATATATTAGACCATATCTATTGGTCCCTTAATCCTAATAGCATTTTGATATAATATTCTGATTTATAGATAAGTATAGCATATCAGTATGCTATCACACAATGCCCGCTAGCAATAAAATATAATTTATTTTCCTTTCTGATCTCTTCCTTCTGAGGAGTATCAAATATATTTTCTAATCTCTAGCCCTTCAATGATTCTCTTCCTTGTGGTGAATGCCAGATATAATTTATAATCTGCTTCCTCCATGCCTGATTGTGAGAGATTGATTCTCTTCTTATACCTTGCATATTGATGTGATGCCATCAAGGGACATGTCCTTGTCTCTTCATTACTGTTTATGCCTCTTCCTAACATAATCTCATTGGTAATGCTCAAGACGATATTAATTAACACAATGGATATTTAACATAATCGCTGTCCACCATTTCTTAATCGCTGCTTTATCATTAATTGATTTTAACCAAATTGCTCATCATTAATCCTTAACCGGTCCTCCTCAAGGTATATCAAATGATTATCGATGTTCGGTATTAGTTACAATGCTTACAATGTTAAATGATACTGATCTCTTCCATCGATTATGCCTTAGTCAATTGCTGACTTGTCCACACTGCTAATAAATCACTTCATACATTTTTCCCATTGTGTATATCTACGCAGCTTAGTAATCTCTTCCACCATTGATATCTAGAATGGAATTGCCAGCAGTATGCATATTGAACACTCCTCTTGATTCAGTCAAGTCACATTATAATCCACATTGCACAATATCAAGGTGCCATGACGATCATGTGATAACTATTTCGACTGTAGGAAGTTATTTCATGTTTCGATTATATGAAGCAGTCTTCACTTTATTCATTTCATCATCTGAATAAGTATAACCACTTCCACTCACTACATCACATACTAATCTCGATTTATTATAGTTTTTAGCAGAATTAACTAGTCTTCAATGTACCTATATTATGCTCTCCTTCTAATGGATTTGATGAGTTTGGTTACTCAGCTTCCATCAGTACTCGAGGATATTGGCTGGCAACATATGAAGGCATTCCATGTTTAACTTCTACTAGTAATGATAGAATTTGTGTTTCATGGTCACAATATGAATGTTCTAATACCATATCTGTTGCACAATAAATGCTCAATGCATCATGACTTACTCTTCTTCAATATTATTTACACCACCCATATCAAATATGCATACACTGATGCTAATTTCTACATGGTATACTTGGAAGCTTTCGATAATTGTTTGCTTGTTTGGATGGGGACATCACGATCTCCTATACTTCTTTCCCATGCATGACATATATGCAATAGCTTTTTGGTATTATGTATAACTTTTAATAAGCATTGTTCATTTCATTATTGAGGTCAACAAACACTAAGTCCTTGCAGCTCAATTCTTAAATATAGGCAAAACCATCATTATACATATTCAACTTTTGCAACTCGAATTTGCAGAATTACCTCCTTTTTTATTAGTCCAGCCATTATAATTGTTAACATATATAAGCCTCCCCTTGCTTTAAATTATACAAAGTGATCTTTACTTAATCAAGAAGGAAAGAAAGAAATGTTCACAAATAGTGCAACCAACAAATACAGTTGTAAAGACGGAGCTTAAAGTATCTTCAAATAGAACAAATAAAAGTGTGTACAGATTTCATTTTATATGGAACATTTGAAGACTAGTGTTCATATGCCTCAAGCTCTAAAGACAGAAAAAAATGCTTCTTTTATCCTCCCAAGATCCATGGCAGCTTGTTTCAACCCATTGGCAATGTTAACATACTCTAATCTGATTGACGGTGAATTACACCATGTCAGTAATTTGCCTAAATAGACAAGACTCTTAAAGATCTAGAAGATATGTCTTTTGCAGACAATGTCAAACTAGAGATAAGCAGTTGGAAAAGAAAGATTCAAGACTTTTGAGTGAATTAACAATAAATATCTTCCATAATCAGTCCAATATATTTTTAGGAAGAATTTTGATTTCCTTTTGTCATAGACATCTAATTATCTCAAAGAGGAAGATGTCACGAGACATTTCATAGAACTTTGAATGAGGTGATATTCAGTGTGTTGGAATCATTTGCCGTTGCACCAAAAGCTCGAACTATCAATGCTCGATACAAATGTCAGATTTAACCCGATCCACGAGAGGAGGTTAAGCCATGTCACGAATCTCCAAGGAGGTGCTGACCACCAAGTCAACAATCTCCCCCTCAGCACCGACTGAGCCTTCAGCACCCACTGAAGGGAGACTCGAACCCATGACCCAAGGCTCTGATACCAATTGTTGGAATCATTTGCCATTGCACCAAAAGCTCGAACTATCAATGCTCGATACAAATGTCAGATTTAACCTGATCCACGAGAGGCGGTTAAGCCATGTCATGAATCTCCAAGGAGGTGCTGACCACCAAGTCAACACAGTGCACAAAAGACTAGTGGCCTACAAGAGATGCAATTAAATTAGTTTCCCAAACTCTTTGAATGGAGACTCTACAGAGAGGAAAGGGGGAGTTTAAGAACAGAAACAAGCCAAATCAATTCTTGTCACTCTTTGCAATCAATGCTTATATGAATCTAGTAATGGTAGATGTCAAGGCATTATTGTAATGTCTTTGTGAAGTCCACCATAAGATGTCTTACTAGTAAAGAAGTTAAAGAGATCAATTACCACATAATTTAATACAGTTAGGTCTGCTATAGGGAAAGTTTCTTATCTAATGAATATCTTCATATGAAAAATGCTAGAATTCCAAGATCCTCATGATCCATCCGAACTGATAGAGAACAGTGAATCCTCAGTATAGGAATAACATAAACAAATTTCAAAATTTGCAAGGGAAATGAAATTGTTCATGTACTAGTTAGACAAAAACATCCTAGATTTAGCTTTATATGGAGTGTGCAGTTGTGAATGAGTTTGTCAATTTCACAACTTCCAAAGGTCAAAGTGTTTATGCTCTCTCCATGACAAGTATAAGAAGGATGCTTGCTCTTGGTGGATTCCTCAATGACCTCAAATTGCCACACTTCCAAGTTTTTGCAATCAAGATTTTACTACACTCTCTAAATTTAATATTTTGTTATTTTAAAAATCACCATTTTCAAATTTGAAGTTTGATTTACAATTTATTAATTTAACAACTCTAACAAGAGTTCACTTTGTTTCAATAGATTCCTAGTAGTTATTCATCTAAGGAAAAATTGAAGTACATACGTCATCTGAACAGAATTGGAGTACATAGTCGATCCACTCAATGAAGCACAACCGAATGGCAACAAGTAAAGCAAAGGAGCTAATTTACATGCATGTCAGCATGCGCCTTTTTACTCACAAAGATGAGTACGAAGAAGGGGCAACAAAGTTGTGGGATGTAGACCCAAAGTTAATTGACTTGGACCTTTCTTCTATTGCACAATCTTCAATTTTTAAGTTGTTGAGTAGCCAGCATACTTTTAGTCGGAGTAGTAGTGAAGTTCCATGTGGTTCTAATCTACTTGTATCATCTAATGTTAATGATGATGATGATGTTGTTGGTATTAATGATGACCAATATGATGGTGATTATTGATTGTATTATTTTAACATTGAACAACTATTATATACCATGACATTCAAGTTTGACACATTGATATCCAATTAGTATATTGTATTTCAAATTTTGAAATTTGTAATGGTTTTGCTGAGTATATGCATGACATCTAAGTTGCCGGTCTTGATTCAAAATTGTGTTCGGGTTCAGGGTTCTGTATTGCAGGTTTGTCCAATATTTTTTTAGGGGGTTATCAAACATATATATAGTAATATTTAATATGATAAGAATGGAATTTTATATAATCAAGTATAAATATATTATAATTATAAATCTAATTTTAATATCTTTGATCATAAATATAATATAATATAATAATTATAATTATAATATACTATATAATAATATATCAATTTTTATTTTTTATTTTTATTTTTGATCGGTAAAAGGCCGAAGCTGAAAGTTTATTAATCAGAAAAGATACAAAACCCCAGTCAATGCAGGCGCTGGTAGGAAAGAGCGGGGTTGAGAAAACCTCCAGCCTTGCCCGGGACCGCAGTCCGGAATTGCTACATAAGAAAAAGAGGGCATACCCTCCTAGACCAAATTCATATTATAATTTAACACGCCAAGTACAAGTTTATGCTTATCTAGTCTATGCTGTAAAAATTATTTAATTTAGCTTTCCTTCTAAAGAGCTTAGAATTTAGAACCTAATAAGGTCAAGATTTTGCAAGGTTATCTGTCGATCATATGGGATTGTGTCCTGGTTGTCCCGTCCTACAAGAGACTCCTCAAAAAATCGCCAAAAAATATAGGACCTGAAAATTCTGAGCTTTGACTAAGAGCTTTGTTAGTAACATCATAATAAGAATATGTTGCTCCGGAAAAAATATGAGAGAAAGGACAGCTACATTTAAATGATAGAGACAATTGTTTAAAGGAGGAGAACTTTACCTGTATATGTATCGCCATGTTCTAAAGAGATGTAGTATTTGATGCCCACTTTCTTGGGCAAGATCAATAGGACTACCAGCATGCTATTATGAGAAGTATACTCCTTTGTAAAACTAGCTTAAGCCCAATGTTATTTAACCTTTACTTAATGAAAATTAAGTTAATCCTCTAGATGCTAGAAGATACCCCTAATGCTGAAAAAGTTCCATATGACATGCCAGTGCATAATACTTCTGGATAGTACTTTTTATTCCATTCTAAAATTATATCCTCTGTGACCAAGATCTAGTAATAAGAAATATGCTTATTGGTATTGAATCTCCAGAAATATTTATAAATTCAAATTTCTAAGAATACTCTGCTGAAAAGTTTATGACAAGGGGTTTAGTAATACAAATAAGTGATATTATAGTACCTTTGATCTAAAGCTAATATCTAAGAAGTGGGAACATGCGAAGAGGCTACACAAAACCATGAATTATGCATTGGGCTATATGCTGCACAGAACAGAGAATTATAAAATATAGCTAGATCTATATTTAGGTAGAGACATCAAAATCAAACCTTTACCGTGAGGGGGCCTTCTCGGATATGCAATATCTCTAGAATATTAAAATGAGAAGCATATGTTATAGCCAAATAAACTTAACTTGTGAAGACACCCGATTTGAATATGCCAAAATTTTCAAAAGCCGATTCATAATAGCTAAGAGCATCATTCATATTCAGGCAGAGGAAAGCACAGAAACTCAAAAAATGTGATTGCTATAGTGCTATAATACTGCTGTTAACACCATAGGACCATAAGATACAAATATCCAGATTTAACCATATCTAATTATAATCGGCTAATACATTTCAATTTCTATTGTGATATGCCTTAATCACTCCCCTGGCTTTGAGGAGCACCAAAGTTACAAAATATGGAATAGGTTTTCATTCTAAAGGACATCTGAAAATATGATATGAAGAATTATAATTGAGTTGGTTGGAGGCTTGGCTCCTGAGAGCCTCATTATGAACCTGAAACAAGGATGCTGATATCTTATGTCTACTCTTTAGTGGCTGACTCAATTAATCTAATTAATTGATGAATTCAGTAAGTGATAGGAGCTAATTTACTATCGGGGGTGTCTTTGTTTGTCGAATAGATTTAGAACTTACATTAATTAGTGAGTCAAAATTCTGTCCTAATAAGTAGTTGCTAAGCTCAATTAATCTTACCCAAAAAACAGCATGAAATTATTTGAAAGTAAAATAATGCTTAAATTGAACAAGTTAAAAGACTTTCTCGGACTATTAAGTAATTTATGCTATTTTGAGGTTAGATCCTAATACGTCTGATATGTCTTATAGTATTTGAGTGTTATTGTTATTTGCTATTGTATTGATCCTTATTGCTAGTGTTAAAGCTGATGATGCCTTAAAAAAGAAAGGATAATCTTGATAAAACAAGTCTCTTAAATATGTCAATATTTAGAAGATAGTATCTACATGGGTCCAGGCGCCAGAGATTTACATAAATTCAAGTACTATAGTTGTTTCTGGCTTGTGATTCTGAGTTATCTAATTCAAGGCTTCGTATTTTCCTTTTCTTGTGTTGTTTCCCTTCTTCAAGCCAAATTTTGACTAAATTGTCTAACTCTGAGTCCGTAAAACAATCCATGTCTGCAAAACCGACCTCATCAAGATGCCAATACTCGTAAAACTAGTTTTCCTTCATGGGCTTCCGAATATGGAGATACTGGAGCAAAAAATTAATATTTCTTTTAACAATGGATTCTCTATCTTTGAAAGCATCCAGGTTTTCGGATGTAATGATGGGGTAATAAGTAGGGGGATTTCCTTTGGTGGGTACCAAATTGTAGAATTTAGGTTTTACTATAGTAAGGTCCTTACTAACATTGTGGAGGGCTAGATCTAGATTGCCAAGATATCTGCACTTGAAAGTCCTATAACATAGCCTCCAAATCTCCTACTTAGGGCACCTCCAAAAGAATAAGACAGCTACAAACATTGATGTGATGTTGGACAGGACTCTATACCTATCCATACTATCAAGGAATTCCAGTCCTAAGATGCGCACGGAAGCTCTGATGATGAGAGCATGCTTGTTGATCAGCACCTTCTTAATTTGTTTAGACGTGATCCTTCCAATAAAGGCCATTTGGCTCCTATTGCAAGTAAGTATAATTGGGGTGTCCATGCTTTCCTACAATAAGGAGGGAGATATAGATGTGGAAATGTCAGTAGTATAGGGCTAAAGGTAAAGCAAGGGTGTTATTTATATTACAAAACCTTCTCTAGTCATGGCGTTTGGGATTCTAGGGCTAATCAAAGCAAATTACTACATCAGCTACCGGGGGAATGCGTGGAGTTTTCTAAAATAAAAGGGCTATTATTAATTCTACCACTGCATTTCATCAAGCGTTTGGTATGCCATTTGGGCTATTAACCAGAAGCTTAAGGGTCAGTTATAAATTCGGTCCTACTAGGGTAAGGACGAAAATTATCAAGATCATTCTAAACTGAGCTATACATAATCTGTGAAGAAATAAAAGCATTAAAATTATCCTTAATCTATAAGGAAATAAAAGAGTTCTATCTTAATAAAACATACAGTCTTATATTTACCTTATACTAAGTACAAGCGTAATATTGTAGCTAGTTATCGTTATGTATTCACTTCATAATACCCTTTTGACCTTAGTAATAGTATCCTGAATCTCACTATTTATCCAACATCGTCTTGGAAGATGATTTGTAACTATGCTATAAACTTGATATCTACAAAAAGATGTTTAACCCTGCAAATCATATGTTTCCCCCTTTCTGGATCATCTTGCAATCCCAAATATTGTCATTCTTCCTCATCAGCACAATGTATTCTTCTTCAGCATCCATTTTCTTTGAATGCCGGGTGCACCTGGAGATCTCTGGAGCCATAACATGAAGGTTTGCAGCATCTTCATTGTCCAAGTCACCTGGTATGTTAAAACCCTCACTTCTCCAATAGTTAAGAATTCCACTTAAGTCCATATCACCAGGCAGGATTTCGTTGTAGAGGAAATCCAAATTCCTTAGCATCTCAGGCCAGTGGGTATCGAAGCATTCTTCGTCTTTGAAGGACATCATAGGTATACGTTGAGATTGTGGTATATCTTCCAGCTTAGACAACTTCGTTTTCATTGTGGTTTCCGGGTATGGTATCGTGAGTTGGTTGTCTACGCAATAAACCATGTTTTCTAAACCTTCAAGCAGATCTTCATTAAAGACGGAGTTAGCAACCTGGATAATGTGATCTTTACTTTTACCTGCGAAGACCGATATAGCTATGAATTGTCTGATGACCGCACCATTGGTCTTGAATGTAAATTCATTATCGAAATCATAATCTCCCAACGCTCTCTCAATCGCCCTTCTTGTTGCATTCGGCAGAGGATTTAGGATTTGATTCCATCTTTCCGGCAAGACACGCCCTTTAAACGCCATTGCTCGACTCCCTTTGGATGCAAAGGTTATCAGTCTCGACTCCATTTCATGGGGAGGCTCAAACTTTTCGGGAGATGAAATGTAGAAGGCTGAGGAGAAATAAATCAAAGGGCAGTCATGTATATAGTCACGATATTGACACCTGGATATCTGGCCTCCTGTCATCACTATCGCCTTGTGTTGTTACATGATTTTATAGGTTGAGCATGTTCTTTTGTTCTAATCATTATGTATTACTCCTAAAAAGACAAGGATGTTCTAGATTATCTAGAAAGTTCTCGCCTATAAGGAGAGTAAAAAAGTCATGAATGCTCGAGCAAATTATTTATTAATTATAGATTATACTAAAACAGGCACATGACTCTTAGTAAAGAAGGTTTAAGGCAACATCTAAAACATATAATCAAAGTTCAGGGGCAATCATTAAATCTACATTCTACCACCCAATACTCTGTGGGGATTGGATTGTGCTTAAATGCTAATAACATAGATTATTATAAAGATTTGACAGTTTATCTAACTATGCAAGGAGGTTGAACTCTCTTATTCGAAAAGAGATCCCGCTGAGGTCTATAACTATTGCCAGGGGCCAAAGTTAATAAAAACATAGTATCTAATGAGAAATCTAGACGCCAAATGCATAAATTATTAGCTACTGTGATAGGAAGAAGACCATAAGAATTTTAGTCTACTGAAGGGAAATGAATTGCCACATTCTATACTTACCTTCCTCTAAAGAAGACCATTTAAGATTGCTAAAGATTAAAATCGACCGAGCTACTCCAATGGGGTGTGATGAAACTCAGAAGTAAAGTGACCCATACAAGCGTTAGTCCTGGAATCACAGGGCTCCTAAACAGGTGGGATCTAGAGGTCGTTACATAACATCAACTAGTAGTTAAGGGGACAATATGAGGTATTTCAAATACTCATAAATTTTGAATAGTATACAAACATTTAATAGTGCAAAATGCATCGGGTCTCTTACCCAGATACATTTTATTCAAAGAAAATTACATTTAATATTTAGAATCTACTATGTCTGTAACATTAGAAGATAATATCCCTGTATAAGTCTAGATATCTAAATTAAACAAGGTATATCAGGTCTCAAGTAATCATGAGGGTAAAGATATCCTAAAATCAACATATATGTAATCCTAAAATCAACTTAAGAGTTTACCATGCTATGACTGGTAACAAGTATATCTGTAATCCGATTAAGTTTCAGAAATCTAATTTTTCAGTTTTGTACCAGTGCTTTGGGTCATGTACTCTTTGAAGACAAGCCTTGATACTTAATGCTACAGTTATTTGCTTTAGCTATTAGTCTTAGTTAATGATACAGGAAGTTTTTTATGAAAGATTCTAGAAGTTGAAAATTTTATACTTGTGAAATCAGTTAATATTCTTAGTTAGGCTATGGATGGGAACTGTAGATTGTCTAATTATAATAGGATTATGCTTACACAGTATCTCCATTAGGACCTTGATTAGCAAGCTAGTCTGCATCTATATTACCTTCTCTATAAATGTGTTTGATTTCAAATTGGGGGATGGTGTCCAAGATATCAATGATATCTTCTATTTTCGAGTTGAGTTTCCAATTTGGGGTCTTTCTAGTTCTGATTGCATTAATTATTATTTGAGAGTCTCCTTCAGTTTCTACTTTAGAGAGGCCTAGTTGTTTACATAGTTTGAGTCCTTCTAAGACAGCCTTACACTTTGCCATGTTATTAGTTGTGGGTTTAATGGGCCTAGTGAATTTAGAGAGGTGACCAACCGTCTTTAGGAGGTGACCATTTACAGGTGCTTCTATCTGATTTTGATTTGTTACCACCTCTCCCATATAATGGTGGGATTGCTAGTCTAGGCCAGAGATTTCTAATCATATTATCCCATTGTTTAAAGGAGTTTTCAAGACTAATCTTATCTCTTAGTCTATTATTAGTTACTTCAATAATTGACGCTTCTATTTTGTTGGTAATCGATTTCCAACCAAGCTTTTGATCTGTAAAAATTCTTCTGTTTCGTTCTTTCCATATTTCCCACACTAGTATAGAGGGAGAGATTATCCAGATATCTTTGAACAAGCTATCTTTATTCAGAGAGGGTTGTGCTTTAAGGCAATCCATTAGATCGAAAGGCATAGCTAAGTGCCAGTTTAGGCACTTGCACAACCATTTCCAACATTTCTAGGTAAATATACAATTTATGAGTAAATGGTTGGCATCCTCTTCTTGACATTCACACAAAGGGCATCTAGAGGGGCCTGCAAAGCCTAGCTTCCTTAATCTATCTGCAGTTAAAATTTTCTTTTGCATCGCTGTCCAAAGGAAAATTCCTACTTTAGGGAGGCACGCCTTACGCTAGCATAAGTTCAGAGGGCTATCTAGGGTATCCATGTTATGTTCCTGCACAATTGTTTTATAACCGTCCTTCACATTATATATTCCACTATTTGAACCTGCCCATATAAGTTTATCTTCTTTGTTTTTAATAGTAATTACTCTATCTTTGAGGATGTCTATGAGCTTTTGTCCTTCCTCATTCTCTATTGGAATATCATTTACTGTTTTCCAAACTAGATCCTCTTCAGGAGAAATATAATCCTTCAAAAAAGGGCCTCTAATATTTTTACAATTATCCATGAATCCTTGTGAAAACCTAACTTAGTGAGGGGGGTGAAACCACCCCAAGAGTCATCCCAAAAAAGAGCCTTGTCCCCTTTTCCAATATCCCACGTGAGTACCTTGTTAATAACTCCTCTAGATTCTTTAATAAAATTCCAAATACGAGATCCTTTCACATGGGACCGAGATCTGAAAATATTGATGGGGTCCGCATTTGGGATGTATTTGTGCAAAAGGATTGTGGCCCATTTGCTATTAGATTCCTTATATAATCTCCATATGAGTTTGGCACCTAGTGCTTTATTCTGCCATTGTAGATTTTTTATACCTAATCCACCCTGGGATATCGGTTTACATAGATTTTCCCATCTTATGAGGGCTAACTTTTTTTCCTCTGAAGGACCTTGCCAGTAGAAATCTCTAAGAAGCTTGTCTAAACTAGCTTTAACATTGACAGGAAGAGGGAGTATCGACATATGATATGTGGGAATGATTGTCAATACAGATTTAATCATTAGCCCTCTCGGCTTTAGTGAGCCATTTACCTTTCCAGTTACCTTTTTTGGATTGGATTTTGGATAACACCTGCTGCCATAACTTTGTGCTGTGTACCCCCTTATCTAGGGGGATCCCTAGGTATTTACAAGGAAACTTGCCAATTTTATAACCCAAGGTGTTGCAAATCTGTTGCGCTTTGACTGGAGGTGTATTAACGAAAAAAACTTTAGATTTATTAGGATTCACTCTCTGCCCTGATTTATATAATACATCAAATTTTATATAATAAAGTATGAAGATATTTTTAAATACTAAAATTTTAGATATTAAATAAAATACAAATCTACATTGTTTAAAAATATATATAACAATAATAATGATATTAAAATTTTATTTTAAAAAATATATTAAATAAAAACAAAGTCTAAAAATTAAAATCTAAATATTAAATATTAACTTTTATAGAAACAGAACAAATAAATAAAATCTAAACTAAAACTAAAATTAAAAACCAAAACATTAACCACATCATCGGCTTTTGAAGGGGATACTCTTCCCTCCACATCGTCCCAAGTAAGAGTTACACTGATCTCATTACAGTGGCTGAGATTTTATGTTGTCGTCAGGAAATAGAATATTGCTGGTGTCACTGGAAATATATTGTAAACATTGCTGAGATAAATGGAAATGCTTTTGTGAATTCTCTTAATACCTGTTACCCTACGGGGGCAAACATTTTGCGTCGTTGTCGATACGAATCTGGGAGTGATAGAGTGTTACATGGCAAAGGTAGCATAATGGGCCAACCAGTGGACGAGGGTATGTGCAGCAGTCATGAAAACAAAGAAGGATTTTAAGAATTGTTTGAAGGTGAAAGGACATTGATTGTGGACTTTGCAACCATTTTGCAGTCATCGATTGAAACAAACATATGAAGGGAAGTTGCACGAGAAGAAGTTCCAGAGAGTGCAATGTAGACTTCACTCAGTGTGAGCCCCATAATAGATCGGATGATGTGTCGTTTGCCCAGACACTTGGCACAACCCTTCCTGGCCTTGCAAAACTCATGAGAAGAGATCAACAGAGAGAACTGCCACTAGCAGATTTTGCAGCGGTACGAAGAGAACAACCAAAGAGAATAGGAGCATGACGAAACCCGAAGGAGGCAACATATTCTCAACCCCTTCGAATGAAAAATTAATGCCAAATACCTTAACAAAGATAAGAACCATACTCGGAAGGGACAAGGAGACGACTACGAGGCCATTCAAAGGGCCTTGAGATTGGAGGAACAAGCAGAATGAAGGAGAAGGCTATGGAGACTAGCCAAAGGGATGGCTTGAAGGGGAAGAAGGATTGTCGGAGAGAAGTTCGAGAAGCGGGGCCGAAGGACACAAAGTGTATGGTGACGAAGCAAGTATCTGTACCAAAGGAGTAACAGAAGGAGACGTGGTAGTTGACCTAATCAAAGAGACTCAAAACCATTTCGGACATCTCACAATTACACCGCCAGGAAGCAGAGGCTTTCGTGGAGTGGAACGAGAGATTCGAAGGGAAGTAGGGGAGACCGAGAATAGAGACGCAAGGGATACCTGTGCGGTCAAAGGTGTTGGCAAGACTCAGGATCACGTTGATCATAACAATCTATTCAGTTCCACTATACCTAGTTTAGGAGTTCCCAGTGATTTAGGAGTTCCCAATGAACTGAAGCTAGAGAGGAATATCCCAATGGCGAACAAACAAAAACTGCCAAAGTTCACAAGGGATGGGAAGGACCCTATACAACACTATAAAACATGCGAGACAATTTGATCGGCCAATGGGGTGACCAACCACAATGAATGGGTAGTGTAGTTTCCTGCAACCCTACG
Organism: Chamaecyparis obtusa; assembly: GCA_027943335.1. Classification (NCBI taxonomy): domain Eukaryota; kingdom Viridiplantae; phylum Streptophyta; class Pinopsida; order Cupressales; family Cupressaceae; genus Chamaecyparis; species Chamaecyparis obtusa. The sequence continues at coordinate 293,372 of BSBK01004420.1, forward strand.
CGTAGTAGCCAGAGATTGGTTCTCCGACATCGACAGAACAAAGGTAAACACATGGGATGAATTGAAGAAATCATTTCAAAGTGAATTTAGACTGCTTTGGGACGATAACGAGATCGTGGCCAAAATGTACAGTACGAAGCAGGGTAAGAATGAGAATGTGAGAATGTATGGTCCGCGACTGAAGGAGTTGGTCGGGAAAATGGACAACCAACCAGCAAATGACCTGAAGAAGCATTGGTTCATTGAGGGGCTGAAGTCCTCTTTGAGAAGAAAGATGAAAATTGTTCCTCCTACAACATATGAGGATGCGTACAACTGGGCAATGGACTTGGAGAGCAAAAGAAAAAACATCAAGAAAGAACAAGTCATCGTCAAATGATTCATCCTCGAATGGAAGTAGCAGTGAGGGAGAGTCCAACAAGAAGGTACAAGTGCTCCAAAAAGACATGCAGCATATGATGGAGTTTAAAGTGATGAAGGGCAGTAGCGGCAAAAAAGAAGAATTGTGGTGCACAAACTGTAAGGTGAAATGTCATACAAAAGGCACATGCTCGAAGAAGGCCTCTAGTGACATTTGCCATATGATGGGACACTCCACCAAGGAGTGCCCATACAACATGAAGACAAGGAGTGCACAAGTACTCTTCACATAGGAACAATCATCGACATCCATAGCAACGAGTACCTCTCAACAACAAACTAACACAATGGCATCGTCTAGAGGATACAAAAACAATCGACGGAGAAAACGAGACTATAACAATAACAATAATAATAAGAATACCTGGAGTCGGATCTAATACAATGCGAAGGGTCACCCAATGATTCAGTGTCGAGCCTACAACCAGTAAGGGCATTTTGCCTGTGATTTCCAAAAAGAGGAAACCCTGCAACACTTATGGCGATGGTGTGGTCCTAGTGACCATGAGGACGTGAACTGTCCCAAGCCGGGAGTCAACCTACTCAACATTGAGAGGCCAAGTGAATAAGATGTGATATTGGCGATCACGAGAGCACAAACAAAGAAAGCAACCTACCCAGACCCACATACGGAGAAGGAAAGGGTATGGGAAGCAAAGGCCGACATTGAGAGAGATGATGGTTGAACGAAGAGAAACCCAGGGCACGGCGAGAACTTCATCCTGTACAGAAGCAGAAAAAAATATCATGAGGCAAGTGTTGTAGTTGGAGGTGCCGATGAAAATTAAAGACTTTCTCGAAACCATGCCATAGTTGAGGATTGCCATACTAAGCACCGCACATGTACCTAATCGTACAACGAACCATGCAGAAGTTTTGGTCAGCCCTTCGGCAGACCCAATGTTGTTGGCTATGAATAGTGGGTCACACCCTGCGGTGGTGGAAATGGGCATCCTCGAAACCATCCTTACCAACACTATTGTCGATGGAGGATCGAGGGTGAATGTGCTACCCAAGGGAACCTGGAAGAAGCTCGGAAAGCTAACATTGTGGCCGCCAACTTTCAACTTGGTGGGTGTCGACCAGCACAATATCAAGCCAATCGAGACTCTGATGGCCCAACAGGTAACCATTGGTACCAAACTCTTCGTTCTGGACTTCATGATGATTCCCTTGAAAAAGAAGGGTTACGATGTTATCTTGGGGAGAGGGTGGCTTGTCACTGCCAAGGTGAACCACAATTAGAAGCGCAACATCCTATCAATGGAGAATGGAGGAAGAAAGTTTGTAATCGACCTAAGAACTCAAATGGTCAGCGAGGAATTGGCATCCTCTTCCAAGTCAAAGTCAAAAGGAGAATTGACTAGAGTTGATGAGGGAAAATGCAAGATGGAGCCAAATGACGAAGGTGTTCTGGAGTTGGAAGGATGCTTTGGAGATGATGCCAATTCTATAAATGGTCTCTTCAACTGGCAGATGGAGGACTACGAGTTATTCCACTGTAACATGTTGTATATAGAAGAGCCAGAAGAAAAGGACTTGTTTCCGCTGGAGTACGGAGAGTATAAGGAAGGAGAGGCCCAAGTCAATGAGACTTTTGCACACCAGTTTGAGGAGGAGAAACCTATAAGATACAAAGAGCCCAAGTTGAAGGTAACAAACTTGGGGGATGAAGAAAACCCCAAGAACATATTAGTGGGAGATGATTAGAATCCGGTGTTGAAGGTCGGCCTTCAAAATATTTGAGTACAAAGACGTCTTCGCCTAGACTTATAAGGATTTGAAGGGAGTGCCTCTAGAGTTATGCGTGTACCACATCCCACTTGTACCTGGAGCCCAACTGGTATAGAAGAGACAATATCGAACAAATAAGAACTATGTTGCGCGGGTGAATGATGAGATTCAGAGGATGCTCGAAACAGGCATTATTTTTCAGGTTCAGACCAGCGAATGGGTATCACCCTTCGTGATCTCACTGAAGGAAGCAAACTAGATACGCATCTGTGTAAACTTTCGGTGCCTCAATGCGGTTACTATCAAGGACCCGTTTCCCATACCTTTCATAGTTTGGAGGAAGTAGTGGGACATGAAATGTATTCCTTCATGGACAAGTTCTCGGGGTATAATCAAATCTCCATCACCAAGGAAGATAAACTGAAAACAACATTTGTGGTGGAAGACAGGGTCTACGCGTACAACTAAATGCCCTTCGGAGTGTGTAACATGCCGACAACTTTCTAGAGGATCATCTTTCACATCTTTGATAAGATGTCGCTAGGAAATTTCAAAGCATTTCTTGATGACTCGTCTATTTTTAGTGAGCAAGACACCCATCTAGTAGCCCTTCAGGAGTGCATGGAGCGGTGCAGAAGAGTCAAATTGGCACTAAACCCCAAGAAGTATAGATTTATGGTGGCGCAAGGGAAATTGTTAGGCCACATTGTATACAAAGCCGGGTTGAAGACAGGCCCAAACAAAGCAAGGGTGATTGTGGAGATGGAACCGTCTACGGATGTCACTAGAGTGAAATCTTTTCTAGGCCACATCGGGTACTACCCGAGGTTCATCAAGAACTTCAAGCAAATCTCATACCCCTTGGACAAACTAACGTAGAAAGGTGAACTGTACACTTGGGGGACGGAACAAGGTGAAAAATTTGAGGAGCTAAAGACAAGATTGGTCGGTGCGCCTATCCTAGCATACCCAAACTGGGACAAGGAGTTCCACATCCACGTGGATGCATCTAACTTTGCAATTGGTGCCACATTGGCTCAAGTGGGTGATCACGAGCTAGACCATCTGATCTACTTTGAAAGTAGATTGCTATCGAAGGTGGAGAAGAACTACAGAACAACTGAGAGGGAGGCTCTCGGGATGGTTTATGTCATACAGAAATTCAAGCATTGCCTTTTGGCGACATCATTCACATTCTATGTGGACCACCAGGCGCTTATGTACCTGGTGAACAAACCGATCATTTAGGGAAGGCTCAACAGATGGTTGCTTCAGTTGCAGGTTTTTACATTCATGATCATCGCGAGGCCAGGGAGAGCCACATGATCACTGACCAACTATCACGAATAAAATCTGAAGAGCCATCGGAGGGAGTAAATGATAATTTCCCAGATGCCCACCTCTTCCAAAATTGTGATATTGTCAGGCGTGGTACACTAGCATCGGAGAATACCTCTCGAGATCGTAGTTCCCGAGGGACATGCCGCCCAGCGAACGAAGGAAACTCGTTTTGAGAAGCTGGACATTTCAGATGACAACTAGATTATTGTACAAGATGGGACCAGACCACGTGTTAAGGAGATGCACCATGGAGGAGGATGTCCCAAGTATTTTAAGAGAAGCACATGAAGGTACTGTAGGAGGCCATATGGGACCCGACACTATGGCCCGGAAAGTGTTGTTGGCAAGCTTATGGTGGCCTACGTTGTACAATGACGCCCGAGAGTGGGTGGTGGGGTGTGATACGTGCCAAAGGGCTTGAAAGTTGTTGAAGAGAGACTTTATGCCCCTCAACCTCTTGCACGCCCAAGAATTGTTCAAACGATGGGGATTGGATTTCATTGGACCTTTGAAGGCTAGTCATGTGCAAAGATGTCGTTACATTGTCATGGCCACAAAGTATTTAACTAAGTGGGTAGAAGCACAAGCTTTACTTGATAACTCAGCGCTACGCACCGCTAAATTTATCTACGAGCATATCATCACCCAATACAACATTCCCATTCAGCTCACAAGTGACGGGGGAGGGCACTTCATGAACCATGTCATCAAGTTGCTAACAGCGGAGTTCAAAAAATTTCACTCTTTATCGAGCCCCTACTATTCGCGAGCCAATGGACAAACCGAAGCTACCAACAAGATCGTTTGTGGTGTCCATGATTTACAAGTCATGTGGCATTGAGCAAGAAGATTAGGAAGAGAAATTGCCTTCGGTACTGTGGGCCTACCAAACATTCTACAAGGTGAGGACTGGCTAGACACCGTTTCAGTTGATGTACAGCTAAAAAGCTATTGTACTAGCGGAGTTTATGTGCCAAGTCTTCGAATAGCCATTGAAAACAGATTGAGTGATATGGAGAGTTTGAGAGAGTGACTATATGCCTTGAACAAATTGAATGAACGAGGAATGATGGCCCAGTGGAGGCAGCCCAACAACGCAGAAAGTTATGGCACAACAAGCACTTGAGGTAGATGAGATTTACTCCAGGACAGTTAGTTTTGAAGTAAAATGGGCAGAACGAGATAAAATCGGGGAAATTCAAGGTGAGATGGCTAGGTCCTTACAAAGTTCATGAAGTGGTTGAGAACGAAGCAATCAAATTATGGATGCTAGATGGTCACGAGGTCTCGGATGTTATGAATGGGTAGAAACTGAAATTATATCATGAAAGAAGACAGAGGGACGACGCAGTTCTAACGGAGGACCTAGTTCGACCAAACAAGTCCAAATCAAAGGTAAATTGTATTTTTTTTTTAAATAATAATAATTTAAAAAAAAGACTCACCGTACGGTGAGTGTGTCGTGTGGTGCTCACCTTACAGACATCTTGTGTGGCCCAAGTAAATAGATAAAAGATGGAAAAAAAAAGAGAAGGCCACGTTTTTAATCACTGTATGGTCATTGATACCATATAGATAAAATAAAATTGCCAAAAAAATAAAACAACATTCAATTCACTTGAAAAAAAAAAATCAAATTGCAGAACCAAGAAGACAAGCCCATACGGTAAAGAGGAAGAAGAGAGACCTATACGATAAGGGAAAAACAAAAGTATTGCGCAAATGGGAAAGCCATATGGACACCTTCGCAAACAATAGAGGAAATAATAAGGACCGTATGTCATGTTAAAGGGGCTGAATACATGGATTGAACTAGTCTATAAGGTCGAACGGCATCAAAGAACATGAGGAGAGAAGTCGCATGAAGAATACAAATACTGAGTCGTTCGTACCATAGTTGAAAAACTTGGACTCGGCAATTACTCGGCCGACACAAAAATTTTGAAAAACTTAGAATCGCCAAAAGCTCGGCAATATATCGACACTTTTATCGAACATTTCAAAACATATAATTTTTTAAAATATTCTTAAAAACAGACACATACACCAAATTTGTAGAACATATACTGATTTGAGATTTTCATCATATATTAATCAAAGTCTTGAGTTAATTACATAGCAATTAGAACATATTTCAATGATAAAAGCAGTGTAACACCGGTGCTTGGGTACGTCTGGACGCTAGGACAAGTTTCTGGGACGGGGGGACAAAGAGCCTCAATTTCGGGACAACGGGGAAACGGTGGGGGGACCACAGCAAGGGCCGAGGGCGAGAAGGAAGGGGGGTGTTGTGAACCAAAACCATTGAACATTCAACATAGTAACATAGTACATACCCAATAGTAACATTCAAAAATAAAAATTCAAATAGAAATTCAAGTACTCGTCCCACTGGCGGCATGGTTGCGAAATGGTGGAGGTGGGGGTACTCGGGTACTCCAAGTACCCGGTGCGGGGACGTCTCAGGATGGGTACTTCAAGGTTTTTAGGGGGATGCGAGTCCCCTGGTTTCACTGGATAAAAGTGTTAATTTCTTAAAATCGCTTAATTAATTTCTTAAAATAGTTAATTTCTTAAAATATTTCTAAAAACACATATATACAATAAATTTGTAGAACATATATATTAATCGAAGTTTTGAGTCAAATACATAGTCAAAAATATTTTATATATTTTATCAAATATATATTATCATACATTTGACATATGTATTAATTAAATAATAATATAATACATTAAATGATAATATTTCACATATTATATAATATATAATGATATAATATATAATTAATATATAATATATTACTATGATACATATATATAAATATAAACATAAATATATTAATATATATAAATATATACAATTAATGAATCAAATATAATGTTAGTAAACTTTCAAATAGCCTCAGCTACAAAGAAAGGTTGTTCCCAAGGAATGGAAGTTCGCGACCTCCATCCACCCTTACATGGGTATGAGAAAACGCGTCCACAATGGGAGCGATTGCTTTTCCCACCACTGTCAATCCCGTGGGATTGATTGCTGCCGTAGGCGCAGCCGTGTTTTTAATGTAGGCTTTTATCTTTTGCCCCATCGAAAAGCTCACTCTGGTGGCAGGCAAAAATTGTTACTCGAGAGGTAAATCTGCAGCAGCGTAGTATTCAAGGTTAACATATATCATTCCTGTTGCTCCCACGTCCTTCAGAAGCCTTGACATTTCCGTCGAATTATCGCGGGTATTGCACATCACAACTTTACCTTTGAAAATATGTGGATCCACACCAAGGTCACTGCAATAATCGTATACCAAAGGCAAACTTTGGATTCCGGGTCCTCTATAAAGCGACGATCCTTTAAATACCTCGCCATTACCGAGTTTGAGGACAGAGAGAAACTCTCTGTCCATACTACTAGACCCATGGTAGTTACCCTTACTCTCATCCAAAATGAAGGAAGGAGCAATTTCATATCTTATCTAGCGCAAACTGTATTAACACCTGGCAATCCACGTTTGGCAATTCATGTATTAACTAGAGCAAACCGATATATATACAAATAACTTGCGATGTGTTGATTTTTTGGAATTTTTATCACTGCGATACAAACGAGTAATCGCCAACTATTTTCTCAACGATTAAATCATTGGGCTTTTTGGTGGGCGATATTGGCAATATATCGCAGAGTTTTTCAACCATGGTTCGTACAACAAAGAGAGCATAGAACTATGTTGCAATTTGCTAGTGGAATCTGTGCATGTTGTACGACAACCCCATAGGAGATTGTATGAACAATAGGTGGACCTGCAGGGCGTACTTGGAGAAGATGACAGTTAAGGATTTGAAATAGTACGGCATTGCAATTGATACCCTATTTAATTACCCTGCAAAATGACAAATAAGATAGTTAATGGACTCCGGAGAAAAGAAACTGAATTGGAGAAAACAGTTACAGGCATCATCTCCACCATCAAGGACCTCTTTGGTAATGAATAAAGAAAAGCAAGTGTTGCCATCAGGAGGAAAGATTGCAAGCAAAAAGGATCTTCGAAGGAAGCTACAGGAAAGAAAGTTAGGCCAAAAGTGCAGGTACAAAAGGAAGAAGTCACAATGCAGAGCACCACTTTTGAAGGATTGAATGGAGTTAGAGTGTCGGACGTGGTGGCAGGAAACTCCAGAGGACCGTCCCATTAAAGCCAGTTTGAGGAGTGTGTAGGTACATTGGGCGATTCAAATCCCTGTGTTTCCTATTAGGGATTTTGAAGGAGCATTAAGGTCAATAGTGGAGACCTATGACAAGCATCGTTGTAGGTCCATCTTTGAGTACTAGGGGTAGGATATCACCATTTCCTTTTCAGCCAGAGAGTTCACCAAAGTATTTGGCATCCCAGGCCCTAATGGGAAAAAGATTGACAAAACAATAAAAAAGATTACAGCAGAACAGAAAGAACAGCTCATAAAGATGGTTTCTAGAAACTTGTCAAAAGCGGAATGGGAGTCCATGGTTTCTGCCAGCAAAAGCCGGGGCCTGAAAAAATCATTTGTGGCAAACGGAGAATGGAGGTGTCTCATGGATGTGATAAAAAGTCGACTCACAAGGTCAAGCAGAGCTTCAAACATTGCCTTACTGCAAATTGCCCTCATGAATGGACTCAGGAACGACAGTGTATGATTGAACTACAATGTTGGCGGACAGAATGGAGGAATTTCTCACATTGCAGCACAAAACTTTTTACATGCCACACTATGCCATCAAGTTTTTCTTGGAGGCAACACAGACACAGATACTTGCTGACAAACTCAAGCTATAGTCATTGGCTTGTCTGAAGCTTGGCCACCCACCTATTCTTTATTGGTGACATTTGGACACCTTGGTCGCAAGTGGTACTATGCAGAAGCGGAAGCGCCAAGTTATGATGTCAGAGTCGAACACGGATGGAGAGGGTGGTGATAGTGGACAGGAGGAGTCAGACATGTCAAAGGCCAGCGAAGGAAGATTCAAGATGATGATGAGCCAAACATGTCAAAGGCCAGCGAAGGAAGATTCAAGATGATGAGCCACGAGAGTCACCCTACGGACGGAGAACCGTAGGACTTGGGAGTTGGAGTCACGCATGCAGGTAGTCTCACATCTTCGAATAGAGTTCCCTTTGCACCGACATGGTTATCTGAGAGTAGCCAATTGTTTACGCCTACTTCATTTGGGATGACAGTGGCAGCAATTCCAGTGCCAAGCTTTGGCCAATTAAGGGACCCAGCAATGGCCGCCCCTCCACCAACAAAAACACAGCGAGAACCAAAATTAGTGCAGAGCCCAAGCCCAAGAGAGAAGCGCCTACCAAGTTGGTTGCGGAGACCGTAGGGTCGGAGTTGGTAGCCATGGAGCCGTAGCTAGGACGGGAGGTATAGAGAGATGTTGGTGAGATGTCAAGTACGACATCACAAGCTTCCATGAGCTCTTGGCTCACTCAATTTCAACTTACGCCCATGGAACCTGTTGGACCTGCCTCTTTTCACCACGGCAGTAGTTACCATCTCAGGAGATTGTGGATTTAGAGGGAGAGAGTGCACTAGTCAAAGAGTTGGAAATCAATCCTCTGCGGGACATAGGCGTACGAGGGGAGTTGGCGATCGATCCTCCGTAGGACATGGGCATAGGAGAGGAGGCTTGTGAGGTCTCGTATGATGCATCCCTCCGACACCCAATTGAGACTCACGGTGAGTCTACAAACCTAGACCAGGACTTGGTGGATATGGTAGTAGGCGCCCGACAGATATTCGCCTCTACTAGAGTACGGGCCCATGAGGGATTGATGAGGAGGTTGAGCGGTTGTTGGCGTTTTCTTGAGGAGGTTGTGTTCAGGAGTTCGCACAGTGCTTTAAGTCTCAGGGATAGCCTGCGATGAAGACCCAGGCGATGTTGGAGGATTTGGATCTTCCGGAGCCGGTGGGAGAGAGTGAGCTTCATTCTTTATTGAGGGGAATTGAGAAAACATTCCGTGAGGGATATTGTGAGCTTAGGCGAACCCAGCACATAGGCTTAGGGCATGAGTTCGCACAGGTGGCAGCAGTGATAGCTCAGGAGGAGTTGGTCACCCGCCTCTAGGCGGCAAAGGAGTTGGCCTAGCACCGAGGTCATTTGGCAGCATCGGAGGCACAGTTGGTTCAGGAGAGGACAAAGAGGGTAGTTGAGAGCGCCGCAACACTGGAGCAGTTGGAGCAAGAGAGGGCTGAGTGAGTGATGGTGGAGACTCGCCTTTTTGTGGCTATGGAGGAGAGGGATAAAAGGGATAAGGAGATCTTAGAGGCAACTTTCATGGTAAAGTTATCTTTGGAACGACATATGGTAGCCGAGAGAGACCTGCGGCTATGGACTGAGCAGGTGCACGAGTTGAGAGAACGACTGGCATCGACACCACCACCGACACCTTCCTCGTCAGGGATTCTCTCTCAGGACCCACCTCAGTCTTGATTTCCTTTTGTATTGTTGTATTCATCCCCATTTTGTTGTGTGTTGTCCAGAGATGACTTTCTTTTTTTTTGGGGGGGGGGGCGGGGGGGTGATGTTGTTTGGTACTTTGGTAATTAGGAGTTGTTAGTGTTTGTCGAAGGATAGGTGGTTACGCTACGAGCTATTATGTTATCTTGTCGTCAAGAAATAGAATATTGTTGGTGTCATTGGAAATATTTTGTAAACATTGCTGAGATAAATGGAAATGCTTTTGTGAGTTCTCTTAATATTTGCATATGTCTGTTACTTTACTTATATTCAAGGTTGCATGGGGCCGAGGGTACTTGGGTAATTTGGGTACGGGTACGGGTACGGATATGGGTTTGGCTATTTTTCAAAGTAGGGGACTGGGTACTTGGGTATGTCAATTTTTTTAAATATAATTTACTATTTTATAGAAAATCTGAAATATGAGTCATGAAAATGAGTTTCCAAAACAAGAACAGCGACAAAGTTTGCAAATGTAATGTATTGTTTTCAATTTCATATTTGCAATATTTTTGTAATAATAATATATACTAAATGTTTCGATGCATGACAGAGAAGGCAAACTTTAAACATGAAATCATATAACAATGACATATTGCAAATGATAAACTTATGACTTGAACAGTGATAAAGTTTACTGCTAATCAATATTGTATCAAAGTTTCAAAGTGATTACATATTGAATTAAGCTTGATAAACAGCAAGCTGATATGCAAACAAAAAACTGAAACAAAAATCAGAAATTATAATCAAGGTCCTTAGCTATGATGCTCTCCACTCAGCACTCGGTACTTGGGTACGTGTACCCGGTACTCAGGTGCGTGTACCAATACCCAGTACGCATCCCAAGGGTATGGGTACAAGTACCCATGCAACCTAGCTTATATTCTCGTATGCATTAACCTGTTACCCTATGGGGACAAACAGAGTCCTCAAGCCAGAGACACAGACTATGCAGATTTTCACATGTAGAATTGATTATATTTAAAAAGCAAAGAATATACATTTCCATTAACAGATAAAAGAGAGTTAAAGTTCACACTTCTTTTGCAAACAGTCTGCTATATTTCAAAGACAAGCTTTGTTCAGCAAGTGGCTTTTACCTGAATCTGCAATATGATCTGTTTCTCTCTTGTTGTGTAAAAATTTGCCAAGAGCGTGGAATAGAGAAAGGCTTCCATCACGTCCAATGCTTGAATTGACCTTACCTGTAAATTCTAGGCAGCCTAGAGATGGATGTGAATAAACAACTTTCTTCTGTGGCTGTCTTCTAGACTTTGATTCAGGCAGTTCCAAACATGCAATGCCTCCAGGATCCAAAGACCCAGAGACCTGGCCAAGGCAGAGGTACTGCAACGAATTAATTGCATGTCGAATATCGCCTCCACTACTCTCAGATATGTTTATTAGCCAATCTGGAGGTGGAGAGAGACATTCAGTTTTCCATATTTTTGTGAGTGTCTTTGTGATTGCTTTAGCTGTAAGTGGATTGAAAGCAATCTGCATCAAATTCTTAATTAGCTGTCTCCTCAAACTTCATCAAATTCTTAATTAGCTGTCTCCTCAAACTTCAACAAATGCTGCAAATTCAAATAAATGTTAAACCTAACTTAGGAAACATTTATACCTTTGTAGCTCCCCCTTGCTCAAGTGCTAATTCCAATTCTAGAATCATTCGGTCAGGTCCTTCTCTGTCACCAGCTTCAGGGAAATCAGTAACTAACACAATGATTGGGAATTGGGCGGACAGTGCAAGAATTTGAAGGCATCGGCAGAGTTTTTGGCAAGCCTCCCTACTAGTTGGAACTGGCAAATCATCTATCAGAATTACCATAGCATTCTGAAATCTGCCAGCCCCTTTTGATGAGCCCATATACACCGGAAATTTTTGAATAGCTCTTACAAATGCTTCAAACTCATCAAACTTTGAAACATATGATGTTCCTAGAAAAACATCAGCACTACTTCAGGAAACCAACCAAAAACATTGTAAGAACTAGTACGAACTAGTCAAACGATTGTGTCCTAGCATTAACTTTTACATTGTAGAAAGAGATTAGAAAATTGAGAAAAGATATCATAATCTGTGTGTTAAATTCCTAGGCTCTTGTAAAATAATAGCTGTCTAATATTCTTATCAGAATTTATTCATACCAGAGTTTACATGGTGTATATATTCTCTCCACAGTGTAGGTGCTGGTGTCTCCCATTCATGCATTTCAATCCTTAAAAGATCCCTAAGCACATGAACAGTTGCCTGCATTAAATTCAAGAGCGGAATTCCGAATTTCAGCATTAACAGTTTAGGATCCTCAAAGCCTAGCAAGAATACCCATATAGGTTCCACATTAGATATCATACAATGTTAGAGTATACTTGATAACAGTCATTTACCGATTATGTTATTGATGTCATAATACCATATTAGTTATGTCTAAAAGGCAACTCACACAAATGTCAGTTACAAGCACCAAAGTAATTTCCCCACACAATTATAAGCATCCACACATTGGAGCGTCACTGTTATTCTTACAATGGTTCGGAGCAGAAGCGAAGAAGGATGGAGTTCAAGTCTGGAGGAGCAAGAAAACTCATACAAAAGATGCACAAAAATCCAGATGAAGTGAAAGGCAAGGAGACTACAATATCTAGACATAAAACCCCAGGAGTCCACAATAGTTTAAAACAAGGATTGTTGGAATTAGCATGGGGCATGGGATTGCAAAAATCAACACAGCCATAGCAGGTTTTTTTGATGCTGCTTAAATGTCATTAAAATTTGAATAATATTTTTACTATTATGTTATGATTGTTCTATTCATTAAAGAGTAAATTCAAGTCAGTGTTCCTTATTTAGAAATTTTATCAGAAAAAACAAAAATAAATAAATTCCAATTGAAAATTGTCAGAAAGTTTTACAAGGAATATTTCAGAAAAATGTCATTGTTTTCAGTCATAAAAGCTGCTGATTTGATCCTAAAAGAACAGATCTTGTATCATATTTTAGGGGCAGCCAATTTTTTCAGAGTAAAATCAGTGGAGAAAGGTATCTTTCTAATCAAAATGCAGCACCATTTCCGAATAATAGAATCTTCTTCCAAACTAGCATCGCAATATCCTCAGGCCAAGGTACCAATATGGGACACGTCAATGTCCAAGAAATGGAGTTGGAAAAACACATTCAAAAAGGCAATAAGGTAGCAAGAAGACTTTGGGACAGTGGTCTTATTGAGGCAGTCTCCTTTCCAATCTCAATATTAAGTGAGGAACTTGTAGTCAATTGTGTCAACCACTACAACCTTGAGACAAGGGAGATAGGCTCACTGAGTGCGCAAGTTCTTTGCAAGCTGAGGGGCAGCAGTTTTGCATTTTTTTATTTTATTTAATATGTATCATATAGACTTTGGCAATGAATTAGTGACAACTACGAAAGCAATTAAATTTTGTTAATTTGTTTCTCTCGTGTGAATTCTCAATTTAACTCTAATGTCATGTAATAAGGATCTATAATGTATATGATGAATGACTTATCAATGTTAGCATATGAATATTTAAAATTTCCCTATTATTTTATCCCCTAAAATGGCCTCCAAAAAGTCCTCCTTGAAACACTTCTCTCTGTCCCCTATCATTCCCATCACTAAAACTTAGTGTAACATAGAAAAAAAAAATTAAGGGAAGAAATCCAACAAAGCTTAACTAGGATTTTTAAAAAACATTTATGAAAAGAAAACTAGTGGAGCTTAACTACAATTAGTTAGTCCTTAAAATCTATCTTTAAAAAAGAAAAGTAGTTTTTCTAGATTTTCCCTACATATGCCCAAGATTTGTCCTTGAGACTACAGGTCCATCTTAGGTACATTTCAAATGTACAATGCTGTGATATCCCTGTCAAAATACGAATTATATAATTAAATGAACAATTAATAAACAAGAATAATATAATTACAATATAAATAATGATACAGCTATAATATAATATTTTATTACGACAAATAAAATATATTCGAAATATAGAAAAGTTATATATTAATTGGTTGTTTAATACCATATAAAATATTAAAGATAAATAATAATTACATTTTTATAATAAATTGTTAATATAATATATTATAAAAAGAATAATATATTATAAATTAAATATGATATATCAAGATATAAATTAACAAGAAAACAAATTATAAATAAATAAATCTATTATTAATAAAATATAAATATTTTATAAATCAGGAATATATATAATTAATAAACCAAAAGTCACAACCCTTGCCTCCAAAATGACACACCAGTTTGGAATAGTGATATAAAAGTATCATCTTTTGATTAAGAAAAGACATAAGGAGAATATAGGGAATTAGTTTGCAAAAGCTTAATGGAGAAATGTAAGATAAATTGAGTAAGGTCCTGACAGGGGGCATTACACATGCAAACCCTAGTCATACCAAACAAGAACCAAACCTAAAAATCATTCACATTTGGTTTGGTACAAGTACATCCCCACACCTGAGTAAACTTGGTAACATAGGTTTTCTTGAGTCACAATTTTTCAAAGTATGCTTAGAGACACCACTGAGTAAACAATGTTCAAAATCCACAATGAATTGTTATCCCAAATTTTGGTCACTTAAAACCTAATTGAAAACTACTACCCAATGGAAAATGACGAGAAAATGGGCATAAGTTGTAATATCCAGGACTTGTAGGCTCTTACCACAAAAATTTGGATGGCTGGTGCAGCTACAAATGCTGTTGGCTGTAACAGGCTTGGATCCCTAATGCATTTCTTCCTTTTTCTTCAAACAAATTGTTTAATATTTTCTCTTTTGGTTTTTCTACAAATGGGGTTTATTCTTCTTTGTTGGCTCTTGGTGCCTCTATCCCTTCAACTATGCACCTTTCTTATATACATTTGGATCTTCTTGCAGTAGATGCCCTTACCTTCCTCACATTTTCATTCGCGGGAAGGTTTTTGTTTTGTTGTCACAGCTCTTTTTAGGAAGCAGGGTTCTGCATGGTTTCTCTTTTTTATTAGAAGTCATGTTTGTGGCAATTATCTTATGATCCTCTAGTGCTTGAGCCTGGGGGTTTTCAGAATGTTGTTCCAGATCAAATCGTGTTATAGCTCTACATATAATTTTGGTCCAACAGTCTGAGCAAATTCCTCTGCTTGAACTAGGGCCTGATGTTGTTGAAGAAGAACATTGTGTAGAGATGGACTTGATTTGCATGTTTCAAAATTTTCAGTGCAACTTACCAGATCTCCATGCTTGGGTTTCCAAAGCTTGGAAGCCCTACCCTTCAAAGGATGCTGTCATCTACCTTTATAGCCAAAGATTTTTTGTTAATGTTAGTGTTGCAGAGGAGGATCACAAGTTTACGCTTGAGGCAGGGTATGGCTTTCAAGAACAAGCATTTCCTCTTTGAGAATCCATGGCGCCAAACTTTTAATCCCTTTTTTTGCACTTTTGATGTGCCTCCAATTCAGACACCATTGGCAACACCTTGCATAAGTTTTTATCTATTTCTCCATAAACACATTCTCACTCTCATTTACCTTTCCTTGTCTATGTGTTGATATGGATTTCTCTAATGCTAAAAGAAAATAAGGTGTCTTAATGCTAAAACATGCACATAGAAGCAAGGCAATAGTTGATTTCTTGCAGTTAGAGCCACTCTCTTCAAAGAAAGAAATTTAATAGCAAATGCCAAAAATTTATTTAAATTCTAAGACTATTTTCTAGAATATACAGTGGTAAATGTTGGTGTGAATGAGGTGAATTATTAAATGTCCTAAGAATCTTTCAAGAAGTCTTAATTGTCAATTAGAACTTATCTTTTGACATTTAATTCTCAAGTCCTAGATCATTCAATTATTATCAAGTTAGTTGTCTCGAATTTTAGGATTAAGACACATGTCACAATCTTGTCTAATTCTACCAATCAACCTTTCCTATAAGAAAGGCATCATAATCAAGCCAATATCAATCTAATCCATTGTGCTCATAATCAAGCATTATTTTACTCTTACTGCTCTCTTGTGGAAAGCATCTTTTTGGTAGGTGATCCTAAAGGATTGAGTCCATTGATGACTCTAACATGGTATTCATAGTTTCATATCTGCAAGCCCCTTCTCAAATCTGGGAGATATCAAGTTTGAGCTTTTGCTCAATGCGCATTGGTGCAAATTGCACCTCACCATCAGGGTCATTTTTTTGTGGCTTTGTATTGTAGGTTCATTTCGGAGCATGTTGGTGCAAATCTAACCCCACCATTAAGCTAAAAGTGTCCAAGAAAATCAGATTTAGTTTTGATTTCACTCAATTTGGCCATTGTATGATATAGTTGCAAACCAGGGTTTGAAGTTTAGATCTTGTGAACTTTATGTCCGAGCACTTTTAACATAAATGGATGTTACAATTTGTCATGCCCCATCTTGGACCAAACCCGTCACTGAAATTACAATCCCTAGCCGCAGAAGTGTATAATTAAGTATGGGCGATTGAAGAGATTAAGGCAGCTCACAAACAATTATTATAATAAACTTAGGCGATAAAATTCTTAGAAATGATAGGACCAACTCAGAAAAAAGATAGCAAATAACTAAAGAGGCCAACCAGAATTAAAGAACTAAAATACCAAGAAAGGGAGGGCCAACTAGGATTAGTTAGTGGTGATTATTATTAGTAAAATAGCGTGTAAAAGGCAGTGCTCCATTTTGAAGAGGTGTGACTCTTTAGATATAAAGGAAGAGGTGTGAACTAACACCCCCCCCCCATTTTGGAAAGATATAAAGGGGAGAGCAAAACTCTATTGGAAAAGGGGGGAATTCATAAAATCTGGATTAGAAATGGAACTAGCAGATCGGCAACTCAAGTCCTATGAAAAGATCAATCAAGGAATAATAATTCAGAAACTGGAATTAATTCTAGAAAATAAAGGCGAACAAGAAAAACAGAGAATTACAGACCATTAATAAAGGGTCAATCAGGAGGATTGTCTAATTGAATCAGGAAATAAATATCAGATCTGGATAATAAGGCAGACCTGGAAAACATATAGCAATCAAATCATCAGTTATCCAAAAACACATCTTCAGATTCCAGTTTCACGAGCAAATAGCGAGATACGCCTTCAGAAAACATCAATAACAGACACCATCATTCATCATCAATCATTCCCAAACACTTATGCAGAAATCTAAGAATCAGATTAACATGATAACCAAGCAAATAGCATTCCAACCATGAACAGAAGATCGCACCAGCAGTTGATATCAGATCAGTCCATCACTTGATAGCAATTGAGGGAATGCAATTTAAATATGCATTCAACATCTTGGTATAATTAATACTCAGATCATATATGTCAATTCTTTACGTGTATATGTAAGCATCTTTATATGGGAGATTTATACTTAAGTGTGTTACTTTAAGTTAGAGAATAGATATGCATACTGTCTGAAATCCACCTTGCGGGAGAGAGAGGGCCTACGGTGTAAGAGAAGGGTGGCAAGTGTGATTGTAAGTAGGCCCTCTTAGAAGGACCATTGCAGCCTAGGACAAAGAGGGCATTTACAGGATCAACTATCCCCTTACAACCTCCAACCGATTCCACAAGATGGCAACTGTTTGTAGGGAGACAAGAGATGGTTGGGGAAAGCAGGTATAGGCCGCGAAGCAAGAGGGCTGTGGTAGACATCCACTCTTAGGCTTTTTGTAGAAATGGCTTTGAGCGGACCCATCATGTCTCTTCCCCCAATGCTTTATACTCTATGAATACAATGCGGCTTGACTAACCCTAATGATTAACTATATATATAGGTATATTGCATATGACTTCCACATTGTGATTGAGGAAAGATTTATTAGGTAAGATGTGATCCTAACCCTAATTTGTTGCAATTGTGATTTTAGGGCAAATTAAGAAGGGGACATTACACAATTGCATGCAAAAGGCCCAAAAACCCCTATTTCCATACAAAATTTGTCCATCTTTTACAATCTTGATTTTTGCCAAAGTTTAATTTTGCTAAGAGGGTTGTCATTGCAAGCTAAATTCAACCATTTTATTAAATTTTCATGAATTTTGATCTAGAGCTCAGATTTTTGCAAACAAATATTGTTGGAAAGCTGGTTCATTACTTTTCAATGGTGCAGATTTCATTATCAGATCTCACTGCTGGAAAAGGTTATTGATGTTTGAAGTCAGATCTTTATTTTTGGCTACCGAGCTTATAACTTTTTGCCATGAATGTTAATTCTTGCAATTCTTGCAACATTGGAAGATATTGAGGAGCTCAGTTAAGCCATCCACGCATTTTTTCCAAATTCAGCCCTATGGTACATTTAATACCATTTTTTCAATATCTTCATTCTCGAGGATTACTTTGGCATGATGGCACTTGGTAAGTTATTTTAATCACGTCACTTCAATTCCACCATACTTCATGTATTGATCGCTGATTGAATCATTTGAGGAATGTTACCAAGTTCATCAGTCCCAGGCCCCGGTACTGGTCTGGTTCAAACAGGAAACTGATCCTAGTCTAGTTTGACTTTGGGTTCGGCCAATGTTTGCACCTGGGCAGGTGGAACCACACTGAACCAGGGCAGATAGGGGTGCAAAACAAGTTTTGTTTTTGCAAATTTAACTTTTTTTTCAAGTCCAAAACCTAGCCAACAGTCTCTAAATCCTCAGATCTTTCTAGTTTGCAGTAGAAATATAAACTGATATTCTCCTCTGATCAAAGTAATTTCATCTATTGCTAAATAGGGACAAAAAGATACACAAGGATGTTTTTTTGGATTTTCCTTGAAGATGTAAAGGATGACAAATTTGGTAACCTTGTTAAAAAGATCATCATAAAGCTTGTACAACCAGTGTCTATTGATATCTAAAAGAATAATCACAAGACTAAGCAAATTTGAAAACTTAACTAATAACTTAATTCTTGGCTTCGAGCAACAGAGGAATAGTGCTCAAAATCCCCCAAAACTTCTTGTTCACTTCATCATAATCCAACCATGCGCGGATGACATATTTAGGGCCTTTTCTGCAACTATATTTTCTCGAGAATAACTTTTCATAGGCCTTTGACTTGGATATCTGCTTACCTACTGAGAGTGAAACAGTTATTGTCATAAGCTTTTCAACAAAGATGATGTTATTACCAAATATTTCTAAAATTGTAGACAACTTCTCTAGAGTTTGCCCATGTGTGATGTCATAATAACCATTGTACTTAAACCTTCTCCAATACCCTTGTTCAAGCATTGGATCTGATATTATCTCTACTTTTCCTCTTGCTAAATGGTCCAATATTTGAAGCATAGATGGAAAACTCGCCGATTAATCATCAAATGCCAAGTTTTTTAGAGCTGTGAGTTTTTCAAACAAATAATCGCCAAAAAAACTTGCCAAGTTTTTTGGAAAAACTCAGAGAGTAATCAGCAAGTTTTTAAAAAAAACTCGCCTGTGCGTGCGTAATTGCCAGGTTTTAAACGAAAAAAATGGCACTTTCGGAAACAGTTTTTCATTTGCAGCGATTTGGTCTTTGAGTAGAGGAGGAAAAGAGGCTTCCAAGCCCTTGCTAGCTGATTGCAAACTATTGGAGGCAGATTCAAGTGGATTTAATACGGATTTCAACCGCTTTTGCAAGAAAAATCACAATCTAAGGTAGGTTTGCTGAGTTTGTTTTTATATTTTTTAAAAACTTTCTATTCTTTTATTGTTGCATATTTTTATGGTTTTTTTATTCAAAATCATTCCTAAGTAGTTAGAAATGATTTTGAATCATTACAAGAAGATTCAACACTATTTTTAACAAGTTTTGTTGAATCTATCATCATTTTTTTGAAGAATAACAATTTTTTTTTCTAAATAAAAAACCCTAGCAGTTTGTGTTCTTTTTTTTTTTTGTACTTTGATGATGTCTAAAAATATTCAAACTAATTTAGATAGTTTATGACTTTGTTTAATCCTTTTTCTCAAATATTCATTTTGTGTTTTAAATTTCTCTGTGTAGGGCAGCAGTTATCAGTTAACCATTAATTCAGCATGGCAGAAGAGTGGCCACTAACACCATGCCCTTCAGGATATATAGGCACCCAGCCTAAAAATGCTAGGGATAAGGCATGGAGGTATGCCTATGAAAAACCGGATGAGCCTAGGAAGGTGATTTGCATAAGATGTGAGAAACTAATTTCTAGAGGCATAAACCGCCTCAAATACCACCTTGCAAGCATTAGGAAGCATGATACAAATCCATGTGACAAAGGTTTAGAAGAGATCAAAAGATTTGTTAATGCCCTACTTGCAGTCGGGGAAGAGAAAAAAAAGCATAGGGAGGGGAAGATTAGCTATGAGGGCAACCATAGCTAAAACTCAAGGTGCTCCTATTGACATTCAAGAAGCAACACTTGAGAGCATAGTGGGCTCTCTTCGTGGCCCGCACATCTGCAAACAAAGTGCCTCTTTTACCGCTTTTGATTCCTCTGGTAGAGTGCCTTCTTCTTCACCACCATCAACATCAATGATAGGCAGTTATTTTGTGCCCAGGAACACACCTGGAGCACAACTATTATTAGAGGCTACTGGATGGAACAAGGAGGCACATGAGAAAACTGATATTGCAGCAACTAATTTTTGGTATTTCAACAATCTCCCATTGAGTGTGGCTGAGAATCCCTATTGGCTGAATTTGGTGACCGCAATTACAGTTTTAGGAAAAGGGTACAAGGCCCCTTCTTGCAAGGATTTGAGTGGAAAGTTAGTAAATAATCAGAATCCACTTGAGTTCATTTTTGAATTTTCATTGTTATTTCTTGTTTATTAAATCAAAATTATGTACTAAGACTTGATTTCACTTTGATTTTGTAGGTTGCTCGTAAATGTGATTCATAGGGCAAGAGCAGTGGTGGAGGAACAAAAAAAAGAGTGGAGTAAATATGGCTGCACCATTCTATCTGATGGGTGGACAAATGGGAAGAATAGAACCATTATTAATTTTTTGGTTGCTTGCAAAGATAATGTGATATTTTGGAAATCTGTTGATGCCTCCAACAAGGTGAAAAATGCGCAAACATTGGAATTAATGTTGGAGAATGTTGTCATGGAGGTGGGAGTAGAGAATGTGGTGCAAATCATCACAGATAATGCGGCAGCATATGTGGCAGCGGGTAATTTTAAATTTTTATGTTGCATATAATTATCATTAAATATAAATAAGTGATATTTATTATTTAATTTTGTTTTGATGTAAAATATGGAAAGTTGGAAACTAATCATTGAGATTTTACTAATATGCCAGGTAGAATCCTCCAAGAGAGGCACCCCTCTTTTTTGGACACCTTGTGCAGCACATGTCCTTGACCTTCTTTTGGAGAACACAGGAAAACTTGATTGGGTGACTCCAATTGTGGAAGATGTAAGGCAAGTCACAAAGTATATCTATAATCACCCTTGGGTTCTAAATTTGATGAGACAATTCACTAAAGTATTATTACTACATTGTCTTCTTTGAAACAAATGTTTGTGAGTCCACCATGGCTTGACTCAACTTATTCAAAGAAGTCTGAAGGAGAGGTTGTAGCGCACATAGTCTTTGACCAAAAAAATTTTGACAAGGCTTGTGAGATTGTGAAGGTAACTTCAAAACTTTAATTTTTAATTACTCTTGATTCAAGTCTCTCATTATTAATTTGTAACTTACTACGTTAGTAACTTCATTAGTTAATCTTTTTGTAAACTAATTTGTATTTTTCAAATTTCAATTGTACGTGTCCGAGCCCCTGGTTAGAGTTTTGTGCTTAGTTGATGGGGATCAAACCCCAGCGGGGTGTCTTTATGAGGCCATGGATAGGGCCAAAGAGTCAAATTTGATCCCATTTGGGAAATTATTGATAGGAGGTGGAACAATCAACTCCACCAACCCATTCATGCAATTGGGTACTTCCTCAACCCTCGTTTTAGGTATGATGATTCTTCAAATTTTACTAAGACTTGATTTTCATTTCACTTTGTTTTTTTAGGTTGTGTACTAATACTTGATTTCACTTTCTATTTGTTTCAGGCATGATGATTCCTTTTTAGATCCTAATGGAGAGGTCATGGAGAGCCTCTTTGTATGCATTCAGAGGATGATATTCGATGTTGCACAAAAAGACCTTGTTGTGACCGAACAACAAATCTATATGGAATCAAAGGGTAATTTGTTCTCTTTTGAGCTAGCAAAGAATGCAAGAGGCACTCAAACCCCAGGTAAACTATTAAAGTTTAGAACATTTGCAATTTTTCCATTTGATAAATTATGTTTTCGCTTTTCCCATTGCTTTATAAATTCTTAATATTTTATTCTGCAAATGCCTAATGGCAAAGTTGGGGTGGAAATACCCCCAATCTAAAGCAATTTGCTCTCAAAATCTTGTGCCAGCCTGGTAGCTCATCCCATTGTGAGCGCAATTGGAGCTTATTGAGTCCATCCACACAAAGAAGAGAAATAAATTAGCCTAAAAACGCCTCAATGACCTTGTTTATGTGCAATATAATCTTAAGTTGCGCATAAAAAAGGCACATGTAGCAGTAGTTGGTCCGCTTGATTTGGACGATATAGGTCCTTACTATGATTGGACAGCACAGGAGCAGCCTCCATTGTTTACAGAGGATGAAATCCTTGATTTGGAGAGGCAGGCCATGGACGGGGAGGGGGGTGGACTGGATTTCACATTGGATGACATTGAGGAGTTAAACGAGGAGTCAATGCCAGTGCCAGAGGCAAAAGGAGATACCTCCGAGATGGAGAGTGAGTCAGCGGCAATACCGAGCGAGGAGGCACAGTCACGCCCATCACAGGGTTCCTCTTCTAGGACTTACCCTCTCCCTTATATGCTAATAGAGTTGGGAAGAGGAAGATGTGATTGTAATGATGTATTTACTTCTATTTTTGTAGAAACTATTTACTATTTTGCTTCTAGCTATCAACATTGCGCATGAGAATGTGATTTTGTACCCACTTTGCATTTATATATATCTAAGCTCCGCTTGTTTCCTTTGTGTTCTCATTAATTAACTCATTGGATGCATCTTCTCATTGAATTTTGCAAAAAAAAAGTATTTTTAATTATATTTAAGCTGTTTTTTAAGTTCTCGAGTTTTTTCAAAAACTGGCTGAATTTTTCCCAGAGTTTTTTTTGGGGGGGCTTGGCGAGTTTTTGTCGAGTGAGAGTTTTCCATCTATGATTTTAAGTATATGATGCTATGATGATATGATCATGATGCTATGATTACAAGTTTATGGTGTTTTTGTTGTTTATATGATACTATGTGACATTCTAATCTTAGTTCATGTTTCTAGGCTGCACACGCACGCACGCGCTCACACACATTACATGTTTTTGTACTAACAAACCCAAACCTCATTTCAAAAAAAATTTGTACCAGCGAACCAGTTCTTCGAACCCAAACCGGCAACTTAGTTTGTAATCATGGGTTATGCAAATCATCCTTATGTAATCATTCCGACTATGAACAATTACAAGTCTTGGCAAGGCATCCTAACACATTCTAGGCAGCTTCCTTTGGGACTCATCCCTAAGCTAGAGACAATCGAAGAAATTAGTTTGGGGTAGTAAAAACAATCATATCATACGATTGATTGGTACAAGTATCAATGCAAGCATCTTTGAAGAAAACTACAATTAGATCTTGGGAATCAAGTGCCCACACACAATTTGAACCAAGATTTCAGAGATCTATGGAGATCCACGTAATCCTCCCTGATGATCTTGTATCAGATTTCCTCATTCCATTTGATGATGTTGATAATCTACCCTTTGATGAAGATACCTTAGAGAAGCTCAAATATGATGCAGCATTTGAGCATCTTGATGATCAAGAGACCTCTCCTACAACTCCCACTTCTCCAATTGACATCACACATCACTCTTTGTTGATTCATTGAGAGCTTCTAGTGTTTCTTTGTAATAGGTGAATCATTGTCTTTCAAATATATCTTTGTTGGAAGATTACTTGGCAGGGGTTTCAAACTTGTTTGTGGAGTATTAAATTTCAGATTTTGAAAACCAATTTGCGGAATATCTCTCCTATGTGATGACAGTCATGAAACAATTATTGTTACATAATTTGTGTCTTTGGATCTTGTTCAACAACAGTTTGCACTTGATCCTAGTTTGTCACCTTCTATTTGATTAGGCATATACTTGATTTGATTGTGGCATCGTCTACCAAGCACTTGGCAACACATGAGCAGATTTTAGAGACACAATCTTCATACAGATGGATTCTACTTCCTACCAATTCCTATCCAAAATGGGAAGCATTCTTGCATTTGTACTTAGTCTATCTTCTTGATAAGGGGAGAATTGTTTGTAGGCATTGCATCATGTTTTCTCTTCAAGCATTTTACCATTTCTGCAAGATATTATACATTGTGGAAGGGCTACATACTCTCTCTCTTTCCTTCATATGGAGGGATAATTGATTGTATATTTGTGATGGCTGTACTCGTTGTGGGGTATCATTGAATCCTCCATTCATCACTTGTTCCTGTTTGCATCTTTTCTCTCTTTAGTAGAGGAGTTTTGTCCCATTGGATTTTCTCCTTTTGTCAATGAGATATCATTTGTAAATGGGTACCTAAATGGCTTAGTAGCCAAGAACATAATCATTATCATAATCATAATCTTGCATCATTTACATTTGTCCACTACTCCCTAAGTTGCACTTAGGGGGGGCGTTGGTGTGAATAAGGTATTTTAACTAACTAGTGCACTAGTAGGTCCTATTCACAACTTAAGTTAACTTCGGTCCTATGAATCGTTATGGAAGTCTTAGTTGCCAATTAGATCTTATCATTTGACATTTAATTCTTTTTTTTCTATTGAAAATATACAGTCAACTGATTACAACTAAAGGTTACAACCAGAGTAAGCTGGTTGTCAAAACTTTACATTGGAGAAGTATATTCAACAGTTATAAGATGCTAAGTAGAAAATTACATCGGAGACAAAATTGCTGCAAAGATTTGCTAACAAGAGACTATCAACAGATCATGTGTTATCCAAGAAGGACCTATCAGTCCCACCCTTTCTCCTGTCCATGTTCTTCACTGTGGCTTAAACTGTGTTCATAAGTTCTCCATTGATCTTCATTGCTTGCTTTAGTTCCACCTTCAGCATAGTATTTAGTGCCCTCCCTTCTATCTCTGTCACTGTTGTCCTGTGGCAGCATGGTGACTTGCAAGCTGAGACTTGTAGAGTTACTGACAAGTTGATCTTCATGTCTTTGAGCTCCTATGTATGTTGGCTCAGGAACATTAACAGATTGGATGTCTTTAGCAAATAGTATTGTAGCCCCTTCCTTAACCAAGCTCTGGAATCTTTCTCTCGAGATCTGGATAGTAGCAGTGACCTAAGACATTATAGTAAAATATGTGAGTTTATAATTAAACTCAGTAAGGTTCCTTCTCTTAGTCTGGAAGATGTCTTCATTCCTCTATTTCCAAATAAACCAAAGAACTTCAGTAGTAAATGTAATCCAGAAGTCATTGAGTTTGCTATCAAAATTCTCCACATATCCAGCCAAGATTTCATGCCAAGACAGACTCAAATCAACATTTCTCAAAATATCATTATCAAAAAAAGAAGAACAAACATTAACAGCCCACTGACACTCAAAGAACAGATGCTCATAAGACTCGGTACAATTACAAACAGAGCACAAGATGGTATTTTTTGACCCTTGAGACACATAGTGACCAATAGCATGCTTTTTCAATAGAAAAATCCACTTAAAACAAACTTTTTTGGGCTCAACATGAGAATGCCATAACAGTTGAAAAAATAAATGCCACTTATTACTAGACCAGTTCAAGCCCCAGGTTTGGTTAATTTCATTAAAGATGTTATTGTCAGTCAGCATTTTATAAATTTGCTTGCAAGAAAAGTTCCCAAGAGTGTTACCATCACTCCATTTAATATATGAGGGATTTTGCCAAGAGACAATGCATTTTCCCGGGAACCAATTACCCACAGCCTTAGTGATAAGAGTGTAGGTTTTTTTCTGTGATAAAGGAATGTCAAATTTGTTGCTTAACTCTGCCTAGGAGGAGAGTCTGTTATCCACTATAATATCACTGATGAGGGATATGCCTTTTCTGTTCCAACTTCTTGCTGAACAACACTGAGTGAGGGCAAGGGGTTTATCATTCAGGTATATCCCCCACCAAATGGATCTATCTAAAACAGATAAGTATGGGTTTCTCCCAACAGCACTTCTGGAACATAGGAGTGGTTTAATGTCTTTCCACGCCTTTCACAGAGCAGAGAACACCTTAGATCCAAAAACTTTCACATCAAAATCTCCTAGGAGGATGTCAAGAAATGGGATATTACTCCAAGATTTACCTTTCTTAATTGAGGATCTGATAATATTGTTTCTAATTAGGACTTTCCACGGCTCATTACCAGAGATAGCTTTAATAATCCACTTGGAAGTTAAGGTCCTACCTTGCTTTTTGAGATCCTTAATTCCCAAACCTCCCTATATTCTTGGGGTACAGCACCACTCCCACTTGACATTATGTCTCTTCCTACTCCCAATACCATCTGACCATAGAACATCCCTCAAAATCTTCGTTTATTTGTTTGGGAGTTGGTAAACAACCAAGTTGATACATAATATATTGCATGAGATGATAGAACTTTTTGGACTATTTGTAATCTTCTTGCTAGAGATAACATATGAGTTTGCCATTTTAAGTGCTTCTTTTCTACTTTCTTAAAGATCCAATTCCACAGTTCATTCAGTGAAGGGTCAAGAGCAAATGGAATTCCCAAATATTTGACAATAACATTAGGACCCGACCACTGCCATCCTTTATCACCTAGCCAAGGGGGAGAGGTGTTGTCCCATCCAAGAACAACAGACTTATGAGGGGCTACCTTAGCACCAGATGCTTTACAAAATAACTGAATCCTGCAGACCACTCTATCAAAGTTTTGTTCTGAGAGTTCAACAAAGAGAGTTGTATCATCTGCAAACTGCTCAATGAGAAGGTCTTCACTATTAGGAAGGGAAAGACCTTTAATAGGGGGACCAAACTCAGTGGCTTTACGTATGTAAGTCATAACATTTAATTCTTGAGATTTAGGTCATCTTATAATTATCAAGTTAGTTGTCTCATGTTATGGGATTAAGACACATGTCACAATCATGTCTAATTCAACCTATCAACCTTGCCTATATAAGCAAGGCATCATATGTACATTTTGTAATGTATCCAATATCAATCTAATCCATTGTGCTCATAATCAGGCATTATTTTTCTCTTGTTGTTCTCTTGTGGAAGGCATCATTCTAGTTTACAGGTGATCCTAGAGGATTGAGTCCATTGATTACTCTAATGGGAAATATTTGAATTTGTGTTAGCATAGATAATTTTAAAATTATCAAGGATAAAAAGATTACCAAAAGGATGGCACCCATGCCACCTTCAAATCTCAAACTCTTTCCTTGTATAATCCAAGCAAAATAAATTTTATAAACTAGTGATTAAAACCACAAATTTGAGAACAAAACTATTGTCAATCCAAACAATACACAATTTGATTTCAAAGAGCAATACATACAGTTTTCCCAACTCCTGTTGGTCCTGTAAGCAAAAGAACATGATGTCCAGAAGGTTCCTGAGCATTAAAACATCAAAAAATATCAGCGCCAATGTCATCCAACAAGAGAGCTACAAGAAATGATAAAATGGAAAGAATAGCTTCATGAGTCTCAAAAGAAAGAATAAGAGCAAGTATATGAACAGACTATTTCATATAGGTTTTTCAGTACAAAATTTACTTGAAAGTTTGAAAAGATCTCATTTACAAATATGACTGCTACAATACTTCCCTAATCTCATAACACTTATCAAACATTGTCTCATATTTTACTTCAGCCTCTATCTAAAAATGTAAGGAACATCAAATATTCTCACTTTATGTTAAACAGTTATCATCAACCACATATACAGTACCATCAGTTAAATAAATGTAATTAGGTGCATGAAAATCTTCATATCACCTATTGCATATAAAACTTCAAAACTCACAATACATTTATTCAATACAAACCCGAGATGTTTTCATAAAAAACCTAGGCCATTGCAAAAAATTTAAAATTACTACGTTTTGCAAACAGCATTTCATGATTTATTTGTTTTCCCTTAAAAAAATTATGTTATTCATAAACTGACTAGAGACAACACATTCACCATGTTGGAAAAATAGTGATTATTGATTAAGATGACAATTAATACCAGTTACCACAATGTAGTAATTGACAGTATTAATACAGACATTTAAAATCATCACCATAAATTTCTTCAATCTCTGCAATGAGCTGTAAAAGTTAAACTTTGCCAAAGTCTAATGAGTATGTATTGACCATAATAAAATTACATCAATACTTATTCTTTTTAATTTTATGTTTATATCTATATTGATTCTATTTTTTACTAAATAAACCAAGGGGGTCAATTGAAGCCGTTAGCCAAGCATAAAAGAGAGAAGAAACATCCTCATTATAATATTAATGCCCGGGCACATAACCAGGGGAAACCAAGAAAAGACCAATTGGTGCAACATAGAGGGAATAAAGAACAGTGTCATGTCCCCGCCTTGAAACACCTAGGCAATGTATCTTCCCAATTCAAGACCTAAAGATATACGATTAACTAAGTTTTAATTAAGGATTGACACTTATTCATTTGAGCTTCGACCGTTCGTTGGCAGACTAAAAACTTATTCACAAAAGTTGTTGAGCCATTAAATAAACCATAGATGCAAAAATCACCGACTTATCAGCGATAAGTAAACTTATCATGATAAGTTTGGGCCAGCAAGTAATTGCTATATTTACTTGCCAGAACTTATCACTGATAAGTTGGCAAAAAATCACAGATTTTTTAGCAGCTTATTACCAATAAATTGATGATAAGTGTTTTATTTATTGCACGTAAATTGTTGTATTTTTCTGTCCAAGCAAAAAAAAAACCTTCCAAGGTATTGTAAGGTGATTTGCAAGGATTTAGGTTGATTTGGATCGGATTTGAAGAGGATTTCCAAGGGAGCTCAAATACATCAATTTTGGGAGAAATATGCTTCAAAAATGAAGAATCCAAAGGCCTTGCAAGGCGTGTTGCCCCTTGACCCCATTGGGAACCCCCACTTTCAAATTTAATAACAAAAGAAGAAATTGATGGGGAAATCGCGTCGAATTAAGTTGATGTTTTTATACCCACTTTATTGAGTTCCCCCTGTCCCAGCTGTCCCCTTATCCCTAACAAACGGTGGAACATTGTTTTATCTCCTTTTTGTTGCATTTAGGTTTGCAGGAACTCAACAATGGCATTTCCTAAGTACTCTAAATTTCTTTAGAGTCTAATGAGCAAGATTTAACACTATTTTTTCCAGGATATAGGTAGAGCCACAACTAGAAGTGTCGAGCGAGGAGGCACAACCATAGTGAACTCCTAAGACTAGATCCTCTACCTCTCCCCTAGTTTTTTGTAATGTCCCTAACCAATTGGATTATTTAAAACCTGCAATCATGATCTATCCATCAGTTAATGGTTCATTTAATTTAGAATCTTCATTAGTGTTTTTTTTATAATTTGAAGAATCGGGACATAATAGAGTGGACAAGGATGTAGAACACGTTATACTACTAAGAGGGGGGGGAGTGAATTAGTAGTATACAACTCCCACTTTAACACAATTTCATTTTTACTTATAAAGAGTGCAGAAACTTTATCAAGCCAAGAAAGGTGCACAAGATAAGACAAGCAATATGACGTGGAAACCCAATATGGGAAAAACCACGGTGAGAAATGCTGCTAGGATCTACCATCCTAATCCAGCCTCACGATCTTCAAACCAATTACAATGTTTAAGGGCTACAACCCTTAGGAGCATCAACCCCTCTACTTAGAGCAACAACTCCTTCCAAAACTAAGCATCAACTTTAACCAATATGGGCTTCAACCCAAATACAGATAATATAAATGTTTTAGAAAAACATAAACATCTTTGCTTAAGACTGTGCTTTTACAATTTTGTGAAAAACAACTTATAAGCAATACAGCTCTAAATATCACAAATCAGTAAACAACTGCCTCTGTGCTTTGAATGACAAAATAATGATTCCTGAACCTTCTGTATAACTGTGTAGAAGATAGAATATTCTGTAAAATTTATAACCTTTTCTTAAACATAAAAGCATAAGCTTTACCTTCAGATGTATTAACGTGCTCACTGATTATATCTTTTCTTCAACTGTGCTTTTCTTCAACTTCCAGCATATAATATTTAACGCTTAAAATTTCTGCTTAATAAACTCTGATAATTTTTATAGCACATCACACACACATCATCGAAACTCAAAACAAGTATATATATAACTCAACAAAACATCAGTATTCCTTCTGAAGTTGCTGCGGTTGATTTGGTATCCAACCACCGCACCTGTTAACTGAATACTGCTGATTTGGTATCCAACCATCGCATATACCCGTTAACTGAATACCGTTCATACCAACGGTTTTCTCCGCAACTATACTCCGTGGTTTCAAAATGTTTAAAGGCTATACACACAGCCACTTTACCTCCCGATAAAACACTGTGCTTATACAAGTCTGTTCTCAGCAACACTATTCTGTTCCCAGTACGCACACGGCATGAGACGCTGATATATATGATCTTGGTGTTCATATCTGAAACACTGTTCCGTAAAGCTTTGTTTGTATAGTATATATGATCTCTCTGTGTTCATATCTGAAACCACCATTTCGCATCTCCGTGTTCGTGCATTATGTATCACTGGGATATCGTGAATACACACCATTTCGCATATCATTGTTCGTGTATATATGATCGCTGTGTACATGCATGGATTATCTCTGTATTGTATATTAAATAGAACATGCTTTATCGTGAATACTAACATCGTATTCAAGACACAGATTCAGAATTTGTTATATGCTTTAACATCGTATGTAATACACAGATTCAGGGTTATATCGTTTGTTATATGCTTTGCTTTTTAGAAACGACTATTCTATGCTTTACCGTTTATCTGAACACACCATGGTATGTATATGCTGATCAATTCTGAACACACCTTCGTATGTACTGTGGTAGTCTGATCACACCTTTGTATGTATATGCTGATCACACCTGTACCTGTTTACATTTAACAGTTTGCACTTAATACGGCACACCAGTTTGCACCTGATTACACCTGTACCTGTTTATACAGTTTGCACTTAATACTGAGCACTTACACATCTTACACATTATGATTGTCACTGATCACACCACAAACCAGTTACCAGTGGCATTATGGGAACACTTAGAACTGGCATCAATGACACTTAACAAAGGAGACCCTCCATAGTTACTCTCCTCCCTTAACCACACCTTCCTTACAGACAGGTTAGCTTAGAATTGGGCAAGGAAACCTAGTATAGTTACTTTCCTCCTCTAATCATTCCTTCTGCTTGTATCTTACATCGTAAGGGAGTGTTGAGGCAAACATAGTGGGGCCTTTGGCTCGGTAAATCTAAGCTTCTAGTATGATTCCCTTACTTATGCTTAGAAATCCAGCCCACCCTCTTACCTACTCTCTTCCCTCCAACTATGATGAGCAATATCGATTGATTATTAGATTGAATTATAGATGGTGGTGTTGGAAGCTAATTACCTTAATTATTATTAATCAATTGTGTATTATTATTGGCAACAAGAACTTATATCAATTTCATAATCTAACGATCCTTGTATTGTTTATTACCAAATTATCATTTTTAATTATTCTGGTAGTGGTATCTTATGTTCACAGAATATCCAATTTAATTGTAAACTGTATACGAAACAGTGTTAATCCACTATAGTATATTTGACATCCTAAATTACTATCATACCTAACGTTTACCTTTGTTCGTTCCTCTGATTTCCAATGTTCTTACAGTATGCTTGTTACTTATTCAGTGATACTCCAATGGGGATGGATGTTGAGGGCACAAGCAGAGACTGTTTGTCGGGTCCAAACCGTGTCACTAGCTTCCTCAACGATTGCCTTCTCTGATGTCTCAGTTCCTTCTACTCTCGAACGTCTTACAAGTCCTTGCTCCTTATTAATATTACTTCAATGGGGATTGACAGCACATGTAGGAAATATGTAACGGGTCCAACCGAGATCAAATCCCTCCTCAGTATGTTCTTTTACATATATTCTTCCCTAGATCCTCTTCCCTGTATATCCCCCTATCACCAAGGTCGCCTTTGTATATGTATATCCCTGGTGGATGCAATTCCGGGTGGATGCGTTCTTGGGTGGATACGACTTACCTTGGTGTCGTTTCAATAGACGTCGATGAATGTAATTAAGTCCTAAGACCATATCATCGATCATTATTAATATATCGTTACTTATTAATATCTATTTAAGTATTGTTATTATTAATACATATTGATTTAGTATTAATAATTAATTATTATTATTATTATTAATTATTATTATTATATATTATAATTAATTATTATAATTGTTTTAATATTACTTATTCTCTATATTATTGACAATACATTATCCATGAATTATCCTCATTAAAAAATAATATTCTTTGCATATACATCATTGGTGGCTCGTAACATTTTAGTAGAGCTGGGAAGATATAAATTGTTTTAATGTATTTACATATAGTTTTACAAAGACAATTTGCTATCTTAATTTTGCTTCAGACTATTAGGCTACCAACCATCAGCAATTCCACATGAGGATGCCATTTTGTTCCCAATTTGCATTTAAATATATCTAGACTTCGCTTTTTTCTTTTGTTTACTCATTTACTGACTCATTAGATGTATCTCCTAATTGAATTTTGCAAAAAAATGCATTCTTAATTAAATTTAAGCAATTTTTTAAGTTGCCAATTTTTTGGCGAGAAGTTGCCGAGTAATCAATGATTTTTTCCTTTTTTGGGGCCCTTGGCGATAAGTTGCCAAGTACGAGTTTTTTAACTATGAAATAAACAAAAATATATCCCTAATATATGTGAAATCTGCAATTGATGCAACTGGGATTAAGACAAAAGTCTTATCCATAATAAGGACAAATATTAAACGTCAAAGCAGCATCATAGTTTTATCAAGAAAATAAGCAAGCCTGATAAAGATGAAATTAGCATATAAGAACAAAGAATATTTTATTATCACCCACTTGGCTTAACTTCTCATTGCCAGAATTGACACATCATAACAGAGATTCAACAAAAAGGTAAATCACTGCAGACATAAGCCTATCATGCCACCTCATACTACAATAGTGGCAAGCGGTACTCTTACGTATCCTTGGCATAACAAAGTTACAATAATATCAAACATTAAGGACCCCGTCAGGAAAAAAATAATACACACCACAATAGCGCTCTCAAAAAGCAATTCAAGTTTGCAAGATATATGAGATAAGATTTCATCAAGAATGGACGGCTCAATCAAAAGGCTACAGATGAATTAATTAGCAAATGAATTTAGAGAATTGTCTTACTCTGTAAGATTTCACAATTCTCAGTATCCTAATCATGCCAGGGAAAATATTGATTCCATCTGATATGCAGTGATTTGTATACTAATATGCAGTAGAAGATAATCAATTCTCCTTAAAGTAAATAACAGCAATTCAAATTATAAATGAACTGATAGATTTTAATAAAGGAAACGACAGTAAATACTTGCTAAGAAAGGATATAAATAATGTGTACGTGAATAAATGTTAGACTGAAGACAAAAAGAAGCAATTTCATAACAATGTGCAGTGATATGCAGAGGTTCATTGTATATATAGCAATCAGAGACAGCAACGATATTATTGGCATAAACGGTGATTAATCATACAGAAAGTAATTACTTTAAGCCCTGATTATATTAGGCAGCAATTAACATAATATTAAGCAGTGATTTAAAAGATTAATATAAACAAACATTGTGGTGGCATTTAAACGACTTCATTTACAGGAATGCTGACCAATTTGTTAAGACAAAAACATAACCAATGAAAAGGTATGAGCTTATGAGACACGTCTCCCTAATGACACCCCTTCCAATTGGGCAAAATATATAGATAGATGAACAAACATCTCAAAGGGGGAAACATCATCAAATCAGAAGAAGAGGTGAGATCGGATCATAAGAGGACATATAGACAGCACGAATTATATATCGTGACTTAAAAGTGCTAATATATATAATTTGTAATTGTTGGTATGGATTTTCATACATCATAAGATTATTCTACCTGCATAAGTAGGATATTTCTGCCTGTCTGCATACAAAGGATAATTCTGTAACATCTGCATTAATAGATAATTCTATATATATCTGCATTGATAAGAAATTCTGGTATATCTGCATATCCGCTGTAATCAACAATGGTAAGGAAAATGAGGAAATTACTATTGGGAGAACAGTGATGAGGTCACTTTCTAAGCACCCACCTCATGGTTGTCACCGGGGAGTCCCCATGGGGCCAAAGGGGGATAAAGTTGACTGCCTTTGGGCTTAGGAAGGATAGACTTTTGGGGCACCCTGTGGTGAATGATCCTCACAGTCCCTACCATGGTGAATAGGTGCTCAATCATTTGAAAACAAGTTAGGAATGACCGGATGAAGGAGATCGGTGATAGGACCCCACACCAGGTACGTCACCCCATATGTATGGCATGGGCCACATGAGGCCAAGAGGGATGGTATATCCGCTATTGGGCCTAGGGTAGGAGGTTTTTGGAGCACCTCATCAAGTCACCCTACCTTATCACTTCTATAGTTGGGTCACCTTAAAGTTAATTCTAGCAATCTATTGATTCGATTTACATTTCTCGTATATGTTTATTTCTAATTAAAGAAATCCAACTATGAATTATGAACATAAATAAACCCTAACTGTATTGCAGGGTTTCAATCAGATTGAAAAGTATCTCTAAATCCTACTTGTTTTAAACGGAAAACTATAATCAAGGGCAAATTTGGTTACAGATAATTTGGGGACATTACAAGTAGTATTAGAGCACCTTTCCTACCATCGTGTGAGAGGTAGTTGATGCAAACTAGCCAAAGGGCTCAAAGGGCATTAGAAAGAGAGAAAAAGAAACTTACCGCCACCATGAGTGACTAAATGAGCAATGTGTTGAGGGCCTTCATGGAACAAACAGCCCAAACCACTCAAGCCCTTATAGAACAAAATGAGAGGAATGAAAGAGCTACTCAACTCCTCCTTCAAGCCATTTAAAACATAGGTAACAATGGAAGGGATTCTAACTCCAACTACTCTGAAAACAATAATAATGGCTATCCTAGGGTACCAAATCCTAGGCCAGCATGACCTCTCTTCCTACCTGGGGAGGAACATATGAAAGAGGAAGAAACAAACATCCCTCCTATGAATAATATTGATGAGATTGTAGATGCATACTCTAGAATTGACCCCGAGCTTAGGAGAGATATCTCTTTTAAGGATTACTATGATGCCAAAATAAAAGCCACCTCTAATAAGAAAAGGAAGGCACAACAAGATAAAGACCTAAAAGAAAAAGTGAGTAAAATAACCCTTCCTAACTTTGAAGGATCGAGAAAAGTCACAACTCGTTCATGGGTGCAAAATTTAGACAACTATCTTTGATTAAGCCCCATGACAAAAGAAAACACCATTAAATTCATGCTGCTCCACTTAACATGAACAGACCATGAGTGGTGGCATCATGGCCTTATTACCCAAGGTCACCAACAAATAAACACTTATGACAAATTCAAACAAAGGCTCATAAAAAGATTTGATTGAACACATCCACAATGGTACTTGAAAGAATTAACACAACTCAAGCAAGAAGGGGCAATGGAAGAATTTGCCAGTAAATTCCAAAGGTTGGTTGTCATGGTATCAGAAATCTCTCAAGAGAGACTCACTTATCTATTCATAGAGGGATCAAAAGAATCAATCATAAGCATGCTAAGCGCCTTGGACCCAACAAACTTGGAAGAGACAATCCAAAAAGAATTGAAGTTTGATACACACCCATCCAAAGATAGATCCAAAAACTTTGCTTCAAAACCACATCCAAACATCTCCATAATGAAGATAAACACTTTCGTGGGAAGGATAGGCAAAAAGGAGCTTTTCTACCTAAAAGTGACCAAGAGGAACTAAGGAGGAAAGGTTAATACTTTGATTACAAAAATAAATGGGAACAAGGAAACAAGTGTGGCCAAGAGGAAAATTCATGCTTTAGGTGTAAAGATATATGCAAGCTAGGACACTTATGTAATTGGAAGGACAAGAAGATATGCTTCAAGTGTGGGGAAAAATGAGAGATGGAGCATATATGTGGAAAAAGAAGTCAAGCCAACAAAATAGAAGCAATACTCGACAAAACACCAAACATGAAAACAAAGCATGATGAAGGAGATCACAAAAGTATCCAATCAAAGAAAGAAAGAAAAGGTGGAAAATCAATGGAGCTTTTAGGAGGTGCAGCTCTAATAGTGACAACATAGAATATACAAATTCCCAAAATAAAATATTGTAATATTAAGATATGCTTTGTGTATTCATGTGTATACTACATGTATGCTCTGTGTCTTCATGCATTTATGAGTATACTTCCTATTTTCATTGTGTATGCACCATATTTGGCTTTATTTTGGTTGACCTAGAACAAGAGATTGATTAGAGTGAACCCAAAAGATATGAACTTATTTTGAATCGTGCAAACATTGATTTTTGCAAATACAATTGGCACCATTATATGGCCTTGATCCTTCCATTTGGAAGATGAGAGAAAACTTCTCTTAAATTAAGCTTTGAGAAGTTTCTACAATCAATCTTAATTCACATTCAAAATAGGGAAGGAAACACACGATAAAGCCAGAATAGCGGAGTTGGATTACGAATAGATCTCCGTGATCATTAGTTGAGGACAAGCAATTCTGGGAGGGGACGATTGTCATGGCCCCGCCATTAAACACCCAGACAATGTAACTTCCCCATTCAAGACCTAAAGATATACGATTAACTAAGTTTTAATTAAAGATTGAAAATTATTCATTTGAGCTTCCACCGTTTGTTCACAGACTAAAAGCTTATTCACAAAAGATGTTGAGCCATTAAATAAACAAAAAGATATCCCTAATATATGTGAAATATGCAATTGATGCAATTGGGATTAAGACAAAAGTCTTATCTATAATAAGCACAAAGATTTAAGGTCAAAGAAGCATCACAGGATTATCAAGAAAATAAGCAAGCACGATAAAGTGAAATAAGCATACGACAACAACAAATATTTTAATATCACCCACCTGGCTTAACTTCTCATTTCCAGAATTGACACATCATAACAAAGGTTCAACAAAAAGATAGCCATTGCATATGTAAGCAAGTGATACTCTTATGTATGTTGTCGGGTAATTAGTGTTGTTAATATTTGTTAATGTTTGTCGAGGGTTAGGTTGTTGTGCAACGGTTGTCAATGGTTGCCATTCACCAAATTAAAGGTTGGCAGCACAATATCAGTTTTCCAAGCTTCTTCCAAGTTTCCTCGGGTAGCACATTCACCACCGATCCTCCATCGACAATGGTATCGATGAAAATGATTCCCAGGATGGCCAATTCCACCACCATGGGGTGTCGCCCACTATTTACAGCCAACAACATTGGGTCTTTCAAAGAGCTCTGCAGGACGTCTACATGGTTTGTCATACGGGTAGGTACATGTACAATACTCAAGATGGAAGTTCTCAACTGCAGCATAGTTTCGAGGATGTCCTTTATCTTCACAGGCACTTCCATCTGCAACACTTGCTGTAGTATATTTTGCTCGGGTTCAGTACGAAGCGAAGTGCTCGCCGTGTCATTGGTTTCTCTTTGCTTAACCATCATCTCTCTTTCAATATTAGCCTTCACTTCCCGTACCCTCTCTTTCTCCGTACGGGGGTCTGGGTAGGTTGCTTTCTTGGCCTGTGCACTGGTGATCATCAATACCCCTTCTTCTTCACCCAACCTCTCAATGTTCAGCAAGTTAACTCCAGGCTTGGGACAGTTTGCGTCCTCATGAGCACCAGGACCACACCATCAGCACAAGTGTTGAGGGGTTTCCTCCTTCAAGCAATCCCGGGCGAAGTGTCCCCACTGATAGCAGGCTCGACATTGAATCATTGGTCAACTCTTAGCATCATATTGTATCCGGCTCCAACTATTATTGTTATTATTGTTAATGCCCTTTCCTCTCCATCGGCTGTTTATGTACTCGTCGAACGATGTCGTTGTGTTGGTTTGTTGCTGAGAGGTGCCCGCTACTACGGACATCGACGATTGTTGGTCTATGTGAAAAACCGAAAAATACTGAGAGGGGGAGTGGGAGAATTAGTATTTTGAAAACTTAAAGAGATTAGCAAACTAGAGAATGCAAGCACATAGTGAAGAGATAGGACACAGAAATTTTCTCTCATGGAAAACCCAAGATTGGTAAAAGACCACGGCACAACTAAACTTAATAGGGCAACAACCCTTTACATTCAAGAGCTACGACTCTTCATAGTAACTTTACAGAATAGGCTCCAACCTGTCTCAAAAGGCTACCACCTTTTCTTAGTAGAAGATATGAGAAATGCAAAACAAAAATTAGTTCTGTCTTCACAAAAATGTAAAGACTCTCAAAAAATCTAGTAGACTTCCTCAACTCAACCTCTCATCTAGAAGTGGCTTTGAAAACTTCAATCCTTCATTTGTCAACTAGAATCTGAACTAGATATAACACATGCTCCTCATTTCAAGTTTTAGTTGGTGAACATCATCCTGGCTGTAAGATACATTGTCTGTAATATATACTTAAAGGATTTATCTATGTGTACCTGTAGATACATACTGCAGTCATATTTTTTAAAATTAGATTTTTAACACTCCTGCATCTATATCCTTTCTTCGATATGCATTCCAGTCCTTTTCTTCGGGCTCAACTGCCACTTCTTTTCTTGTATTTTTACATACATGACACACAGGACAGAGGTAAAATGATTCAACTCCAAAACGCTCAACAACCTCAAAAATTGTCTTTTTTTGTTTTTATACTGCAGTTGTATTTTTGTGACAATTTAAAACATAATTAATTTCACCGCCAAAAATTCCCTGTCCAACCGAAAGGATGATAAGAATACTCCACCTTACTGGTCACATTTTTTTACTACACACACCAAAAATCTTTTTTCAGCAATGAGTCTCGAAAGTTTTATCATTAGACATGACTCCAAAAGTGACACATGTCTTACATCCATTGGTTGTATGCTCATTCAAAGAGCGACCGAGACAACTTAAAGAAAATCTCAGATTGAAAGCACGTTTTGAGAGTTCCTCTTTTGTTTGGTATATTCGTGAGTAGTAGTTGAACACGGGTTGTTCATAGAAATCCATTTGTTACTCTCTGCAAGCCCATTATATTAAAAACAAAAACTGAGTTTTATATAAGGTTTGATGCGTCTCCTAGAGCCAGCACACGCAATGATACTCTGATCAAAATGGCTCACACCCGATAAAGATAAACACCCCAAAAGGGGATTCCCTTCTCATACTTTATGATGTTTTTTATGAGAAAAAAAAATGTAACACCCGATATATATCCTCTGCACGTTCGTTTCACTTGAATCCCAACGTTGTATAACAAACACCGTATTCAATATTTAAAAACGACACAGTCACTTACACCTGTGTTTTTAAATAGATTCATGTTTACATCTTGCATTCTGGTGCAATCGTTACACACGGTAAAGGACATTTTGATCCTTATGAGGCACGACAGCTAGAAGAAAACATCATCGTTTTGAGGCAGGAGATGATATAAGTTTAACACCCACAGCGCACGCACAACAAGCCTTTCAAAGGCGCTGCAACACATGTCAACAAGAACCAGACACCGCACAGGCACACGAACTCCTCTCTGTCATAGAAGTGAAAACTAGACAACGACAGAAGCTTCTAAGAGTATGAACTAAGCTAGTGTCTTAGAACATGACAGCACAGGTGTCATCCATGGAGGCAACCCGAGATGTATCAGATGACAAAAAACACAACAATCTCCCCCTTTTTGTCATTGATGGCAATTTCAACAAGTATAGAGAAGAACAAATTGCAAAGTTGAAACAACTCCCCCTGAATAGCCGAACCAACTGAAGAAACTCCCCCTGAAGATCTACTCCCCCTTTGACATCAATGAATATGAAACAAAAATACATATGCAGCACAAATGATATAACAATGAAGCCCACCTGCTGAAAACACAACTTTTAGTGAGGTAGTAGAACACCAAACTTGTTTCGATGATATTCAAAGCAATCTCGGGGTAACAGTTTAGTAAAAACATCAGCAACTTGTTCCTTTGAACAAACATAGGCCAGCTTGACCATATTGTTAGCAACTTGCTCCTTCAGATAATGAAACTCAATTGGAATGTGTTTGGTGCGTGAATGCATTATTGGATTTCTAGAGATATCAATGGCACTCGTGTTGTCACAGAAAATGTATATAGGATCAAGAAACTCAAGCTTGTAATCACATAAAGTGCTCTTCATCTAAATTACCTAAGTACAACATGAAACTGTTGCAATATATTCAACTTCAATAGTAGATAGTGATGTGCAAGACTATTTCTTGTTGAGCCATGAAACCAAATAGCCACCTTAGAAGAAGGCACACCCACTGATGCTTTTCTTATCATCCACGGAGCCACCCCAATCTGCATTTGTATAGGTTGTTAACTCTTTGGAAATCAAAGACCAAAATCAGCAGTGTCTTTCCGATACTTAAAAATTCTCTTAACTTGAACGTGTGTTTGCTTGGGTGAGGCTTGAAACC
This sequence comes from Chamaecyparis obtusa, assembly GCA_027943335.1. Classification (NCBI taxonomy): domain Eukaryota; kingdom Viridiplantae; phylum Streptophyta; class Pinopsida; order Cupressales; family Cupressaceae; genus Chamaecyparis; species Chamaecyparis obtusa. Next base: position 334,317 of record BSBK01004420.1, read on the forward strand.
TAGCAACATAACCAACAGCCTGCATAATATCCGGTCTAGTGGTTGTAACAAACAACAAACTTCCTACCATGGATCTGTAAAAAGTTTGATCAACAGAGGGAGATACATCATCCTTACTTAGTTTACATCAGGTTTCCATAGGAGTGCTAACCGGATTGCAATCTTCCATTTTGAATCTTTTAAGCAGCTCTCTAACATACTTAAATTGGGAAATGAAAACACCTTCAGAAGATTGATTAATTTGCAGCCCAAGAAAGTAAGTCAATTCACCCATCATAGACATTTTGAATTCATCTTTCATGCAATCAACAAATGTCTTGGTCATTTTGACATTGTCACTACCAAAAATCAGATCATCAACATAAACCACAACAATGAAAATGTTGTTACCTTCCTCCTTGACATATAAATTGCTGTCAACATATCTCTTTTTGAAGTCTTGCTGCTGCAAATAATTGTCCAGCCTGTCATACCAAGCTCTAGGAGCTTGTTTGAGTCCATAAAGAGTCTTTTTTAGCTTGCAAACATAATCCAGATTGTTAGTAATAAGGCCTTCTGATTGTTCAACATAAATTTTTTTAATCAAATCCCCATTTAAAAAGGCAGATTTGACATCAATTTGAAAAACTTTAAAACCTTTAAAGGAAGCAAAAGCTAGAAAAATTCTAATTGCTTTTAATCTTGCAACGGGTGCAAAGGACTCACCCAAAATCAACACCTTCAATTTGAAAATACCCTTTGCAAACTAAACGGGCCTTGTTTCTAATGATCTTTCCTTCTTCATTTACCTTATTGCGGAACACCCATTTAGTACCAATTACATTTTTGTCAAGGGGTCTTGGCCCGAGCTCCCAAATGTTTCTTTTCTTAATTTGCTCTAACTCTTTTTTTATAGAAGCAACCCAATCCTCATCTACCGCTGCCTCTTCAAAACATTTAGGCTCAATCATAGAAATGAGTGAAAAATCATCATCTTCAAAATAATTAATGTCTTTCTTAGCATGCCTAGTTCTTCTTTCAGCTATAACTTGATCAATTGGATGATTCTTTTGAACAAATTTTGAAGGAGTTTTGAAAGTAGAAACATCATGATCACCTTGAAAGTCATACCCGGAATGAACATGTGATTTTTCAGCATCATTTGAAGAAGAGACTTTATCTTCATGAGCAGATTGAGTTTTTCTTTTGTCATTTTCACCACCTTTGCTAGTTGTTACAGCTTGAATATGAGGAGGAGAAGAAGGTGCAGCAATGCTGGTTTGAGTTTTTCCTTCTTCAAGGCTGTCCATATGCTCACTCATTAGTAATCTCATGAATCTTAACATTAACACTTTCTACCAATTTATGCAACCTCTTATTGTAGCATTTGAACACTTTACTTTTAGAGGAGTAGCCAAGAAAGATTCTCTGATCAGCTCTAGAGTCAAATTTACCTAAATTATCTTCATCCCTTCTAATGTAACATGGACTTCCAAAAAATTTGAAGTATTTAACAGTAGCTGGTTTACCTTTCCAAAGTTCATATGGAGTCTTGTAGAACTTGGGCCTTAACAAGGTTCTATTCTGAATGTAGACTGTTGTGTGGACAACTTCCCTCGAAAAAATGTCTTTCACTTTTCTTTCATTCATCAAACAACAAGCCATTTCCTGAACTATTCTATTTTTTCTTTCCACAACACCATTTTGTTGTGGTGTTCTAGGGGCTGAAACTTGTTTCTTGATTCCATGTTGCTCACAAAACTTGACAAATTCATTTGAGGTGAATTCTCCTCCATTATCAGAACGCAAGCATTTAATTTTCAGATCCATTTCATTCTCAACCAAGATCTTAAAAATCTTAAACTTATCCAAGGCCTCTAATTTTTCTTTTAAAAAAGTAACCCAAGTCCTGCGAAAAAAAACATCAATAAGAAGCATAAAGTATTTTTCACCTTGAAGGTTTGCTATCCTAGTTGGTCCACAAAGATCCGTGTGAACTAACTCAAGTGCTGAAATGATCTTTTGGTTTGAAGGAAGCTCTAGGTTGTTTTCCCTCCTGACAATTCTTGCAAACAACATCAGCTGGTTTCTCTATCTTTGGCACTTCCTTTTTACTGATTTTGATAAGATTATCAAAATTTATATGCCCAAAACGCTTGTGCCAAAGCCAAACATCCTCCACCTTGCTCAAACAATAAGTTTCATCATTAGAGTCATCAAGAATATAAAGATTATTTGCTGCTCTAGTTGCCTTAGCTATGAGATCATTTCCATTTTTGATAGTACAAGAATTTGAGTAAAAGCTAAGATCATATCCTTGATCACATAGTTGACTTACACTTAAGAAATTGTGTTTCAAACCTTCAACATAAAGAACATACTCAACAATGGTTTCATCATTATTTATCAAGAGAGTACCTATGCCAACAACCTTGGCAAAAGAACTACCTCAAAATCTAACTTTTCCACCTTTCATTTTCTTGAGTGTGAAACTTACTTAAATCACCTGTCATATGTCTTGAGCAGCCACTGTCAACATACCAAATATCTTTCTCACTGCAAGCAAGAAAAGTTGTTTGAACAACAAGAGCTTTAAGAGGTGTTTCTTGAACTTTTCTTCTCCAAACTTTAATCACCATCCTTTTTGGTTCAACATTGTAAGACAAATCTGCACTATAGTTGTTGCAAAATCTTGATGTAAGGCCAAACTTGTCACAGTTGTAACAAACTAAATTATACTTTCTAAAGACATTTCTTTCAAACTGAAAATAATTCTTTATGGGAGCAGCTCTACAATCCACAGCTCTATGTCCAAAGTAGTTGCATGAAAAACAGTAACCATAGAAAAAGGTTTGTTCACCTTGTTTAATGTAGGCTGGCCACTTCCTTGTGGTGAAGAGTTTTGTTCAAGTTGCATGCCAACTCCTCTCTTGTCTTTGGTAGGTCTTTGAGAGCCAAGAACATCATCCAAGGATACGCTGCCACTTTTGAAAAACACTTCTTCACTTGAAAGCATAGAAGTTTTACCTATGTTTCTAAAAGTAACAATCTCAACTTCTAGCTTGGCAATATTTTCCTCTTTTTAGGTGAATCTGATTTTCAAGATTCTCACAAACTTTCTTAGCTTCCTCATTCAAGATTTTAGAATCAACTAGTTGTGTTTCAGCCTCTTTAAGAGACGTTGCAATTTTTAACTTTTCCACACTTTCAACTTGTAGAAGATCCACAAGATTTTGATTCTTCTTTTTCATCTTCTTAATCTCAGCTAGTGCTGCAATTAATTCGAGTTCAAGGTGTTGGCATTAAGGGATGGTAACCGGTGAGATTGCTACTGGTACATGGCAATTAGGTATTGTCATTGATTGGCAAAAGAGGAAAGAGATGCTAACATCTCAATCTAAGGACACCAGTGTTGGATTTGTGAAGCAAAACAGTTATCAATTAGCTGACAACATTTCATGTGTAGAGAGATTGGTTTGGCAACCGATGACACTGTGCAATGAACAAGAGACTATTTATGTTCATCAGAAGCAACCAGTCACCAAGGGAAAAGAAACCAGTAACTGGTAACAAAGACCGAAGAAAGGATGCAACCAGTTTAGACAGAGGAAGGAAAGGTGACAGGTCAAGGCTCTTACCTGTGTACAACTTAAGGATCTTTACCGATCAAGTAAAGACTTCGTCATGATAAGATGAACTAGGGAAGTCATAGTCAACAATCAGTTATCTAACTCTTTGACTGGGATTTACTACATTAAATCCAGTAGACTTTGAGTTATCAAGATGAACGGTACAAGGCACGATTGAAGGTTTTAATGCCGGAGTTTGTGGCATTAAAGCATAAAGTTATCTCTTATGAAGGAAATCTTTTTGACACGCATGTGTTATTTTCTTTCATAAAGCAGATAAAGCATAGCATGCATCGGATGTTTTCCTCGGTGAACTAATACTCCACTGGGTGATGCATCCGAAAGTGATCTGTAAACAGGTCATGCATGAGAAAAGCAATTAGGGCAAGATGTTTATATATTCCTCTGCCTGACAAGAATATAGTTTGCCCTCATTCTGCCAAAGTAAAGAGTGAACCTGTACGCTGAAGAAGCTAAGGTGAAGAGAAAAGAGAAGAGAGAAGAGTGTGCAGAGAAGCACAACAAGAAAGGAGAACATACCAGCAGCAACCGGTGATGTTTCTCAATTGAATATAACAGGGATCTTATTAGGCTAATCAAAGCCATTTCTAAAAGGTCAAGTACTCTATTATTCTCTAACAATTACAATAGCTAAATCTCAGTATTTTGGGTAGACATTAACAGGTCCCTTGTACTAAATCCCTTAACCAGGTGACATTTATTCAGGTGTTCTAAGTCCTCTAACCAGGTAGGCACTAACAGGCCTTATTGTATCAAATCCCTTAACCGGGTCGCATCTAACAGTGAGTTGTAATCCTTTAACAGGGAAGGCTCCTAACAAGGCGCACTTCAAAAGACTACAAAATTTGTGAGGTTTCCTCACACCGTGGTTTTCACCCGATTTGGGTTTCCACGTGATAAATCTAGTGTTGCTTTTTGGTTGATTGCTTGATGCTATTCTTATGCTAGAACCTGTTTTTATTACAGTTGTAGTATACTACATCAGATTTGTTTTAAAGTTTTATAGGTGCTGATTCACCCCTCCCCTCTCAGCACCGGTTGGGACTGTCACAAGGTCCACTTCATCATCTTCTACATCATCATTTTCCTCGGAACTTAAATCATCAACAGCCATGAACATAACTTCATCTATTCGAGAATCACTTTCACTGCTTGAAGAATTATAGCTGCCATCTTTTGAAAACAACACCTTTTTGCCTTTCTCAAATTTCCAATTTCTCTTGGCAAATCTCCTAGTCTTCCTAGATTTGGAGTCTTTTTCATCTCGGCTGTCATCTTCTTTATCAAAAGGGCACTTTGAGGCAAAGTGACCAAGTTTGCCACAATTGAAACACTTCAAACCAAGTTTGTCTTTGCTTTTGTTAAGACCCTTTTTCAGCCTTCTAACAAGGTATGCAATTTCCTCATTAGAATCTTCATCCGAGCTTTCACTGTGTTTTTTCTCCTTGTCTTTACTTCTTTTAGAGACCTTAAAAGTTGATTCATTTTTGGAAGTCCCACCAATGGTGGTCCTCATCTCATAGGCAGTTAGAATACCATGCAATTTACCAATTGTAAGAGTATCCAAATCTAACATTTCTTCAACAACTGAAACTTTAGCGTCAAGCCTCATGAGAAGAGAACGAAGAATTTTCTGAACCACTGTTTTCTCTTTTACATTTTCTCCCAAACCTTTTAGAGCATTAACAACCTCATCAACACAAAGAAAGTAAGCAGGAATATTCTCATCTTCCTTCATACGAAGACTTTCAAATACAGCCCGGTGAGTTTGAACTTTTGCCTTCCTGACTTTGTCATCACCATGATAAGCATTATGCAGTTTCTCCCAAACTTCTTTTGTTGGAGTATAGTGCATCACTTTTACAAACTCAGATTTGGTTAGACCACACAAAATAGCATTCATAGCCTTGGCATTATTCTCAAATTCCTTTTTACCATCAGCATCCGTAGGAGGTTGAGCTGGAGTTGTATAGCCATTGACAAGACTGATATAGACATCACAGCCTAAAGACATGATATAAGTCTTCATGCGAACACTCCAAAAGGCATAGTTGTTCCCATCAAATAGAGGTGCACGATTCGTAGCAACACCATCTAAGGCACTCATGGTCGGCTCAAAAATCGAACTCTCAAGCTTTTAAGCACTGGAAGAGAGTGACCTGCTCTGATACCAATTGAAAAACCGAAAAATGCTGAGAGGGGGGAGGGGGTGAATCGGTATTTTAAAAACTTAAAGAGATTAGCAAATTAGAGAATGCAAGCACATAGTGAAGAGACAGGACACAGAAATTTTCTCTTGTGGAAAACCCAAGATGGGTAAAAAACCACGACACCACTAAACTTAATCGGGAAACAACCCTTTACATTCAAGAGCTACGACTCTTCATAGTAACTTTACAAAACATGCTCCAACCTGTCTCAAAAGGCTACCACCTTTTCTTAGTAGAAGATATGAGAACTGCGAAACAAAAATTAATTCTTTGTCTTCACAAAAACATAAAGACTCTCAAATAATCTAGTAGACTTCCTCAACTCAACCTCTCATCTAAAACTGGCTTTGAAAACTTCCATCCTTCATTTGTCAACTAGAATTTGAACTGGATATAACACATGCTCCTCATTTCAAGCTGTTGTTGGTGAACATCATCCTGGTTGTAAGATACACTGTCTGTAATATATACTTAAAGGACTTATCTATGTGTACCTGTAGATACATACTGCAGTCATATTTTTTAAAATCAGATTTTTAACACTCCCTATATCCTTTCTTCGATATGCCTTCTAGTCCTTTTCTTCGGGCTCAACTGTCACTTATTTTCTTGTATTTTTACATACATGACACACAGGACAGAGGTAAAATGATTCGACTCCAAAACTCTCAACAACCTCAAAAATTACCTTTTTTTGTTTTTATACTGCAGCTGTATCTTTGTGACAATTTAAAACATAATTTATTTCACTGCCAAAAATTCCTTGTCCAACCAAAACGATGATAAGAATACTCCACCTTATTGGTCACATTTTTTTACTGCACACACCAAAAATCTTTTTTCAGCAATGAGTCTTGAAAGTTCTATCATTAGACGCGACTCCAAAACGTACCACACATCTTACATCCACTGGTTGTATGCTCATTCAAAGAGCGACCAAGACAACTTAAAGAAAATCTCAGATTGAAAGCACGTCTTGAGAGTTCCTCTTTTGTTTGGTATATTCGTGAGTAGTAGTTGAACACGAGTTGTTCATAGAAATCCATTTATTACTCTCTGCAAGCCCGTTATATTAAAAAACAAAAACTGAGTTTTATATAAGGTTCGATGTGTCTCCTAGAGCCGGCACACACGCGATGATACTCTAATGAAAACGGCTCACACCCTATAAAGATAAACACACCAAAACGGGATCCCTTCTCATACTTTATGATGTTTTTTATGAGAAAAAAAAACGTAACACCCTATATATATCCTCTACACATTCGTTTCACTTGAATCCCAACGCTATATAACAAACACCGTATTCAATATTTTAAAATGACACATCACTTACACCTGTGTTTTTAAATAGATTCTTGTTTACATCCTGCATTCTGGTGCAACCGTTACACATGGTAAAGGACATTTTGATCCTTATGAGGCACGACAGCTGGAAGAGAACATCGTTTTGAGGCAGGAGCTGATATACGTTTAACACCCACAGCGCACACACAACAAGCCTTTCAAAGGCGCTGCGACACATGTCAACAAGAACCAAACACCACACAGGCATATGAACTCCTCTCTGTCATAGAAGTGAAAACTAGACAATGACAGAAGCTTCTAAGAGTACGAACTAAGCTAGAGTCTTAGAACATGACACAGCAGAGGTGTCATCCATGGAGGCAACCTGAGATGCATCAAATGACAAAAAACACAACACTATGAAGAGAACTTGCGCATTCCTTTTCTTCATGTTGTATGTGCACTCCTTGGTGGAGTGTCCCATCACCCCTGGCAAATGTCCCATCACCATAATTCTCCCTCGCTCTTACTGTTGCTCCCCTTCATGGCTTTAAATTCCTTCATCATACGATGCATGTCTTTTTGGAGGGCTTGCACCTTCTTACTGGACTCTTCATCACTGTTGCTTCCACCCAAGGAATCATCATCATCCAATGACCTGTTCTTCTTCTTCTTTGATGTTTTACTTTCGCTTTCAAGGTCCTTAGCCCGATTGTATGCATTGTCGTACGATGTTGGAGGAACAATTTTTAATTTCCTTCTTAAGGAGGATTTCAACCCCTCCATGAACCAACGCTTCTTAAGGTCGTCTACTGGTTGATTATCCATTTTTTCGAGCAACTCCTTCAGTCACCGATCGTACGTTCTCATTCTTCCCTTGCTTTGTACTGTAAATTTTGGCCACAATCTCATTGTCGTCTCGAAGCAGTCTAAATTCACACTGAAACGATTTTCTCAACTCATCCCATGTATTCACCTTTGACTTATCTATGTCAGAGAACCAGTCTATGGCTACTCCGCGTAGGGTAGCTGGAAACTGCACCACCTATTAATCGTAATCGATCACCCTGTTGGCCAACCAAATTGTCTCAAATGATTTACAATGTCCTACAGGGTCCATCCATCTCTTGTGAACTTCAACAATTTCTATTTGTTCGCCATCGGTATATTCTTCTATGGCTTCGGTCCAGTGGGAACTCCTAAATTAGGTATAGTGGAACCGAACAGATTGTTTTGATCATCGTGCTCCTATGTCCTCCCGACACTTTCATCCGCACTAGTATCCTCTACGTTTTTGTTCTCGATCTCCTCCCCTTCCCTTCGAGTCTTTGGTTCTTCCCCACGAGAGCCTCTTTTTCCTAGCAGGGAGCTATGAGATGTCCCAAACGGTGTCGAGTCTCTTCGATCAGCTCAAACACCATGTCTCCTTTTGCCACTCCTTCGGTACAAGTACTCTCTTCGTCATCGTACGCTTTGTGTCCTTCAGCACCACCTTCGGTCCACACACTCACTTCGGCACTTCCTTGTTTCCTTCCTGCAATCCTTCTTCCCCTTCATGTTGTCCCTCAGCAAGTCTCTAGAGCCTTTGCCTTCTTTCTGCCTGCTCCTCCAATCTCAAGGCCCTTTGATAGGCCTCGTAGTCATCTCCTTGTCCCTTTCAAGTACGGTTTCTATCTTTATTCAAGATATTTGGCATTAATTTTTCCTTTCGAAAGGGTTGAGGATACATTGTTGCCTTCGGCTCTCATCACGCTCCTCTTCCCTTCGGTTGTTTTCTTCATACCGTTGCAAGATCTTTTGATGGCGGTTCTCTCTGTTGACCTCTTCTCGTGACTTATGCAGGGCAAGGAAGGTTTGTGCCAGTAGTCTTGGTAAATGGCACATCAACCGATCCATCATTGGGCTCACACCAAGTGAAGTCCACACCGCACTCTCCTAAACTTCCTCTCGTTTGGCTTCCCTCCGTACATGATTTTCAATCGATGCTTGCAATATGGTTGCAAAGTCCACCATCAATGCTCTTTCACCTTCAAACAATTCTTCAAACACTTCTTCATTTTCGTGGTTCACCAGTTGGCTCATTATACTACCCTCGCCATGTAACACTCCATCACTCCTAGATCCATATCGGCAACGGCACCAAAAGTTTTCCACGTAGGGTAAATTTTAATGCATATAGGAATGAAACATAAATGTAACAGATAGATGCAATATAAGAGAACTCACAGATATATTTCCATTAATCTCGTAATGCTTTACAATGTATCAGAATGACTCCAACAATACTTATATTTCATGACTACAGCAACCATAACATAACCCGCGGAAACAAATACATGAACATATATATAGAGGTCTGTTGGTAGGTTGCTTGTAGATCTGTTGTTGACTGTTTTTTGGCTTTTTGTTCTAGTTTGTTATCGTGTTGTTTGATGGGTTAGGGTCCTGCTTTTTGTCTTTAAGCAAGTGTTCTATGTTTGTAAGAACTTTATTGAAAATCTTTTTGTAATCTTTTGTAAATAGTTTCGGGGTCCATTCAAAACTTGTATTTACCTTAATCAAAAACATATATATGGAGGTGTCGAGGGGGTGTGAGTGCCAACTGTCGGCAACCGTTGCACAACCACCTAACCCTCAACAAACACTAACAAATATTAACAACACTAATTGCCCGACAACAATGTAAACTTAGGATAACACAGTAACGATGATATCAATAATTGAAGACCCTATCGGGACAAAAATAATACACATGAGAATAGCACTCTCAGAAAGCGATTCGTGTTCACAAGAAGATATATCAGATGTGATTTCATCAAGAATGGACGGCTCAATCAAAATGCTACAGATGAATTAATTAGCAAATGAATTTAGAGATTGTCTTACTCTATAAGACTTCCCAATTTTCTGTATCCTAATCATGGCAGCAAAAGATATTGATTCCATCTAACATGCAGCAATTTGCATGCTACTATGCAGTAACAGTATGTAAGAAGATAATCGATTCTCATTAGAGTAAATAACAGCGATATAATAAATAGATTTTAATCAAGGAAACGACAGAAAATATTTCCTAAGAAAGGATATAAATAATATGTTTATGTGAATAAACGTTAGAATGAAGATAAAACGAAGCGATTTCATAACAATGTATAGTGATATGCAGTGGTTCATTGTATATACAGCACTCAGAGACAGCAGCAATATTATTGGAATAAATGGTGATTCATCATTCAGCAAATAATTACTTTAAGCAGCGATTACAAAAGGTGGCACTGATTATATTAGACAGCAATTAACATAATATTAAGCAGTGAGATAAATGATTAATATTAACAAACACTGTGGTGGTGATTAATGACTTCATTTACAATAAAGCTGGCCAATTTAAGACAAAATCATAACCAATGAAATGGTACGATCTTATGAGACACGTCCCCCTAATGACACCCCTTCCAATTGGGCAAAATATATAGATAGATGAACAAATATCTCAAAGGGGGAAGCATCATTGAATCAGAAGACGAGGTGGGATCTTATCATAAGAGGACATATAGACAACATGAATTATATATCATTACTTACAGTGCATTTTCATACATCATAAGATTATTCTACCTGCATAAGTAGGATATTTCTGCACGTCTGCATAGAAAGGATAATTCTGTAACATCTGCATTAATAGATAATTCTAGATACATCTGCATTGATAAGATAAATCTGGTATATGTGGATACCTTCGAATTAATATGCATTTTATGATTACCTGATTTAGCAATAAAAGGTATAATTCTGCTCCAATGATTTGATATAGAAAGTATGTATAAGATGTTATGTTTATTTGTATTTTCTGACTGCTTAATCAACAATGGTAAGGAAAATGAGGCAATTACCATTGGGAGACTGGTGATGAGGTCACCTTTTAAGCACGCCACCTCATGGTTGTGACCAGGCAGTCCCCATGGGACCAAAGAGGGTCAAAGTGGACTGCCTTTGGGCTTAGGAAGGATAGACTTTCGGGGCACCATGCAGTGAATGATCCTCACAGTCCCTACCATGGTGAATAGGTGCTCAATCATTTGAAGCCAACTTTGATATGGTGAGATGAAGAACTGTGATAGGACCCCACAATAGGTACACCACCTCATATGTATAGCACATGCCACAAAAGGACCACATCGTCTACAAATAGAAGAAACCAATTATTGGGAAGGCAGAAGTTAAAACCCCATTGTGGTGCTATCTATTGGTCAAATTTGGACATATAATCAGCATTCTTTTGTATTTCACATTTAACAAATTCCTGAATGATACTATTAATTTGACTCCAATATCTTTCTAGTGAAAGGGTCCCATTTCTGAATGCTCTGCAGTTTCTCTCAAGTCCAATTCCCCATACAACACATGATAAAGATGGTTTCCAAAGAACTTGTAGTTGTAGAGTGCCTTTTGGCCAGCAATATATATTGTGCTGTAACATCTGTGGAAAAGCCCATGCCATCTAAAAATTAGAAAGTAAAATGTACCATATTCCAACCAAGAAATTGCATTGTGATAACAGGTGATCTTCGCATAACAAATATTTGGGAGGGCCATAAATCAATGTTTTCATTAGATTATTAAAGGTTAGAATCTTATTGCAAGCTGCCAGCCATACAAAAGTGTTATATTTAGGGGGAATAGAGTCGCACCAAATAATTTTACTGGAATAGCTATTTATTTTAGTAAATAACATAGCAAAGAGCTATGCACTTAAAGAAATATGATAGTAAATAATACATTTGAGATAATTATATAGCTAATTATGCGATAAATAATTTGTTTCAAAATTGATTTTTTCAAAATTTAGAAAAATAAAATAGATCTTCAGCTAATAATGAAGTAAATATTATTTTTTTAAATATATACATAATATAAAGTTAGAACTTCAGTAATTTTCACACATAATATAAGTGTATTTTATGTAGTGATATTGCTATCAGGGTTCAACTATGTAGTTTTTTGAGTCAAACTCATTGACCTGTGTTTCATGAGTAGTGGTTCACACGAACCCATCTCCCATCTCTCATGAGAATGAATGGAACACTTAGCACTCATTGCATCTAGGTGATGCTCACAGAGGTGAAGCACTGGGACTTCTCGGGAGGTCACCCATCCCAGTACTACTCCAACTTGAGCGTGCTTAACTACAAAGTTTCCTCCATGGTTAAACCCACTCTGCTTGCAACCCCATTTGCAAAACCTTCAGCAAGTGTTGTGCCTTATAAACCATTCATTAGAAATCCCCTTAAGCTCATCAATTGATAAGGAGATATTTTCCATAGCAAGTCAAATTGTGATATTGCTATCATGATTCAACTGTGTAGTTTTTTGTGTCAAACTCATTGACCCATGTTTCATGAGTAATGGTTCACATGAACCCATCTCTCATGAGAATGAATGGAACACTTATCACTCATTGCATCTAGGTGATGCTCATAGAGGTGAAGCATCGAGACTTCCTGGGAGGTCACCCATCCCGACACTACTCTAGCTTGAGCGCGCTTAAGTACAAAGTTTCCTCCATAGTTAAACTCACTTTGCTTGCAACCCCATTTGCAAAACCTTCAGCAAGTGTTGTGCCTTATGAACCATTCATTAGAAAGCCCCTTAAGCTCATCAATTGATAAGTAGGAGATATTTTCCACAGCAAGTCAAATTGTGATATTGCTATCAAGATTCAACTGTGTGGTTTTTTGAGTCAAACTCATTGACCCTTTCATGAGTAGTGGTTCACACGAGCCCATCAATCATGAGAATGAATGGACACTCATTGCATCTAGGTGATGCTCATAGAGGTGAAGCACCGAGAAGACAAAAGCAGAGCATATTATTTTAGAAGCTCAAGAGTCCATAGGCTTGGTCTCTAAACAGACACTGAAAGCGCTCCTTTCTATGAGGGGGAGGAGGCAGGCCTAGACCTTTTCCTAATTGGTTCCGTTGGTGATTTATTTCTGAATCTTGTTGTAGGATGGATGGTCTTTTTCTTCTATGGTGTTCTCTCATTAGTTCTTTGTGGCAATATATCTTTTTGTAATGTCCTCAAATTATCTGTATCCAAATTTGCCTTAGATTATAGCTTTCCTTTTAAAATAAGTAGGGTTTAGAGATACCTTTCCATCTGATTGAAACTTTGCAATACATTTAGGGTTTATTTATGATCATAATTCATAGTTTGATTTCTTTATTTAGAAATAAACATATATGAGGAATGTAAATCAAATCAATAGATTGCTAGAATTAACTTTAAGGTGACCCAACCATAGAAGTGATAAGGTAGGGTGACTTAATGAGGTGCCCCACAAACCTCCTACCCTAGGCCCAATAGTGGATATACCATCCCTCTTGGCCTCCTCGGAGGGTTTACAGTGACTCCTTGACGGTTTGGCTTCCTTTTGTGATCTACGGAAGCTGGTTGTGAACCTGGGCAAGACCTGGGTGATGGCCTTCAATTGCTTGAAGACCTCTCATCTTCACTTCTACTTCCAAGGCACGGAGATCGAGATTTCATCCTCCTACACTTACCTTCCCGGAAAGGGCCTCTAGTCGCTCTTTCTGGCTCTTTTGCTTTCTTGTTTGTTCTTTCCCCAAACATCGTTTGGTGCTCCTGCTGTTGGCGGTGACCTTTTTGTATGCTTTCAGTCTCTTACACCCTGTTGGTGGTCTCTTGTTGGACATTAATAATTTATCGTATCTTATCTTACTAAAACTAGAAAAGAACCAAATTGAAAAGCCCCTAAGGAAGGGGGAGAGTTGAACTTTGATGATGCCTCAGAGGGAAATCCTAATCTAGAGCATGTTGAGTATGTGCTACATGGATCTCAAGGTGCTTTTGTGTTAAGGGGAGAGTTCAGCATTTGGGTCATAAAAGTTTAAAACTAATAACGAAGCAAAATGGGAAGCAATTCTAGCAAGATTAATAGTTGAGTACATTTAAGCCTTAAGGGTGTAGGAATCTAGTTGTAAAGCACTGAAAAATGTGTTTTGCCCTAATTGGAAATTCCAACCCAGCTTGGAAGAAATTTTAATTGGAAACTCGAACCCATCTTGGAAGATATTCTAATTTAGAAAAATAAATTTGTGAGGGTTGAGGTGGTCCACTGCTACCACGAGCAAGACAAAGTAGCAGATTTTTTTGGCCAAAAAAGTTATTGAACAAAGTTGCAGAATCAGGAAAAAATTATAGGTACGTTGGTACAATACAGTGCTATGACAACAAAAATTGGGGGGCTAGGTATGTCCGTACAAAAGCCAAATAAAAACAACATTTTGAATATCACATATGCATATGCTAAACAAAACTACAAAAAATATTACAAATTTGAAATACAATATTCTAATTCAGTATAAATTTGTCAAAACTTGAATGTCATAATAGATATTTTGAATTCATCACTAATTGGTTCAATATTAAAATAATACAATTAGTAATCAGCATCATATGGGTAATCATGAAGACCAACATCAGCATCATTGTTGACATTAGATGATGCAAGTAGACTTGCACTAAAAGTATGTAGCGTATCCAAGCACTACAAATAAGGGACAGTCTTTCGGAGCTACTAGTCAGGCCATGCCTAGAGGAGAGCAGTTGAAAGAGTGCACCTGTTGGAGAAGGATGATTTGCTTCCTCTTCAAGAGAATTCTTCTACACTTGTAAAGGAGGGTGCCAGAGTGTACACATTATGGTGATGCATGACAAGGTACAGGATTTGATGAAAGATGTCACAACCCTCTCTTTTAGAAAAACAAATTCAACCTAAGTTATTGAGCTGAGAAATATAATGGTAATCATAACCTAAGTTAGATTATTTAATAATTAAATTATCAAATTAATAGAATGAAATTATTTTATGTTATTTTATTATATTATATGTTAAAATACCATTATCAGATAACAATAATGATATAATAATTATTATATTATGATGCATAATTCCACGCGGAATGTAAGCCACCTCCATGAATTTTCAAACTTCGAGTTTGAGACTAACAACACGGATTGGAGCAAAGCAAGTGGTAGTTCAATATGCCATGTCACCAAATGCCAAAGATATTGCATGGGAAGTCACTCCCACATCATCGAAGAAGACTCAGTGACTAACTCCTTACACTCTTGAAAACAAAGAGTATAAAACAATGTTCCATGTTGTCAATAAATCTTGGTGATCTGCCACTTCTCGCCAATTGAACTCCTCTTTATGCCACCTCAAATAGTCAACTAAAGTTCCCTTAGCCTATTCATGGCATAACTTTAGGATGAAAAGAGATAAATAGGAGGAACAATTAGGAAGAGAATCTATTGCTGTTTGTAAGAATTATAGCTATCAAATGTTGCTAGAAGGAGAATGGTCAAGAGAAAGAAGAAACCAGAGCAATTATATTTCCTATTTTGTTTGATGGATATATGCCCATCATGTTTGAGAGATGGATTCCTACCCCTCCTAAGGGATGGATGCCTATCCTTTTTGATGGATAGATGAATGTCTGAGCATACAAACGAACGAACACTTAAAGGAATAGTAAAGAAAAAAAATTAGTTGGTATTTTTGGAGTGTTATGGATGAGTCATTACATGTGGTATCAAAGCAAGGTTTGAAAGCTAGGTCTAGAGCCTATTACGACTCACACAAATTGGAAATTGTCTTTAATAGAAATTTGTGAGTATGTGATGCACATGTCTCTCAAATGCGATTGAAGGTTTATATGATGGTAGTTGAAGTACTGGGTGTTGAAAATCCAGGTGTGGCACAATGATTTACTACCTTATTGAAGTGATTTTTTTTTGGATCTTGATAATTCTTACAATGCTTACAATCAGACATTTGTGCACACCAACTTTTGAACAAATTTCGGATATTTACTTATCTTATAATTAAGTTATTGTTTACAATGAGCTCACTTTTACATTTTATTGTTGGATTGGATACTTTTTATACCTTATTGTTGGAATTAATACATATTATACCTTATTGTTGAGATGGATACATTTTATTGTTGGAATGGATATTTTACTTAGTGTTGATATCATTTTTGAGATGGTTATTTTTTAATGTTTCAACGCACACCATGTATCATGTAATGTTTTTTCATATTATGGCCATAAAAGGTCTTTGATAGGTCTTATAAGGAAGTAGATTGCAAAGAATGTCCTTGTTCATGATATGAGAAACTATAATCGATGACAAGCTAAATTTATTCTTACCTGGGGTGTTGTGGGCTTCACTCAAATTTGTGAATGATTTTTCCAATAGCTATATGATGTAAAAAATTCCTCAGATAAAGACCAAGTTGGGTTATTACATGTAGTAATTCTGGTTGAATGTATAATGATTTCTAAATGTGGATAATCGATGACAAGCTAGAACTTTTCTTTAGATGGGGCATTGTGGGTTTCACTCAAATTTGGGAATGATCTTTCCAATAGCCATATGATGTAAAAGTTTCCTTTGATAAAAGGCCAAGTTGGGTTATGACAAGTAATATTTCTGGTTGAATGTATAATGATTTCTAAATGTGGATAATCTTGATCACCATTGTTATTCATGTCATCATGATTGGATGATAATAAATGATGTATAAATTAAAATATTAGATGTCTGATGATTTCAACTTGATGAACATTGAATTAGCTTACCTACTATGATTGTTTTGATCGTAATTTTGATTCATATTATAACCTCAAGAGGAAGAATTAAGATGTCTTCTCTATAGACAAAGACCATAAAAGTGCATTTAAGTTGTCGGAATCGTAAACAAATTCCTATTCAATAAAGGTATGATGAATTTAATGATGTTGCTAAACCAAGCCATGATTATGAACCATCTTAAGGTCAATAGTATTAGAAAGGGAATAGATTTCTTGCAATTTCTTCATGTGACAACTAATAACATGAAGAAAACTATCCTTCCCTTTGCATTGGTAAGATTTATGATACACTTATGATAAAAGGAGTTATTAGTTGCTAACTTTTCAACCATGGATCAAGAACATATATAGGACCATTTAATGCAACAAGTAATTGAATGTTAAGAGAAATACAATTCAATTTAGTTAAAATGAAAGGGTAGTAGTAGGTATAGTTTATTATAACCCCCAAAACTCATAGAAGAACTAGAAATGGTTTATCATATAAACTAATACTAACGACTAGGATGAGCATACAAACAATATATCCTATGAAAATGGTATACAAAACCCAATCCACCAACTCATTATATTGCAAGATGTCACCAATAAGTAGGATGGTTACCTTGATTGAGCTAATACCTATTGTTGGTGCATCGAGACGATACACACTATAGGGGCAGGTGTGGGGGAGGATATCATGACCCTCTCTTTTGCAAAAATAAATTCAACCTAAGTTTTTGATCTAAGGAATATAAGGGTAATGATTACTAGTAAGATTATTTAGTAATTTAATTATCAAATAATAGAAAGATATTATTTTATGTTATTTTATTAAATTATATGTTAAAATAATAATATCAGATAGCAATAATGATATATTAACTATTAGATTATCATGCATAATTCTACACGAAATGTATGCTCCTCCATGAATTTTCAAACTTCATGTTTGAAACTAACAACACAAAGTTGAGCAAAGAGAGAGGCAGTTCAATATGTCATGCCACCAAATGCCAAGGAGATTGCATGAGAAGTCACTCCCACATCACCAAAAATGACTTAGTGGCTAACTCTTCCCACTCTTGAAAACAAAGTGAGTATAAAACAATATTCCACATCATCAATTAAACTAGGTGATCTGCCACTTCTTGCCAATTGAACAACTCTTTATACCAACTCAAATAATCAACTAAACTGCCCTTACCAGATTCATGGCATAACTTTAGGATGAAAAGAGATTAATAGGAGGAACAATTAGGAAGTGAATCTATTTCTATTTGTATGAAATATATCTATCACATGTTGCAAGAAGGAGAATGGTTAAAACTTCACAGAAAAAAGAAACTAGAGAAATCATATTTCCTATCCTATTCAATGGATAGATGCCCATCCTATTTGACGATTGTATGCCCATCTTGTTTGATAGATGAATGCCTACCCCTCTTGAGGGATAAATACCTACCATGTACAATTAATAGATGAATAAACAAGTGTACAAACAAATGAACACTCAATAACCTAAAGGAATAGTAAGAGAGAAAAAAAATCAATTGCTATTTTTGGAGTGTTATGGATAAGTCATTACAAATATGTGCATACCCTAACAGATTTTTGCTAGGATGTGTATGATCATTAAAGTTTTGATGCTGTTACAGAAAAAAGGCTTCCTACAGCCGTCTCAAGTGGTTATACACTGCCATTGTTAGGGTACCACAAGCTAGTAGACTTGATCAAGCAAGCAAAGGTGATTAAATGAATTAAATTTGATGGTTTTGAATCAACAGAAGGCAGTGGCACCCCTGGCAGTGGCATTTACAAGAAGACATATGTCCATTGGAAAGATGTCCTGCCAAGCACAGGATGGCCCACTGGAGGCTGTCTCAAATTCCTATGGAAGCTGGTGGATGTTTGCTTTGTGGTATATTCTTCATTTTCTGTTACCTGCTGGTTGGGGAGTTGTAGAAATATGGGTTATGTGTTTTATCGTTGTGGTCCTATGGAATGATGCTAGGAGAAATATGATCAAAATTAGCTTTTTTGAGGGAGTAAGCTGATCTATTGTGTCACAAGATAAGTTTTTTATTCGAATTCACAAGTTTAATCGACGTATTTTTGGATTTTTTTGTCAAGTATTTGCCAAAATCAACGCAGGCGGTTATTTGGCAGGTTATTACTCACCAACTCATGAGTTAGGCAAGTACTCCTCAGATTTTCAAACTATGGTTCTATCCCTGACACACTCTCCTTAAATCATCGTGGACATCAAGCCAAGCCTAGGGGCATGTCCCTGTGGTACATTTGCATCCAAGGAAAGTATTATTGAGATAGTGATTTAGTTAAATCCAACAAAAAAAATTAAATATTTATATTATACCAATAGTTAGTCTACGTGCTTAGGTTCACATTTAAGCAGTTAACTACCATCCCCATCAGCATTGAATGGTATAAGAAATTAATAACTTGCAAGAAATTGCATCCTACAGTTGCACAATGCAATAAAATGGAAACATGCTATAAAACGAATTTCCCATGTGATATATTAACATTTCTATGCATCTAGGAACTAATGTTTGTGATATCAATTCCAGGCATGTCCTAGGTTAACAGCCATCAAAATGTCTGAACATTCGTTAATCATTTACACATTTTCATCTATAGTTATCTACATACAATTTTCTGACTGAAGAATGACTAAAATGATCACTACCATTGAACTGTTCAGCTGCTTTTCTATCCAAGCCTTTATTTCAGCCACCTGTCAACATAGCAATAAAAGGCACAAGTGTCAATCTCACAATCAGTTCAGATTGTAATATAACACCAACACCATTGAAGAGATCAATGGAACCTGGCCTAAATGCTAAAACAAGAACCTAAGAAGTTAGTTTCCAGCTACAGCCTACTTTTACTTCTTAATCGTAGAAAAGGTTAAGCACATAGCAATTTAGTTATGAACCTCTGCTAAAGTTAAAGCAAGAATAAAATTCGTCAAGATAATACCATTGGCAGATCATAATAAACTCACTCCAAAACATTCAACCCCAGGTAACAAAATATTTGATTTATGAAAAATTCATATTATTTACCAAACAAATAAACAGATTAGATAGAACACTGCATTCCAGGCATTGTGGTATTAAATTACCTATTAAAATTTAAAGGCAAACAAGGAAACTGTTAATATACAGCACACTGGCTGGCCAAAAATCAAAACTATCTTATCGTCATATTTATAAACAGCAAAAGATGAACACCAATTATTAAAAACAGAAAGAATAAGTAACTTGGAAGGTAAACTGTAAGAAGTCTTGACCTTTTTCTTATTGACAGAAAGGTCCATCAGCGTTTTTGGTTTATATTTATCAGCCCATAAAACTGTTTCAGCTTTCTGAGCAGATGGTTGTCTTTCATTTCTGTCTTCTACAAAACAACATCCCCAAATGAACAACAATAACTATCTTATCAAATGATGAGAAACCATTTTTCACAATCAATAATACTAAGCTGCATTCTTTTCTGTATTTTACAGTCAACATTTAAAATTCTAATCAGCAAAGCTGCAAAAGAACCACAAAACACAATGAACTATAATAGGATAACACAGAAAATGTTGAAGCTATCCTCCAACACCAAGATTGGCATTGGCATATAGCATGTTTTTTAAAGCCACAAAAAGGCTTACAGATCTAATTCTATAAAATGTGTTACAGAATTTAAGTGCCTGTAATGTCCCCTCCTAGGTGAGGACTTAGTCATTACCAGTTTTAACTTAATTTGATATTCTTTCATGACTAGGCTAAATTGTCAATGAATCAACATCAATAATAATACAAGAAAACTAGTACTTTATTAATGACTTAAGAAATTGACTATCTTTGATCATATTATAGGACTGCTCTTATTATTTCAGTTCCCGAGAAGGGAGAAGACATTGGAGGCAAACCAAAGCACTTAGAGACCATTGATAGGCTCCCTCAAATTTTACGAATCCAAGACCTCCCTTTGGATTTTTGCCCTCAAGGATTAGAGGGTTGCTGATCCCTACCCTATCTTGGGAGCTATCCTATTGGATTTAGACTGCCCCTCTTTGGCAGCCTCAGCCCTTCCCCTCTCATATACCAAAGTAGCAATAAGATTTGAGTCTAAAATATGTTAGAATGTCATTAATATAATTCAGATTTTATTCTTCTTAATAAATGCTCACATGTATATAGATATAGATATATATATATATATATATATACATATATAATTTTAATTTTAATTATTATTAACATACTTATATATAATCACAATCTCTTATATCTACTGTATATATAACACAACTTATATGTATAGATCTTCTATCCGATTTCACTGTTCTATATATATATATGATTTCACTATTAAATATTTAAATAACTCCAGGAGAACCAGCCACAATTCAAATGGGAGTCTCCGTCTCTAAGGCATATTTCAAAAGTCCAAATATGCATTTCCCATTTCCCATTTATTATGGTATTATGTCAAATACTTAGGCTTAGCTACCAGTTTTGTATGGCTGTTACATCAGTCCACCATCCACATAAACTGCACAAATGCATGTGTGAGGAAAGTGTCTGTAATCATTGTATCTCTCTGGACTCAAATCTATTTAATTAATATCAATCCCTTCTACATAGTACTCTTTTCACCCAAGTTAAAAAGGGCAAAGTGTATCTTTAAACATTTTCTCAGTCCTTGAAATTAAGACTTCTCCAGGAGACCTAATTAAAGCCCTTCATCACACTAGGTAACTTTGCCTAGATCTTCCATTTCCGTGCCCTTTAGCTCTTTTCTTGTTTCCATATCCAATATACCTTTAGAGATTAATGTGCATTTTAAATAACCCTTCACTCATACATTTAGCATTATCTTCGTCAAACCCTCTCTCAATCCAAAGTAATGACTACGTTGTTACTTTAGTCAAAAAAACTTTTTATCACTTTTTCAGTTGCTGTAATTGCAGAATTGAGGCTCTAGAACACTAATATTTATCTGACATTATCGTAGCCCTATACAAAACACATAACAGAATTAAGCTATAAGAAATAAAAATAATAATTATAAAATATAACAATTAATGGCAACAAAGCAGAATGGGAGAGAGCTAATAATCAAAATATTTGATCTCCACAATAGAGATAAAAAATACTGAAAGAAGAAGCTAACAGAAGAAACCAGATAGTTCAAATATGACAGATCGTACTTGAGACCATGGACTGCTGCTGAAGAAGTGAGGCTTCAGAAAATGTCTCAGGAAGAAGAGCAGGCCAATCCTGCATGAAAGAAAATTCACAAAAATTTAAACTTGTATCATTAAGAAGGTCCAATATCAGTAACCTCTTCTTTTCATTGATAAAATGATATACTTGCATCTCTAATGCATTGAAAATTTGTCAGAAGTGAGAAATAACAATTTACAGACTAGAGCATTTGTCTCACAACATCTTTTTACAGTTGCAACAGACTTATTCAAAGTGACTTGCGAAATTACAGTCCGGTCATGGAGAAAATATGTAATTTTACTGCAAAGTCACGCTAAGACCAGAAATTTTCTTATTTAAAAAATTGTAAAACTGCCACATGCCAACATAAATATCAACACAATTTCACACATTCCAAGAGTCAGTGTTTCCTTCTTTCCAACAGATTCAAAACATTTATAAAAGAATAGCATGCAAAACATTAACAATCCAAATTCTATTTTAACCCTTATTTTGTGGATTAAAGAAGTTAGAAAACCTGAGAAGTCCATAAAATAACCTTCTAAACATTTGCTTACTTGTTTCATGACATATCACTCACTTGGAAAATACAAACAAGACTTAATTTAGAAAAAATCTCTTAACCAAGCATAAGAATGTCGAAATTTCCCTTTGTTTAATAAAAATAAGTATTTTGTTCTCAAGAAACAGAGATTATGACGTTGGAAGAAACACAGAAAGCAAAGAGATTACTCATTCTGAGGCTCTCCAACGGCCACCAAAATGACAAGTACAAAGCCTACTAACTTCAAAAAGTCCAAATTTACAATCCACAGAACTATTCTAGACAAGAATAAATCAAAGATGGCTGAAGCTTTAAGAATAACTTCACAGCAACTAATACTTAGGAAACACAGACCACAAAAGTAGCCCAGGTTATCCATTGTGGGATGGATTAATATTCCAAAGTCTGAAAGTCTTTTCTCAAACTGACTGCTACATTGACCATTTTATAGTCTCCTCCATTTTGACATCTGAAAATATGCCGCAGAACCATGTTGAAATTTTTTTCTGCTATTAGGAATTTGTTCGACCAGGTTGGAGATGTGGTCATTTTTTTGGTACAAAAGATTAACTACATTGACTATTAGTTTAGAGTCCCCATGAAAAATATCTTGAAAGCCCATCTGTGTGGAATATTTGGGCAAGGCATCAAAGCTTGCCCTGGAAAGAATGGTCTCCATATGCCATCATAGACAGTAAGAACATATATTATGGAGCAAGAGCAAGTAGATGAACAATTAAGCTGTCAAGCAAATCATCCCTCAACAAAAAGAAGATTAAAAGGAATGAAGCCCCTACAGACCCATCTAATCCAATGTTGTGGTAAAGAACCACCCATTTTTGGCCAATCCTGAAAGTGAAGAATCTACTTCAAACAAAACACCAAGGGGACCTTTTGTAAAATGTATTTCAAAGTGACAATTAAGACATTGCTGATCAACACCTAGCCAGAAGTTTTTATGCAAATGGGTTGGCTATCAATGCTGTTCACTCACCATAATAGCAAGAAACAATGAAAAAAATGGTGAAGCTCCAAAAGGGTACAAGGGCCCAAGTTATGAGAAGGTGCATGGCACCTTATTGGAAATAGAAGTCAAACTTGTCATTGAAGCCCACAAGATAATCATGGGTTGAGATAAAGGTGTCCAATGTTTCCAATGGATGGAAAAATGCTAAAAATAGACCCTTGATTATATTATGGGAAACATTCTAAGGGACTTTCTATGGCCAAACGGTAGGGGAAATAAGAAGAGGCATGCGGTTAATTGGGTGTGGTGTTGTTTACCCAAAAGCCAAGGGGCTTTGGGTCTCAAGGACTTGAGGTGCCAAGCTACTGCTGTCTGCTAAATGGATAATCAAAGCCTACATGAACCAAGAAACCTGAAAGGTTCTTACAAGAAATAATTTGGCCTTATCTAAACCAAGGAAGGGAAAAATTTGGAGCCCTCTTCACTTGAATGACGAATGTTTTGGGGGTTTTGACGTTAAAATCTATGGATCTGTGGTTTCTAACAGCATTTGGAAGGTATGGAGGTTTGTCGGGACTTCTATTGATAAGAAAGAGACTTTCTCCTTGGAATCTAAACTTTGTTTCAGTGATAGACCAATCTGGTGGAATCTTGGGGAGAAGGATAAACCTTTGGCTCACACTTAGGGCTGCTCTGTGAAACAGTGGGCTATGAAAGGCATCACTGAAATCAGAAATATTCTAGATAGAGGACAGTTTAAAACATGGGTAAATTTGCAATATGAATTTGTACACCTGAATCTCAAAAGAGAACATTCTCTATGCTCAAATCTTCTGTCAATATTGCTGAGGGTTGCATTGATATTGGAAATGGATCTGATATTTTCTCTGTTGCTACTTGGAAAGACTATTGTTTTTTATCAAATTTCTGTCAAGAACTTCTATCTCCTACTGAGTAATTCGAAGGAGGTTTTTTGTTGGTTAAATAAGAGTTCTAATCTTGATTGGCCTAACTCAAAATGGTCTAAATGTTTGAATGTCATTTGGTCCAAGTCCAAGGAACCTAAAAAAGCATGTTTTAGATGTTGTTCACTATGAAAATACTTCTTGTTAAATGAATTGCATGATATCAGCCTCCCAATTAGAACCTGCTGATTATGTGGTCTGTCTAAGTCATTTAAACATTTGCTTTTACATGTCAATTTGCTTTAAATATTTGGGCTTTATTTTTTTGCCACAATTTTAGTTTGGATTCTAGAAATGGCTTTTCTTGGTTTGAAATTCTTGCTAATTATGTGGAAAGTTTAATGCAGAGCTTGATTCTTTTTAAAAGATTTTGACTAATGAAATATTGTGGTATATTGGAAGAAGAGGAACGAAGAGGTCTTACAAGGCAAAAGGAGAAGGGGTATTGAGTTGAGTAGTGAACTCATCCTTATTTGCATAATTTTGCAGGCATCGGCTATTATGGAAATCCCGAAAGACAGATTCATGATCTTGCTCCAGGAAGGCTTAACGATAGTTTAAAAAACATAGATCAAGAATGCTCTCTTCTTCCTCCAAGGAAGAGGCAAACTTTACACCAAAGAGCTGGAGATTTTGAAGAAGTGCATGAAGCAGAAAAATATTCCCGAGCCGGTTGAGAAAGACATGCTACGGCCAGCTGATGAAACACATTAGTATGAACCTATAGCAAAAGATGTGGACCCGAAGAATGATAATTTTCCATCACTTGGTACATATGACTGCAATTATTTTGACGCAATTCTACTGTTAAGGGCTCTTGGGAATGACGGATTTCTAGATCTTTTATATCTTGAGATAATTAGATGTATTATGTACTCTTTTTTGTACTAAAACTGGTCATATCTTGGCAGTCTGATGGGAGCTACAGCTCAATGTATTGTATGACTCTGTTTTGTTTACTATATCTAATATAATAAAAGGGAAATAAATGGAATTTAAGGAAATGTGTGGAGAAGGGACCCAACAGACTTAATGAAAATTCTATGTGAGACTGACAATCAGGACAGGATACTATGCATATAGAAGATGTCTAATAGTCAACCAAAACTCCACAAAAATTACAAAAAATGACCAATAGCTTCAAAGAATTAGAACTTGCTTGGTTTTTAGCAACTTCTCAACAAAATTAGGCTATCTATCAGAATATTTCTCAAATAGGTCATCATAGATGATGGACAAAATGAGGCCCAAGGCATAGGGACACGAGCAATTTTTTGCATTGTCTAACTAAGCTCCAACACAAACAATTAAAATGAACTTTCAAGAGTTGTTCATGTGGTTTCACTAAGATGATAAAACAGTTAAACTAATGGGGTTGCATGTTAATCCTCCACAA
The DNA here is from genome assembly GCA_027943335.1 of Chamaecyparis obtusa. Lineage (NCBI taxonomy): Eukaryota > Viridiplantae > Streptophyta > Pinopsida > Cupressales > Cupressaceae > Chamaecyparis > Chamaecyparis obtusa. The sequence goes on from BSBK01004420.1 coordinate 360,231, forward strand.
ATACAAAAGATGCTTAACAAGGGGGTAGATACGAGTGTGATTCAATAATTGTCATTGGAAGTGCAACAATCAAAGGTTCTGACATCACTAAATTTGCAAACTATTTTAAACAATTGGCCAAAACGATTGCCTCCCAAAAAAGATCCATAGCAAGCCATTCGATCGGTGCTACCTCTTTTATGAAGGTTCAACATAAGGTTAGAGGAATGGAAGAACACATTCAGTACCAACAAGAGGTCTGTCTAGTCACAAGGAAATCAAGGCAAATGCACAAAACCAATATGAAGAAGCAAGTTTCATCAGTGCAGAATTTTAACACAAACAGATTATCTGAGCTAGATGTAAGGGAAGACCCATCTTGCAGCTTAACTTAATTTTCCAAACACATACAAAGGAGTTGAGGACTAGGGCTATCACAAATAGAAGAAATTGCCTACCAATCAAAAATGGATCATGAGATGAAGACTGTGTGAAAAAGAATCCACAATTGATCAACGTCACAGACAAGACTTATGGGAGGAGGCACATTGTGCCTTTAATCCTGCAATATGCATAGGGCTATGAGTAGTCATCTTGTGGCCACCTTACTCTTAATTAAAACCACATGACCATTAGAGTATTGCTATATAGGTAGTTAAGTCAACCTAGGTAGCATCCAAGGTACAAGTATGGTATATTTAGGAGTTACTAGTTAGTTTATGATCATCCTATTATGAATTATGGTCATAACCTTCGGTGGCTTTCCCTGTCGACATGGCTCATAATTCTCAAGTACCATCAGGTATTTGCGGCAGATTTCCTATTATACTCTTCTTGTGCAAGTTATTTCATTCCATCACTTCTATCATAAATTTCTTCTTAGTACATCTACTGGAAATTATTATGAATGTTATAACTTCCTCTTTGCTGGGTTTTTCTGAAAAAATACTTCTCATTTCTGTCCCTTTCTGATAATCGGGTCATTCTAGATGTAAAATGACAAATGACCTGCTCTTTGTTCATCAAGGAGGTTAGATAGCTAGAAAATCTTGTTGCTCCTTTAAGAGGTCATCTTAGGGTCCTTATATCTTTCCTTGGATGAATGTTTCTTGAATACTCGGGTATTATTTATAAATTCCTTTATTGAACTCTTGTGAATTGAATTTTATTAATCCAATTTTGTTTTTGAAAAGGATGAGGATGAAGCCTGTTCCATGATTTTTGGACAATCTGCTCAAATCCCTTCTCTTTGAGACAGCAAGAAGTACTTGACAAGATTTGAACCCCAGTTAATGGGGAAGAGATGGCCATATTTATGATACCAGAGGGCAGTGGACTTGACCGAAGAGGCACATAGAGAAACTGCAAAGGAGATCGCATCGAATGCAAAAAGTCGATCCTTCATATTAGCTCGAGCAACACCACCCTTGATTTGAAACTCCACCTTGAGCTTATGATTCAGTAGCTAACTAATCAACAAGAGCACCTTAGTAAGGGAACATCTTCGTGTTCCAAGAGGAATGGTGACAATACCAATGCCTTCTGCAGCATACTCCTTATTATTGGCTATCCGGATCAGATCACTAGTAGGGTGAATAGTGAGAGTATCCAACAAGTCTATATTACCAATCATATGTTTGTTTGTGCTTGAGTCAATCAACCAAACATCTTCCGATGGCTTGGAGGTTTGGGAGACAAGAACCAAATTCAGATTGACGTTGCTACAAGTTGAATCAGGTACATCCTCATCAAATGCCTCAGCCTATTGGGTTGCAACATTTCCTCTATTCTTTACTAGGATTGCCTTGGGTAAGACCATTATACCAACAATAATCAATGGCATGCATATTTGTATGGCAGGTGTGACACCATCGTCTATCCTTCAGAGGAACATGTTGTGGTGGAGACGGCTTTTGTAAGGGCATTGTTGTCTTGAAACTAGTGCTTTGTCTTCAAAATCATCATGTAATGACTGAATGGCTTCTTCTTGTTGAAGTAAATACACCAACTCTTCAAATGACACCTTCTCCTTGGTGATATTCAATATTGTGACAAAAGTCCTGAACTAGGGAGGAAGAGCTCTTAATGCAATCGGGACAAGCAATTTGTCCTCCATCATCTCTCCAAGGGTGACAAGCTTCACTCGAAGTGCTGAAACACAACACAAGAATTCCTCAACTTTCTCGCCAACTTTCATATAGAGGGTATGAAGTTTGGACTAGAGATGGAGGATCTTGTTTTAGCTCTTCGCCTCATAGATGGTGGAGAGCGCATCCCATGCCTCCTTTGATGTTGTTGCATCTTGAACATGTGAATGAACCAAATCGGAGATTCTAAGTGTGATCAGCGTCGAGGCATTGGCATCATCCTTGTTGACTTTGTTATGTTCATTTACATCAATCACACATTTGACTACACTAGTAAAAATCTCCCATAATTCCTCAAAATGAAAAATTGTGTGCATCTTCCTTCCACGCAACATAATTAGGCCCTTTGAGAAGTTGTACGTCAAAAAGTACCTTTGGAGCGGACATGACAACACCAAAAGAAAATGTAACACAAAAAAGACTTATAAGTTATTATTAATGGTATGTTGACAAACACACCTTATTGAGGCATACACATCCTTTCATGGATGTATCATGGATGTAAAGAAACATTGAGATGAGCTCGATAGGCTCCAACAGTGAGACAAGGACACTTATGTGGGCATTCTATCTTGACTTCATCATTAACATCATACCATTGTTCAAGTTGTACATATATCTTCTTAGCTTTACAACGTACGACAAAGAGGAAATTCTCCAAATCCCTTGCTGAATCAACTCATCTAGTTGTAGATTTCTGGTGTTCTAGACAACGTCTAGCAAAGCAAAATAAACTCGTGCTATAATTGACTACATTTTATGCTCCATGCTAGCTTGCCACATTATTAACATGGTCTAGCACAGTCGACATTCAATGCTTCTCTATTTGTTTCATCAAAAGAAATGTCTCTCAACAAAATCTATGACGAAACCTTGTCGAACTTATGCAACTAGCATCTTTTAGTTACGAAATAGCCAATATGTTGCAAGGGATTCTAAGAGAACAAAGAGATTCTAATGTCAGCGGCTTACGTAGCAGGATCTCCTAATAGCTCTTCATCGCAACAATCCACACTACTTCATTGCATAGGCATAGACTCCACTTGTCGCTTTGATACCTAATAAACACAAAGAAGGATAATCTGATGATCTGCGTTATTGAGTAGGAGATAAATACAATGCTAAACCATTGTGAAATGGTAGCAACTCGAATCAAACCAAGAGACCATTGGTGGAACAGTGAAAATTGAACAAATAACAAACAGTTAAACCTTGTTCTTGAGCAAAGCCTATGGATCTGTGTTTAGAAGTGGGGTTGGGGAGGACTCTTGCTTATTATTCGGGTTTGAGAGCAAGTGATTAGAAGTATCTTTATTGATTTAATTCCAGCACTCTTGCTTATTATTCGGGTGGGTAGGAGCTCATACATTAGAGATGTTATAGACACCATTGGTTTCTTTTTCTGTCCAGATTGATTCCGATCCAGTTTGGACCAAGCTCTGATGATTCCTCCAAAAGCTCCTCTAGAAGAGATAACTTTACTTTTTCAAGTAGGCCAAGTCTTTTAAATTTAGGTTTTGCTTCTTCAATCTCTTTTCTTGTCTCTTACAATAGCAAAATATGAGGTTTGTCTGAGAAAAATAGATCTTTCAGACAATTTGTATTAACCCTATGACCTAAACCTCTAATTTCAAAGATGAGAGTTTTATTGCTTATCTAACCTTTTTTGGCTTTTAGGCCCAAATCCAAAGTTGCTTGCCAACTACAATAATTTCCACCAACTCTTCATAACAAACCTATAAGTTCTTCTTTCTACCTTTTGCTTTCTAGCTACTTACTCAAGAGCTAGAAGTTTCATCTTTCTCCAATTCTATCCCTTCTTTTGGAATTTTGATGTTTTTGTCCTACACCAAGGGAAGTAGATTATTAATACAAAGCTCCTCCTCATTGCTCTTTTACAATGAGATATTATCCTCAACTCCATTTATTTTTTTTCTCTTCTTTGGGAGTTTCTTCTTGAGATAAGATATTGAAGGTGTTTCAAGTTGAAGGATCTTTAATTGAGCCCCTAATATTTAGTTAGGGTAGTCAATTAAGTCAATAGGGTAGACTTAAGGTGTATATCTTATATTCCTAGTTGTCTTTTACCTTTCTTACTTGTCCGTCTTATCCTTATGAAAACAAATATTTTGTAATCTTTTATTTAAGGAGTCTTTTGCTCCTTTGTTAAAAACGAATATCAAACATCTTGATAATCATTCTCTCTCATTAGTTTTTGTAATATGGTATTAGACTTAGTCACAAGGTTCACTGAACTTTATGTATGAAGTTCTAAGTTTGGCGAATTCATATAAAATTTTAAAAAAATCATTCAAGTTTGCCCTTAAATTCGTAGGATACAAGGTTTGTGTGCTTTTGTCTTCAGGAATCAAAACAAAAATCTGTTGCACATTGCTTTGATGAAGTATTTGATACAGAAACAACGACAAGAAAGAAAGGTTATGATTTGATTTTACCCAGAACAATTTACAACAGTTTACAGGAGAGCCACTTTTCGGGAGAGCCATTTTTCGTGCAGCAGAAGAGAAGCCAAGTGAAGTCCTTGATGAAAATTGTGCCCTTGACAAAAAAATTCATTGGGCTCTACATACAACGGAAATGAAAACCCATCTAAAAATAACTAACGACTGCCTTTATAAAAAATTTAACGTATTATTGATATGTTAATTTTGAATATATTTATATTACATTGTTTTAAAATTTATTATTATGTATCCAAATTTAATTAATATTGTTTTATTTTTAATAACCTTAATAGAATAAGTGAAAATATTTATATTTATATTCATTTTAAGTTGATATAATATAATTTTGTTTTAATAAATAATATGTTTTACTATTTTATAATATAATATAATTTCAAATTTACCATTGTTAAATTATTTTGACAACTAAATAGATTTATTATTTATATATTTTTTAAATATATATATTTATATGGCGAACTTAATGTCAAATTTTTTTTGAATTTTTTCCCCTAGCCAAACTTCATCTGAATTTTATTGTTCCCAAAGTTGAACATGAACTCGAGCCTCGTGACTATTAGAGCTTACGTATTCCTCATTTAAGTTTTAAAGAATTTTTTATAAATTCATGGGCAGTTTTTTGACAGTTTTTTTTTCTTTAAAAAATAGATTTTTTACCTGAAATTTGTGAAGATTTTCTGAGAAGTTTTTGAACATTTTTTTGGACAAAATTGTGAAATAAAATTTGTGGGGATTTATCATCTAAAATTTGTGCAAGGGTTTCTGCATGAAAGTCATGCCCTATTTTTGCACGAATTGTGTCTATTGCTGCTGCGAATAGCATACTTCAAATTCAATGATTTTCTCAGGCAAATCAAAACCTGTTCTTTAGGTAGATCGCGGCATTTTTCATCAAATTATTTTTGAATGATTTTGGTGTAAAATAGTGGGCAACTGTTACTAAAAGTTTTTGACCAATTTTTTATGTTTCTACCGTGCGACAAGGGCTTTGTTTTGGCCACACGCGACAGATTTTTTTCAGGTGATTTATTTTTCAAATTGAGGGTTTTTATGCTCAATTTTTAAGATTTTTTGTGCCAACCAGCATTTTTGACAGATTTCTTTACGTTGTAACAATTTTTTTAAATCATGTGTTTTTTCTTTGGCGTGACAGGTTGCTTGTTTCAGACCTGCACATGACCAGGAGGTTGTCTATTGGCAATTTTCCTAATAAAAATCATGATTTCTCCTAGCGACCAAGGGTTTTTTAACAATTTTTTCCTGAAAATCATGGTTTTTTACATATTTTCTGCAGTGGGGATTCAGCAGCTTGTTTTTGTAACTTTTTGAATAATTTTTTGACAAAATTGCATAGTTACCAGGAGACTTGTTTCTACCCCTAAGATGCGTCTTAGAGACCTCCGGTACTAGAGAGGCATCTGCAGTACCAGAAATGTCCCAATCAACAAGGTTTCTCTGGTTGCTGTCTCCAAAGTCTCCCAAACAGAAATTGACGTCTCCCGCCAAAAAACATAGGGCATAAGGTGTTATAAAAAACTCTAATTCTTATCCTCTATCATCACCCTTACAAATTCATTATTACTTATCTGTTACTAATGAAAATGAAAGCCACTATATTCTTCTGCTCAATCACTTCTCTAGAAAGACTTGTCAATCATGTACAATTATTCACTTTTCTTGCAATGTCATGATTTACTAACCGTTGTTTGTTTAAAGAGGTCACTAGAATTGTAATAAGAGATCTTTGTGTAATATCAATTCAAATGTTGGAAATAATGGAAGCCACTGAGTATGTACAACCTTCTCAAAAACCTTATAGGGACACATCCATACAAAACGTCTCCACTCTCAAAAGAACAGTAAAAACAATTTCATATCCTTTGGCATGTGCATTAGCATCAAACTATCAATATTCTTGAATTTCAATAAGTAATGATAGTCTAATATGAAATATGATTTGTGAGTTTTGAACTCTTTGACTCTTCAACACAGTGACATTTGATATTTCTGCATTTAAACTTTAAAGTTAATGTTAAACTCTACCATTATTCTTGTTTTCAAAGTTCTATGTCATGATATTTTCTAGAAATTATTAAATTATATTAAACAAAAATTGGCATCTCCAAGTACCCCCGTCTCCTATTTTGAAAATTAGTCGTACCTATGCCAGTACTAGTCTTTAGAGTCTCCAAGTACCCCATCTTCTAGTAACCTTGCAAAATCATGTTTGTTGGAAGCATAGGGTTTTGACCATTTTTTACAGAAAATTGTGGTGTTTTTCAATCATATTTTGAAGTTTTGTTCAAAATTTTAAGTAATTTTATTGCAGATGTTTTCTATTTTTTTGCTAATATCAAGGATTTTACCTTGCTGTTGGGGTTTTAGTAATTTTTTTCCTAAAAATCTTCGAAGTCTTCTTTTTGGGTTTCTCGTTTTCCATGTTTTTGGAGTATGTTAGAGATGGCCTCTTTGACCAACATCATGTTGGAAGGCAACCAAAAGTTCACTAGCAAAATTACAATGCCTAGAAAAAGAGGGTGCTCACTATGCTTTAGTATAGGTACCTTGATCGGATTGTGCTTGGTCCTAACACCCAACCAATAGTTGCAAGTAAAGACCGGGACAAGTACAATGAGTATAGTTGTCAAGTAGTTATGCTCATTAAGTTATTTGTCGCAGATGAAAAGCTCCAAGAGATTCCTTCAAGCAAGTCTTCTACAGAGATTGAAAACGCCAAAGAGATTCGCAAGAGACGTTAAATAAAGGCAGGGCATTCTTCTTGAAGATCATGCTCTCGATCATGATGGATGAGAGGGTTCTTTGCAAGATCATTTGATGAAAATCAAAGACATACGTTATCAGTTAGCTATTATTGGTCACACGTTGGAAGAAGAAGACATGGTAATCATAATGCTAAAAACCTTACTACAGTCTAATGAGCACTTCAATGAAACACTCAACATCACATGTACCAATGTTACTCTGAAGTTCGATGACAATAGCAAAAAACTCTTATAGAAGGACAAATGGAAACAGTAGTTTGATAGCAACAGTGATTCACTGAGTGCAGAACAAGCCTTTTCAACCAAGGAACAGAGGCAAGTGGACTCAAAAGAAATGTCAAGGACAAAATAAAGACAATTCTAGGGATCTACAATCTAGCACATGTCATTACTGTGGTAAACTTAATCACATCAAGAGGTTCTACAAAAAGAGGTTGGCTGATCAACTATCTGACCAAGGAGGGTCTCTACCATAGGCTCATGTCGCACAATATTCTGAGAGCCAGCCTTCTAGCTTGTTGACCAGCAAATCATTTCAAGTTTTTCGGTTTGGTTGACTATACTTAACAAAGGGAGGGTATTACAATAATATTGTAATATTTAGTTATAATGGGCAATTAAATCGTTAGGAATCAGGAGACTTTAGGTATATTTCTTATTCTCTTTGTTGTCTTTTGCTTTTCTTATTTGTAGATCTAATAATATCAGATAAATATTTTATAATCTTTTATTAAGGAGTATTTCTCTCCATTGTTAATAATGAAAATTGAATATCAAGCATCTTGATAATCATTCTCTGTCATTACTTTTCATAATGGTTTGGGGATATATCTATTATTTCTTTTGTGGACCTCCTCAATTTGAACTTTGCGGAGTTAATCACAGATAGTTGTAAAATACAAAAAAGTAATGAACTCTTTGAACTGAGGATATATCTATTATTTCTTTACAATTAACTGTGGAGGTCCACAAAAGAAATAATACATAGGCAATGATCACGGATGTATCCCAAGTTAATATCTAGTATTAACTGGGGTTCTATATCTGAACTGGGGGGCTAAGTGCAAAACTATCCAAGTTAATTGTTAATAATGCAAAGTTGCAATGATCTTACCATAGTAAATGTAATAGAATGAAACGCAATGCAATTTGAAGAGTAAGAGCAGCCAACCCAAATGCATTACTTAGTACACATGGCTGAAGTTGCAAGAAAAAAAAAGACCAGAAACAACATGACATTTTTCTCTCCTTTATTTACAATGGAAAACTAATAACTAGCAAATTCAATGTAAAATCTTACACAAACTTGTATTATGCAAGTGGTTTCCCAACGGCAACCATTATCAAGGCAAAACTCAGCTTGTCAAAATAATTTCACGATCAAAGATCAAAATAACCAATTATAGGAGAACAAAATAATTGAATGGAAATGCATTACAGGCCTGAAACAATCACTGATAAAATAACCTGCATAAATATGAAAGAGTTGTTACCTCATTTTGAAAAAGATTTTCATTTTGTAACCTAATGGCACATCGAGGAGATCTCTTGTCATTCTTAAGCTTCTTACATTCACCATGGGCTCCAAATTTTGAATCGTGCACAGTAGATTTTGACAAGTGTGCATTATGATTGTAATCTTCTTCATCTGAGTCAGAAATTACAACCAGTTGACGGTGCCTCTTCCCCATCATTCAAGTCCATAGGATTTGAAATGCTTTTATGTAATGTTTTGCCACCAGCAATACATTGGAAGACAACAGTTGTACCAAAAAGCAAATTGAACAACTGAAAAACTTAGCGTTTATTCACCTCATATCAGGTGTTATTTCCATGGTCCAAAAAAAGGACTATTCTGTAGTTCACAATCTGTCATTGTCAGAACCTAGGCCTGTACGTCACATAGTAAATTTATTGAGAATTTTCGATCATTTCGCTTAATATAATACATGCAATCTTAAAAATGAATACCAACACCCAATATCCGATAAACTAACAGCATTTTTTTTGAATGATTAAATATCAAATTATGAGCTTTAGCATCCTTATATGCTTGCAATAGACTTTAAAAGTCAGAAAATCCAAAAACTATATTTATTTGCATAAGTTGGCACAAAGGTCATTTAGAAACATAAAAATCTTAAGCATATTTCAAGCTATCATAGTGTCATGTATTATCAGGCACCTATAGATATGTACATCAAGAAAACACAACCAAGTAAAGAACAGAATTTAGACCATGGGCCTGCCATAGTAGGATATTCAACAATTATATTCATGGTATGCAATTTCTAGTAAACAGATAGATTACTCTAACATTCCATATAATTTGTTACTACTTGTATTATTTTTCTTTGAAAATACTAGCAACAATTTTGAATGTCCACTATCCACAATTCAGATGTTCTTGATCTTTCAGGTCCATTCAGTAACACCAGTTCAGACTGTAATATCTATATATGGGCTTCCATGCCTTTTGTTAAAAGTTAATTTTAATAGACAATTCAAGCTTAAACAAGATTTCTTGGCTAGGGCTAAGAATTGTTTCCTCATCTGTTGAACTAATTTTCTTGGTCAACAAATTCTAGTCTATATTATAAGATTTTCTACTAGATGTCTGGTTTCAAGGGTTCAAGCAGACCTTAGTACTTTGCTTGCTCACTTTATATTTTCCATGAACTAATAGATGCTCTACATTTACCTTATCCAAAATACGATTTAGGGCCATCATCATGTATCACATGAATCATCAAAAAATTCCAGTTATTAAAACAATATCTCCTGCAAAGTATCACATTCGCTGCATGGAAGCACCAGTAGAATATTGAATATAAATACAAGATCACTTCTCCAAAAGCAGACAAAATTTAGAGTATAAAAAGAGCAAAACAAATCACAACAATTTTTGGGAAACAAACATGATAAATTTATTCGGCATATTTCTATAAAGTTGTTTGTCAAAAGATTGGCATTATTTTATGGACCATTAAAGCACTGTTTAATTATTTTATAGTTTATACCACTATTTGATTGTAATGTCCATCAATACATCTTTCCTTGCTGCCATGACAATTGTAATCACTAAAGTGCGCTTAGATCTTACTAGTAATCCAAACACCACAAAATCGCAAACTCATTCCTATTAAGGCAAACATGTGATTTATAAAGCTGTCTCCAAAAGCAAAGTGTAATTGCATCAGAAAAAGTTGAGGTAGCTTATAGACCACTATTTGATCATAATGTCCATCAATACATCTTTCCTTGCTGCCATGACAACTGTGATTACTAAAGGGTGTTTAGATCTTATTAGTAATCCAAACACCACAAACTGGCAAACTTGTTCCTAAAAAGGGGAACATGTGGTTTATAAAGCTGTCTCCAAAAGCAAAGTGTAATTGCATCAGGGATTTCCACTGGTATGTTCATATAAATCATATAATTCAAGATCCTAACAAGTTCCCACCATGTCAATAGACTTCGCAATTCCAAAAGTGCAAACAATAAATACCTTAAGGCTAAAAAATAAATTCAATTCTCTTATTTCATCATTAAAGAAACTCGCTTCAATGTTCTACCAAAGAATCACTTGTGCTATGAAATAATAAAAGGCAGGCATGCAATATCAATGATATGAATGAACTTTTCACTCTGCTAAGTTTTTGGTTACTCCATTTCAATCCTCTGTACTTCAGAAAAACAGCATCTACACTCTAGTCAAAGAAATCTCACTCTATTTGAAATGCCCCTTTTTGGGATATTCCTGAGTTTTGCCCTAAAACAATAATTCCAACTCAAGATAAGAACTGCATTATATTTATAAATATAATTTTGTCAAAAATGACAAATTTTATTATGATATTCTAGTTATGATTCTAAGACTAATTTTGAAAATAGAACTTATCCTGATTTTCTGCAATAATTCTCCTTCAAACCGTCTTGAAAAAGATCAACAATACTCAAATCAATAAATCATAGCACAATACTCAATTGATCAAATCATGAATTCCCCGTAAATACCTTGCAAATCTGCAGAGTTAAAAGACCACTTCCCTAGCTCAACAGTGATGAAACCAAGGACCCCATTCTTACTTTGTCAAAGGTAGAAAAAGACCTGATCCCTCCAAATCCTAGCTCAGCCTATGAACCCAAGCCCTGTCCAGTCACAATACCAAGGACCCCGTCCCTGGCTTGTCAAAGGGTAGGAAAAGACCTGTCCTTACAAACCTTAGCCTATCTTGTGGGCCCAGACCCTGTCCAGTTCACATGTGCTAATTAGAATTCAAAATTGATCCTATAGATTATTGCTGATTGCTTGATCTCTCCTTATTGACATTTCTAGGAGTGGATGCTTAAATGTTGCTTGAATTAATTGATACGTGAATGTTTGATGTTTGAATGATTGATATTTGAATGATTGAGGTTTGAATGGTTGTTTGATTGATTGATTGTTGTTGAATAAATGAATGATATTTGAATGATTAAGGTTTGTGTTTTGTTTGATTGATTGATTGCTGTTAAATGATTGATATTTGAATGATTGATGTTAGCATGATTAATTAATTGATTGATAAGATGATTTTATAAGTTGATTCTTGAATGGATTTTTGCATATAGCTGAAAGAATTGATATTTGATGAAGCAATCCTAAATTGACGATTCTCCATTCATCCTTCCTTCTTTGCTTGGAGGATTTATTGACCCTTTATACCCATTTCTTGTAGTCACCACCCTTCACAACGAATGAGTCACCACCCTTCATTGCTGCCTTTGAGAATAATAATTAATTTCCAAATTGATTACCTTCATTCCACATTGATGATTTATGGATGTCCTTCTCAAATGATCTCCCTTTTACATCTCATGTTTAAGGGAATCACAACTCTTAATTTCATGCCTTTTGACCATTCATTAAACTTAATTAATTTTTAATTATATTATTTTTTATATTTTAATTAAATTATATCTCATTTCAAAAAGAGGAAATTACAGTATCCAATAACTGTGCTCAAATGAAAGCTAGTGGACCCTAACAGAAATTCATGGATATTCAGACTCCAGTTAGTTGCTCAAGTTGGTTTCTACCATGAATAAGCATTACATTAGTGCCTTTGTCATTTGACTTTTCAACATCATTGAATTTCACAAGAACCTGTTATAACTTGTGGCTAGAGAAACTTACAAGCGCTACAATTTGTTATCAAAGCCACAGCATCCTAGAATTACATATGCAACTTATGAATGAAGATGACACTAGCAGGAAGCATGAATAAAGCTTCCATAATTATTAATCAGCTAAGTTCTGGGGATCACTCTTTGAAACATGAATGTTTATTCCTGTATGTAACATGAACCTCCTATTAAAGAGGAATTGGCAAACAAAATTTTATAAAGAGCTGGTGGAACCATTAATAGGGTCATTACTTATGTCTAGAGAGCTGGTGGAACACTTTGCAAATTACATCTGCTCAAATTTATTCAAATGCCCAAGGGCCAAAATACTCTTATCACTTACAAAGCCCCAACTCTTACACCTTTCAGACATAATATCCAGTACTCGCCATTATTGTGAAGACTGATTCGAGTCAGTTCAAATGAAAAGACTGACAATGGAGAATGTTATGTTCATGCTAGTGAGATGTTATTACTCAAGAAAAGAAACAACTCTAGTGTTCATAAATATTTAAATGACATATATATCATAAAGCCCCACAGCTGTAGGAATTTAAAAAGCAATGAGTATAAGATGAAGGAATAATTTTAGGAAAATGTAAATATATATATTAACAGGGCAAAATGCAAGTTCCTTACAAGGTAACTAGCTGTCATTCACCAAACAAAAAAGACCATATACTAGTGGATGCAGCCTATGAAAGAGCTTGTAAGAAGTTGTAGCATAAATAAATAATTGTATAATGTTTGCTTGGCTTGGATACATTAAAACTAAATAGTATAATAGTAACCCTATGTATTACAGAAGTTTCAGAAGTTTAGCGACTGACAACTAAAAATATGATAATTGCATTGATGCCCATTAAGTACTGAAGGAAAAAGGCTCACAGGAGGCCCAAATCATCATGTGTAGCAAATTTGAAGAATAATTTGGGACTTGAATTTATAAGATTAATTCTCTCACTACATTAATTGGCTCATGTTTTTTTCAAAAGTAGGAGGGTAAATAAAATCCTTTCACTATATTAAGTGCCTTGCATGTTTTTCAAAAGCGTAAGTGTAATTTTATTGAAGCTGTGAAGATTTTAAAATTAACAGGGGGCTATACGCTGGTTCCAAAGGGTCTTAGGACTCTTCAAGGGCTATAGACAAATTTAAATGTTCTTACTCGTTTCCCATGTCCATAAGGGCCAAATCATTTTAAGGCCTTGCACATTTCAGAATTACTAACTCTTTTTTTCCCAAGAAGTTTTAAACTGTTTACCGGTTGTACAACTATGGGATGGGCAGAGCTCGTAGGGGTTGTTTATAAAAAAAAAATTAGGCACAGAAGTTTGTTATTTACTCTGAAGTCTGAATGGCAGATCCATGTCAGAAAATTCTCTCCAAAGAGAGTTCAGAACTGGACTTGTAAAAATAGGAGTCATTGAATCAGATAATTCTCTCCAAAGAGAGTTCATAACTGGACTTGAAAAAATAGCAGAGTCGTTGAATGCTAGATGTTCCCAAACAAAATAGTCAGGACTTGAAACACTGTGTTGTAGACTCCTATAACCCAAATGGCAAGACATGCAACCAGCAAAGCTGACATATGAAAACAATCGTTGCATATTGGAAGTCACAGGGTCTCCACATAGCTGATGGGATAGAACTTAGAAGTTAGAACAACAGCCACCAGATGTACTGCTAAAAGAACTGTCTAGAAATAAGAATCACAAAACCCTATGATAATTAGACTGGCAGTTGCAGAATGCCAGAAAGTATAATGTGTCCATAAAAGATGCAAACATCTTGAAAACTTTTGATCCTTTGAACTCGTATACTAGACCTCCAATGCATCCAAGATCTTATGTCACAGAAAATCTGATATTTTAAGATTGGTGAAAGTGGATTTGCGTTAGAACACCTAATAATACTGAAGGAGGTCACAGACCAAATTTGCAATCACTCAAAAAAGTGTACTATAAAGAGCTAGCGTTAATTGAATTGAACAAGTTACCCAAATAATTGAATGCAAAATCTAAAACAAAGACTATTTTCTTTGAAGAATTGAATGATTTTATGTTGCAAAAGCAACAGAATTAAAAAACAAATGGATTCAAACGATTTCATGTTGCATGGATTCAGATGATGAAATGTACCTAGGCTAACTCAAATTTGGAATTAAGAAGATAAAATGGCAAAAGATCACCTAGAAATTAATTTAGGGCTTATGTGTCTCATTGGAAGCAAGGAAAATACTTGCAAAATGATTGCCCCAGCAGTAAAAGAAAGTGATTTATATAAATTCAATGCATCTGGAGAAAATCATATGGCTACAGTGATGAAAAAGAACATTTGTCAAACTATTTGTGGCATCAAAGATTGGCTGGCATAATCATCAATAATGATCGAAAGCAGTCTAGATATTACATTGCACAATTTGCCAATTTGGATATATTTTTGCTTATGTACTGCTCACAAGTTCCATGCTATTGGAACACAAATCTAAGGCTGCAAAAATGGATGCTTTCTGCAGATATATGGCTTCCATCTACATCATATATACGTCATGTAACTGTGCACAAGCTAATATGCATGCCTAATGATATATCCCACTCAAACTTTTGCACTTATATTTACCGATTTCAAATACAAATATACAAAAATCCAGATTTGCCCGCAATTTCTTATATTTCTCAGACCCTTACGAAATACATCAGAATAGCAATAGATAGTAATCCATATAAGCACACTGAGTAACAGTTTCAAGATACAGAGGATAAGTGTACTCAGGTTATCAACAACATGGGTGAATAAACAGTCTATTACATCAAACAAACAGAAATTATACTCAGATCGGATCAGTAAAATACATTCTCGTCTGGGTCTCATACTTGTATAGTTGCTGCTTGCAGCTGATTGATATTGAGCTCCAATAACAGTAAGACATGGCCCTGGTATGCAGACAGCCCTTGTAGAGCGATATAGGGCACCGTCCAAGCAATGCCCTTCCTATTGCAGCCCTTGATAATCTACTTTTACTTCCCAGTTCTTGCTTACCAGTGTTATTCTTCTGATTGGTAGCGAACTCCTTACATGGTCCTAAGGTTGGCGTCCCAGGAAACCACAAATGGTAAGGTAGTAGGAAACTCTCAGGTCTGCGTCTGAGAGCAGTTGCATTCCTTTAAAACACAGAGTAATAAAACTTCTTTTTTTATCCCCTCTCCTATAACAGCATGCTTATATATATAATCTCTTCCCAGGTCGGCCTCAATAGGAACCACCACAAAGTCAGTCAAAGAGGAAAACACCAAAAACTTAAACAAGGTCAGCCTAGTTTATGCAAATTATTGAATAATTCTGTTTATTCATAATTTCAAAATAATGTTTATTTTAAACTTATTTATTTAAAAAAAAAATAGTAAACAAAAGGGCCTGACTCAAAAATTAACCAGGGACATCATAGTCTGCCTGTCCCAAATGTTGCTCGTCCTCAAGTAACTTCAGATTTGGATCCACAACTTCCCACATTACCACACCTATGTCCCCATCAGAGACTACCTCCATATAGTGTATTTCTCCTTTTCCCAAACACCTATGACATGGTTGCCATGATTCTCTGCATGTGAAGCATAACTTTTTCCATCGCAACTCATTTTTAGACATCTCCACTTGATTTGGCTTATGAGGCAGTGAGATTTTCTGAAAAGTTTTCTTTGATAGCATAGGAGATGTGTGCTTGGAGCTTAATCTGTCCCTAGTCACTAAATCTTCAAAACTCAAAGCCCTTTCAATAGCTTCTTGCAATGAGCTTGGATCAAATGCCCTTACTAACCCTTTAAGGGGTTTGGTTATACCTTCCACGAAGAAGACTTTAAGCCTCTTTTTCAACACATCAGAAATCATCACTGCAAGCCTCAAAAATTTTGCTACGTAATCTTCCAACTTACCCTCTTGCTTCAGCTGTGCTCACTCTCTAAAATGTGATTACGGATACTTCCTATCAAACCTTTCTATCAATCTTTGGCTTAAGTCCTTAAGTGTGGTGATTGTGAGCCACTCCTTCAAGATGCAGGGTCACAAATTTGATAGCCTCTTCTTCAAACATGGGATTCAAGGAAAAATATGTGTCTGATTTCTGCACCCAAACCCTTGCTGAAGAATGGCTAGCACCATCAAAAGTAGGAGTGGTGATTTTCCCACAAACGGTGTTCAATGTCTTTCCTCTCTTCATACCTTCTCCTCATATGCCCGGTCCTTGTCTTCATCTCATGAAATTCAGTGAAGGTCATGTCCCTGAATACGTGAATGCTTAAAGCATTGTATCATCATGAATCCTATCCATTTCATCCCCTTGATCAGGTTGCCCTTCCTCACTGCTTGTTGCTCCCTCTTTTTCCACAAATTTGGCCCTAAATCTTTTTTTAGAAATTTGTCCCTAAAGGTTTTCCTATTTGCTGAGGCTTTCTCAACACCAAGTCTGCTCCCTTCAGCGGCATTTTATATAGTCCTTTCAGTACTTAGTTGCTGGTTCATTCCTCTTAAAAGTTGAACCATCTCCATCATGGTATCCCTCATACTGGGATAGATTTCTTTGATCTCTCTAATAAATTCTTGGGGATTTGCCTCTTCCATATCACCCATTGCCTTCTTTTTTTTCCTTTGCTTGTATCTATGATCCATGTCACTCATCAATCCACAGGCTCACAGAATGCCAAGCTCTGGTACCACTGAAATATCCCACTCGAACTTTTGCACTTATATGCACAGATCTCAAATACAAATATCCAAAAAAATCCAGATTTATTTGCAATTTCTTATATTGCTCAGACCCTTGTGAAATACATCAAATTAGTAATAGATAGTAATCCATATAAGCACACTGAGTAACACTTTCAAGATACAGAGGGCAAGTGTACTCAAGTTATCAATAACATGGATAAACAAATAGTCTATTACATTAAAAAAATCGGAAATTAAGCTCAGATCGGATCAGTCAAATACATTCAGATCTGTGTCTCATACTTGTATAGTTGCTGCTTGCAGCTGATTGATATTGAACTCCAATATCAGTAAGACATGGCCCTGATATGCAGACGGCCCTTGTAGAGCAATATGGACACCTTGGACTAGCACAATCCAAGCAATGCCCTTCCTGTTGCGATCCTTTAAGATAATCTGCTACTCCCAAGTTCTTGCTTGCTCAATGGTGTTATTCTCCTGAGGTTGGCAACTCAGGCAACCATGAACAGCAAGGTAGTAGGGCTTCCGTCCCGCTACTAGGAAACTCTCAAGTCAACATCTGAGAGCAGTTGCATTTGTTTAATGCACAGAGTAATAAGACCTTTTTTTAATCCCCTCTCCTATAGCAGCATACCTATATATATACTAATTTATTCCCAGATCGGTCTGAATAGGAACCACCACAAAGTCAGCCAAAGAGGAAAATGCCAAAAAGTTTAAACAAGGTCGGCCTAGTTTATGCAAATTATTGAATAATTCTGTTTATTCATAATTTCAAAATAATCTTTTATTTAAAAATTATTTATATAAAGAAACACTAGCAAATAAAAGCGACTGACTCAAAAACTAATTGAGGACATCACACCTACATACATTAAGTATTTCTTACATCTTCTAAGCTACTGCCAACATGTGACAATTATCTAGTCCACAAGAACAACAATACAACAAAGGAAGTGTTGATTCTTTGAATTGTGAGAGATTAAAAGCCACTTCTATTTTATGTTATGAACAAGATGGTTGCAATCAATTGAACATATCATTGTTATAATTGCTTTAATAGAAGATATGAAGTATGTATATGGAACAGGAATAAGCAAGCAAATGAATCAATATACACATGAAAGTGAGATGGGCACAAAGACTTACCGCAAGGAAAATCAGTGTTAACAAAAATCCAAAAGAGTAAGATCTTACCTACTCTTGTCAATAGTTCCTTTGCATATTGCACTATCCCAACAATTGTAATTCTATGCAACTTGCTTCCATGAACTTAATATTACACTAACATGTTATCCCCCTCGAATGCTCAACAAAGGAGTTGAGCTCATGAAAGGATGACAACATATATCATGTATTGAGTTATAATGGCCTCTAATAAACTCTCAAGAAAGACTCAAACAAAGAGTACTGATGGCAAAGGATGAAAAGATACCATTTGCAGCAATCACACTTCTTGTCTATCTAACATGGGTAAAATCAACATAGATATCGGGGGGCATCATCGTGACACATTTGAAACCATAATTGGAGCTGTTCAAATTATAGTTACCAACTTCAAAATTTTGATTCTGCTTGGGAGGCCAAAAAAATTGGAAATTCAGAATATTCAAATAAATGCCTAAAATTCCTACTGGAATTGAAAAACCCAGACCAAGCCAGACAAATGCAGCCAGTCAAAAAAATTCAGATTGGGCCGATCTGGTAACACAGATTTAAATCATCTTGGAACCATTTGCAACCTCTGTAGACCAACATACATAATTTATATACTTTCTTCTTGTTGATAATCATCATAATGGGAGTATTTAAGAGATTTTCAAGTTACATAGTCATTTTGACTAACAATGAGACTAGTAACTTACTAAGCTGAACTGAAATTCTCGAGATCCAATTCAGATCACACTTCTCCAATCCAAAGATTTTGGTCTAACAAAATCTCTAGAATGAAAAGATAAGGATCTACCTTATATCTTCACCGATGGGATACATTGTCTTCATTCACTTCTCATGGAGTGAAAAAATGTTTGGTCTCTTGGAGTCTGCTGTTCCAAGCTGATAACTAACAAAATTAGGATGAATTTGGAATCCCATGGCTCCTTACGTTGGCCAAATAACTCTTTTGGTGTCTTGGTCTTCCTCTAGCACTCATCAACACCATGGATTTTGCTCGTGGTATTATCTTGTACACTGTGTGCCCTTTCCTTCACCTTAGATGATCATCTTAGCCTCATCCGCTGGAACATACATACTTACACAAGATTGATTCTCTCCCATAGAAGATCATTTCTTTAGCATCTTTCTTGTTGCTTATATGCTTACAAAAAGCGAAGAAACACTTGAAAATGCGAAGGTGTGTCATGCCCCTACCATATATAAACAAAACCGGATGTTCAAATTAAAAGAAAAAAATAATATTATTTCCATAAAAAGGGCCAACCCAAGTTAAGTCCTTGTTAAGGGCCAACCTAGGTTTAAAGCATTTATGATTGGATGAGGGAGGCCAACCAAGGCAAAGGGAATTTAAATAATAAAGAGGGGAAATAATTCTTCAAAAAGGGAGCCGACTAACATAGAGTCACTTGGCTATTTCCTAATTACAGGCCATAAAAAGAAGTTATCAACAACAGCAACTAATTCAAGGGACACCTCCTTTGTAAAGGATATAATGATAACAAAGGTTGTGCCTTTTCATCCCACCGTGAAGGATATAAAAGGAAGATCCGTTCATTTGGAAAAGGTATCCATGAAGGATCAAAAATGGAATGATCAATGAAAATAAGAAGAAAAAAGAATTAAATCAGAACTGGAACTAATTTAGAAGCAAATCCAATTTAGAGAAGAATCTGATAAATAAGTAGAACTATAGATCTATGCATATGTGATCATGCAATAGATATACTTGCAGAAATTATTGAGTAATCTTAATGCTCTATCTAATATAAGCATGCAATGGAAGATTCGTATGATAGTCCCTTCCGAATTTAGAGAAATGATTGTAAAACAGGAAGGCCAATCAACCTTTCAAGTTCACAAGAGGTGAAGACCTGCCACACCCACTATCAATAAGCCACCCATAGGGGTTTAAGCATATATGTGCTCTCAGGCTTGGTGGAGGGAGGTAGTCTTCATACTATTATCAAGCATGTCACCCATCGAGGGTTAAGCCCCATGGGCTGGGCGGCTGATCAGTGCTCCTAGGTTTGATCAAAGAGAATGTAGTGCCTCCAAGGTGGACTGAGGGATGGAAGGGCGATCAACATTGAGACTGCATTTTGCAATCATTTCGACGAATTCCTAATGAGACTATTATAGGAATCTACTTTAAAATAGGTATTGTTTATGTGGATTTCAGTATGAATGTTGGTTATGGATATCATGATGTTTACTAATGATTAGCAGGATATATGTTATCATGACTTTATGATTTAATGTCCATTTTCAGTGTATGCTATTGAGCAAGACCTAGACCAGGATTTCTCTTTCAAAAGGCATTTCAATGGGTAAATTTGTATTCTTAAATATACTATAATTTTTATTTTTATTGAGATTGGGTTTTACAGCAAATTATATAATATCTCCAAAAGGGACATTGCAAGGTGATTCCAATCTTGGGTTTCAGATTTTGTAACAGCGAATGTAATTTTGCATGTTGAAATCCCTCCAATGAAGGTCAATAGTGTGCCAACTTTGCACCCATCAGATCAACAGTTTTCTTGCGGAGTGTTATGTAGCATGACTGCTCTCTCATCTTGCTATTAATGATGAAGTATCATATCACTTTCTCCCACCATCAAACATATTCAAACTTATGAATGCACTTGTAGATGCACCTTGATGTGCTTAACACAGCTTTTAATAAAAAAAATTGTTTTGGAATACATGTTGCAACCATGGCATATGTGGATGAAACTCCAAATGCTACACACTAGCTAAAAATGACCCGTTTGTTGCGGTTTTTGTCATTTGATTCTGTGTCGCATTGAACTCTCTGTTTTATTGAGTCTGCTGTTGAGTCTGTTTCATGAAGTGTCCATGTGCCGACAGATGTCATTCCTGCAGAAGATGACAAAGTCTTCTTTCCTGTCGAGAAGAACTAACACCTGGCACCTGCCCTGCATTGTAACTTTGTCTTATATATTCATTTGCCTTCCTTCTGTGTCAAAACAAACAACCGTTTTAGGCGTTTTTAATGTACAGTACTTGGCGTGAGAGCAGAATAACTATCATACGATGCCTTACGTTTCCATTAAGACTGGGTGTGCTACAGAACACTGATACAGATGGCATCTTGACATCATAATCTTAAGTATCGTCAGATCTGTTGAGCTGCAGCTGTTAAAGCTCTGCTCGTCTGCAGGTTTGGATGCCATATGTGATGGGTAGAAGAGTGAACGGCTCCTGCAGAGAGATTGTAACTGTCACGGTTGTAATTGAGCTAAAAATACAACCATCAGAATATGTTTTTTTGAGAAAAAAGATACGCTGCAGGTGTAGTGAGGAGGTGCTGTGCGTATGCAACAAGCAGACATCATACGTTCTGTTGTGTGTGGCCTTTCTTCGAAAAATAGACAAGTAAAGCGTGCATGACAACAGTGAATACCATTTTGAGTGTAAAACGTTTGACTTTGAATAAGTCTTTTTCGTGTGGGGTGTGTCCTACGAAAAAATATTCATGACAGACAAAGAAGTGCGGCCTGGTATCATCTCAGATACTCAAAACTGTTGAATGTCTTTGTAAAAGGGGACGCGCCTGTGCAAAGTTGGGGGAATCATTGTGATGAAGTCCACCAGACTCAGCAGTGAGTAGTGGCTGTAACGGGTATACAAACACGAACACTGTTGGACATAAAAAGCCTCACAGGTGTTAGATTGTGATGTGAGGGATCACACTTTGTATGATTTGAAGTCTGAAGGTGACTGTCCGGCATAATATTTTTGTGATGTATTGGAAGGTGCAGAACTAGTATCATTTGGTGAGAGTGAGCAATTTGAGTGACAGTAAGTGGTATTTCAATTCAGGGGGAGTGCTGCAGGTCTTAAGATCCTTGTGAGAACAAAAGGATTGCTTGAAACATATTCACACAGTCTCTGTGATTGGTCTGAGGGACACACAAGGAGCTGGTAGCCTGTAGATGCTACAGTTAGTTAATTGTATGCAGCAGAGTTGTCCTTCGCTGGGATATCAGTTCGAAGTCATACTATGTTTGACTGTTTATGGAGTGCTGAAGATTTCTCTATCAGTTCTAAACTGAATATGTTTCCAGGCAGTTTGTTAAATTTCTGAGATGTTCTTATACTTCTGTAAGGACTAGAGATTAATTTTGTTGTATTGTGGACACACTTATCATCTTAAAAAGGTTGGAGCCTTGTGCTAACTGGTTGAAGCCAGTTTAGGTTGTTGTTCATTAAGAGTTGTAGCTCTTTGTAAACGAGGGGTCGTTGCCCAGTCTGATTAGTGATGCCGTGGTTTTTCCCGTCTTGGGTTTCCACGAGATAACTTGGGTGTCTTGTCTCTTTTATTGTGTGCTCTTACGAATTCTGTTTCGTAGTTTTATGTTTAAGTTCTTAAAATACTGATTCACCCCCTCCCCCTCTCAGCATCTTCGGTTTCTCACCGTTAACTCCCTATGATGCCCAAAATGGACACTACTACAACTTTGATACTGGAAACAAACCTATACTTACATGTCACAATCATTGTGGTGCCCACAGGCATGCTATAACCAGGTACATGATTCTATTCCAATTCTATGATCTTATTATTATCCCTCTTTGTATTCCCTTATTATCCTGTAATGTCCCTTCCTTAGGTAGTTCAGACTGCAGTAGAGATTGGCCTAATGAGGGGTTACCGTAGGTCAATAGAGTGGTTAGGGGACCCAACCAGGGCTAGTGGAGCCTTGCAGGGGGCTTTACAGACCTTTCCAGATATGCAGATGCAGTCTCCTATTTTTTAGGAGCATCCCTATTTTTTAGGAGACTAGGAGATGGTTTGGGAGGCATTTTGAGTCATTCCGGATGGTTTGAGATAGTTTCCTAAATTTTAGGAAGGGGACCTATTATTTAGGAGGGAACTTGCAATGGCCCTACTATATTTAGACATCACCCTTGGACTAGTGGCAGCACTCAGTTTTCAGTTTGGAGTTCAGGTGATGGATCCAGAAATAAATTTGAAATATTAAAGTTTTTACTTTAATATTTTATTTTGAATAAATTAGAAAGGGATGATGACTTTATAAAATAATTAAACATTAATAAGTGGCCCCATGGCACACATCATTAGGAGATTTAAGTTGTTTAAATCAGTGTAACACGGGGACTCGTCCCCCCTCTCAGACCCCCAAGCACCCAGGTCGGGGACGTTCCTGAGTTGGGGACTTGGCGTTCCCAAGTACCCAAGTCGGGGACGTCCTTGAGTCGGGGACTTGGCATTCCCAAGTACCCCCACCACCGCCATTGCACCACTGGGATGCTGCCAGAACGCGGGGATGCCCAGGCGTCCCTCAACCGTCACAGGGACGTCTAGATAATTTGATTTTTTAATAGTACAATATTCAATGTTGTTCAAGTATAGTATATTGTATTCTCAATTTTGTATTGGGTATGTTACTATGTTGCAATTTTTCTATGTTCAAGTATTTGGTATTATTAGTTCTTATACTATTATACATCATTTCATAGCTAGCATTTCAAGTACTATATGTATAGTATATTACAGCACCCCCCCACCCCTGCCGTCGTCCCCAAATTGAAGCCCTTTTTTCCCCGTCCCAACATCCCCCAATGCCCGTGTTACACTGGTTGTTTTTAAAAGGTGGTCTTTTTGCTAATGATGAATAAGACCCTCAAAGGGGTCGATCCACTTAGGGGAGGAATATTTTTAAATAAGCTTTAATAAAATAAGGAGGAGGAAACCCTAAAGTGGTCAATTAGGGTTTGGAGGTCAATAAAGAAACATTTGGAAGCATCATTCATTCATTCAAGCATTCATTTCCACACCAACAATTTGGAATTGAGCTCTAAGGAAGAGTTTCAGCAGCAGGTCAGACTTCTAGGAACAAAAACTCCTTAGAGATTGGAAGGATGGACGAAAACCCAACATTTCTTGGAGAGTGAATTCATTCACAATTTATAAGCAGATTGACATCATTCTTTGGTATAATCAATGGATCGGTCATTTGTAGAGGGCAGATTTGTATCAGCAGACTTAAGGCAGCAAGTTACAGATCAGGTTGTTTGAGCAGCATATACTCCATTTTCATTACACAAGTGTCTGTCGTACCATTCCATTCAGCAATCACAGCTAATATCTAGCTGGATATAGGGTTTAGGAGCTATTACAAGCAGAGAACTGAAGTAATCAGACCGCTGCAGCAGATCAAACTGGCAGAGCTGCCTCTGTGCATGAAAACAGACTATTCTGTGTCCTTTAGGCTGTCTCAGAGAAAACCCAAACCTGTACCTGGCATTGGACAGGTATGTTTTGAAGTATTGGAGAAAATAAAAATCAGAAATTTACTGTTTATTATTGCACTTAATTACTGCACTTTCCATTCTAGTTTCTATCCTTTATATGTTCTTAAATTCAATGCCATTATCAAGAAAGAAAAAATCAGATAAAAACCCCAAAAACATTTTTAAAAAAATCAGGAAAAACTCCAAAAAAAAAAATTTTAAATGGAATATTGCAAAACCTCAAAAAAAATCAGAAAATTCTAAGAAACGCAAAAAAAATCAGAACTTGCAGTAATTGGACCAGAGGGGATCTTTCATATCCCTACCAAGATTGATCACAACAAACATATAATAGTTATACATTATTGCATGTTTTCTTCAAATAAAAGATCACATAATAATATCATATCCATACACATTGTCCATAAACAGAAGTCATAAATAAGACCCACTATGCTGCTTATTAAAAGAACTAAAGATTCATACCAATTTATAGATAATATTCAGATTCTCTATACTTGAGTAAGATCACTGTAGGACAGATATGATTTGTTCGATGTGTCTCATTAAATGCTTGTTGTTGTCTCTTATACTCTTCCATCAGGCTGGAGGCTTATGTCTTTTCTCAAGGTTGTGACCCTTTGGGATGAAGAGTGTCCTTTCTTAACAAAATTGCTGCCTTTCCAAACTAACTGATGCTTTTGATAAGGCATGTGCCCTTTTGGATGAACCACTGCTGCTTATGGGTGGTTTACCACCACTTTAGGGATTATTAATTGATCATTGTCTTCTCTGTGAATTGCTTTGGGTAGTTAATTGCAATAGTATGTATTAATTGATTAATCTCTGCCTTATTCTAACAGCTTTGCTACCAACATAGATTGCTGGTTTTAATGGATCGCTGTAGGATAGATTAATGTGTGGATCAACTCCTTAATGATGCCTATTAGAGATCTGAAAACTGTGATGTCTTATAAATAACACAATTTTCTGTCATTCGATGCAAGGTTAATAATCCTAGTTGGAGGCATGACAACATCTTCCATTTCTTTACTTATACTTCATGTTGATTTCAAGAGAGGTTTTTTTAACTTGCAATCTTTTTACTTTTTCCGTAATACCCTTTTCTTTGGCTTGGAGAGTGGTGTGAGCAATGAGTAACCTGTTTTCTTCTTGAAGAGATTGGGACAATGGTTACTCATTCCACAAGATGAAAATGGATCAGGTATAACTATACTATCATGCCTCATTCTACAATAGAAATATGTTATAGATGACTTGTCCCTTGCATGACTTCTTGGCCTGCCCTTATGCTTGCTTAAAGAATTTTGATTAATGGCCATGCTCTGTCTTCTCCCTTGGAGCGTTTTCTTCTTTTAGGAGATTATTTCAAATCTCCTTTGATGCTATTGCCATGATTGTAAGGTTAAGCTCTTTTTGAAGTTACTTTGCATTTACTCTTGTGCTTATGCAGTAGTGATGTTGCTTTCTACTCCTTAATGGAGTTATTTTGTGCAAGATTGCCTTTCTTTGACTATTTAGAACTTCCTTTCTTGAATCTTTACCACCTAAGTATCCTAATCCTATTGAATCATTTCCTCAACCTCTATAGAATTTCTCATTCTTGGCTATTAGCATTGAGTTCGAGTGGCATAATCCAATAGAGATTCATAGAAAGTCTCCGCACCATCAAAACTTGAATCATTTTACTCGTTAGGAAACTAAAAATTCATGAACTCCGAAAATTCCTCAAAATTATTGTTGTTTTCCCAAAGCCATGATTTGGTGTATTGGTGTGAAATAGCATCAAAAAGAGAATTGCTGCATAGTCAAATCCCATATTGACACATTCTCTGTCAAGCAAGCTTAAATCATTACAATATAAAAGAAAAAAATTAAGTGTCTCACCTTAGCATTTTATTGTGAATTTACATTTACAAGAGAATGGCCCATTACCCTCACAGAAAACCAGCGGACCGTAAATGTAAGAGCGTGACCTCTTGCTTCAAAAAGATTACAGCCAGAGGAAAAAAACATGCATGTGGATTTTCCCAAAAAAGACGGAATGCATGTCAGATAATGCAAATTGAAGTTATGATGTTTCTTTGAATCAAATAAAACAACGCACAAAGCAAAAACTGAGTTGTAAAATATTCCCTGCAGATTTAAAGGGCATTTAAATGACGTGCAAAGGCACATTACAACAATTAAACTGAATGGCAAGCTCGCACTGCAGAGAAATGAAAGTATTCTGGACAACAGTATAGTAGACAGCAAATAAACTTAGAATTCAAAAATACAAAATGAATGCAGACATTTAAAGATTTTTAAAAACCTAATGATTCTTACATTGCAGAATTCTTTGAGGAAAATCAGGAAATAATGAAAAGCTGGCAAAAATCACATCATATTAGACTGCAGCAGCTGCCTGGTTCTTACCTTTTGAAAGGAAAACTCGTAAAAAAGGGGAGTTGAAGGGTTCGGTGTTCATTATACATCCGGCATCCGTACCGCCAATTTATTCAATAAAATCCTTCCTTTTAAAGGTACTGCTAATCGTTTTTTAAGAGGAGAGTCGACCGTTGTAGGTAAATTCCTTATGGACGATACATGGTAGGATATAAAATGGAATGAAAGTTTTGTTTTTTTGCTTTTTTGTTCAGCCCAACATGCATTAATTATCAAAATGGACTTAAACAAGGCCTATGATTATAATTTCTTTATTACAAAGTAGATCTACTCTCGAGTTTACAATTATGGGAGAGACTTTAAGTGAGTCGTCAATGTTTTTCCTTCTACTTGATTTATGTTCTTATTTAGCTTTTTCACTATGGTCTCATATAGGGTTAAGCTCTTTGGTAGAGTATGTTTTCTTCTACGACTTAGTTTTGCTCATATGCTTCTCTTGATTTTTTCTCACATACTTTTAAATTTCTTTATTAGTGTATGGACACCTTTGTTTGTTAATCTCTCATTTTCTAATTTACTTGTAATTCTATTTCATCCACGTGTGGATCAATGATGGTTCTTTTTACTTAGAGCCTTTTTTGGATAACTTTATGTACTTATTTTAGTTATGTTGTCCTCAATTTTGTATTCATAAAATTGGGGCAACCCTATGAAAAAATTTGTAGGATAAACTCTCTAAGGTGTTTTCTTAGTTGTTTTGTTTGATTTTGGCTTTGTTTTCACCCTAAGATTGTGGCATTTTCAATGCCCCTCATTTTGAGCTATCGTAGGCCTCAGCCGGAGTTGTATTTCAAGAGATAATGAGGAATTAAGTACACTGTAGGTGGGCTTTTTAAGTCTGACTATATATCTTCGTTCCTTGTTTAAAGTCTTGTTTAGGTGGGCTTTTTGTCGACCATTACATAACATCATGGGTGTTATTTACATGCAAAATGGAAATAAAACTCCATCTTTATATATTCGCATGAGAATATATGAGTTTATAATGTAATAGTGGGCTTTTTAAGTCTGATTACATATTTTCTCTTTTAAATTGCTTGTAATTACACATGAAAGCCCATATGTGTTAAGTCATTAACTATAAACCAAAGGTGGTGATTTTGGGAGTAATTACATGTTTTAAATGACATGTGAATAATCTTCTAAAACCTGTCAAAGGAATAGAGTGGCATTTTTCAAAGATATTGCATATGTAATACTTTCTAAAAAGCTCATTTTTAAACTAGGCATCGATTTTTAAAGGCTTTGCATGTTTAAAATATGTCTTTCAACACATGTGAATAGTCCTTAGAATCGCGTCAAAGGGCAAAATGTGAGTTTTGGGAGGCATCGTAGTTCTTCAAAATTTGTGTATGATTTACATATGGTTTTCCAAAATGTGTTACATTTTTGTCATTTGATTTTTGGTTGTCACGATGTGTTTATCGAGCTCCAGATGTCTCTACTCCTACATATGTTTGATCCTACCTTATGCCGCATAGTTTGATCTCTATTGTAGCATTTGTTTGACACCTGTATGTCAATACGAATGATATAAACTATCATCTTCTGTGTGTAGTTATTCTTCCTGATAGGGCATTTCAATGATATTGACATATGGCTCTGTGTGTGGATGAAAACTTGGACTGAGCAGATGGAAATAGATGAGCAACTGTTATTCAGTAGTGAAAAAATTTTCTTTACATGTATGCAGTTGGCGCACAAGCAACCAAAATGGTGACACTTGTCGTGATTGAAAAATTGTGTCATTTGCAATGGGTAAATAAATGTGAAAGAAAACATAAAACTAAGTCATTTTTTTAGAAGACCTACACAAGTGTAATGCATGTGATGATCATAATATTTTTCAGAGATTCATCATTCTGTGTGCACTAAGTGTTGTCAATGATTGAACATGGGAAGAAACATATGGTACTAGGTGGCGGCATTTTAAAAAAAGTGCACATGTCAGTGTCATTTTAAAACAAAGGGGAGGCATTTTGTTTAATGTCATATCAGTATAGGGAGCAATCCATTCTTTTATGGAAAATGCAGGCTGGAGTGATTTCAATGCGCATTTTGGCTTTCTGAGACTTACGGATGAACACGAGCATTTTTTCAAAGGAAACGTCTAGGTGCTCAGATAAACAGTGATTGTTATTACTAACAAAGCACGAGTTGTCCAAGGATTTAGTGAGTCTCACTAAAATAGAGATACCCGATTAGTAAGTAATGAAGGAACATATTAAAAATGGAGGAACATAGGAATACAGTTAGATAGAAATGCAGGAACATATTAAAAAATGTGATTTGAATAGTCGGGTGTTACATCAACTGCTTCAGTAAAGACATCAACTGGTGTGTGTGCGGTTTTAATTAAAAAACTGGGGATGTCAGTAAAAAAATGATAGTGAGGAAACAACTAAAATGAGATAGCATCGAGCGGCAAGGATACAAAAAATAGGAAGAAATCTCTGCATGGTTGTGTGCCAAGAGAGGTGTTTGACAACTAAAGTTACCAAGAAGCGTATTTGATGACAGTGCTACATTGGCAATCATTTTTTAAAAAGCACCTTTCTATGAAAAAGGAAATGCGCTTGCAGAGACATTTTTGAAGGGCCAATACAAGTGAAATACAAACGATGAGTAGAATTTCTGATCAGGAGATAAAGCATAAAATGTGTCATGTTCACTCTTTTTGAGGATCTAAACCAGAATGTCTTTACACTTACAGTGAAGACTTTGAACTCAAATTGTGTTCTATAATCTTTCAAATCATCCAAATAAGAAAAAGGTTGTAGCCTTTTGAAAAAAAGGTCGGAGCCTATTTCGTTTAGTGTAAATGAAGAGTTGTAGCTCTCAGTGTAAAGGGTTGTAGCCCATTTGGTTAATGAAGCCATGGTTTTTTACCCAGCTTGGGTTTTCCATGTGAGAAAAATATCTGCGTCTGGTCTCCTTCTTGAATGTGTTTCTCAGATTATTTTTAAGGTTTTAAAATATTGATTCACCCCCTCCCCCTCTCAGCATTTTTTGTTTTTCAATATGGACATCTTGAAGACTCAAGCTATATTTTTTTTCAATATTCATTCCTAGAACTTGCTATATCAGATAAAAAGCTTGTCTTCAGACAATGTGTTTAGGATGTTTGATGGAGAGGATTTAAGTTGATCAGATGATATGTTTGAGATCTTAAGCTGTGATTGTAAGGTATTTTTTACAAGTGTCTATAGACCATCTACATATGTTCACAGAAGTTGGTATGACAGTTTGAGTGACAAATGATTGAGTTGCTAGTTTTTGGTGTCACAATGTTCCTATGAATAATGGATGAGTATTTGGTTTGGTATGACTTGGATTTGATGTTTCAGATGTTGTGAAGTTGGTGGTTATATGGTGCCTTATCATTGTGTTTACAACTAGTGTTGTTCATGATTTGAAATACAGCAAGCTATCTTTTGTTATGACTGAGTTTGATATTTTAGTGTTCCTATTGATCAAAGATAAAGGTGAGTTTGGATTTTGTATTAGAGATGATGTGAAGGTTCTAGATGGTATTCATGTTGCATGTTAGTGTTCTTGGATCATGTGATGATCGTGTTGTTGGTCCACATTGGTTGAGGCAATCGATTTCGTTGTTTTGGTAGCATGTTGGCGTTTCTTCATTTATGTCTTAGCCGACTTAATGGAGTAACATGTTACAATTATTGATGTTGTCTTGATGACACATATGTGTGTTCGTGGATAAAGATTTGGGTCCTATCTAAGTCTTGGCGACTTGATTTGGATCACATTAGAGATTCTGCATAATGTTTATATCTTTTATTGTATTGGGTCTTAGCAGACCTAGTGGTCGATTATTCTTTATAATTGATATAAATGAGATATCATTTTATAATTATAGAGAGAGTATGTGTGAAAGAGATACTCCAATATTTGTATTCTGCATTTGAAGTAAAGCTTGTACTTCATTGGAATTATTTTGGCATAGGAGATGTTATTTGCCAATTTGGTTGTAAAGCATTGCATGTCCGCCCTATTGTAATTGAAGATAGACCGGTGAACCCAATTGAGGGTCATATGTGAGATTGTATTATGAGCAGTGAGCTCTAGGTAATTTTCCTGTTGATTGCCTATAAGCCTTAGGTTGCAAGTGCATCCTTTGTTCTCTATTTTCTCTTAACTGGGCAGTAATTTTAGAAGAGTGCATTCATCTAGTGAGTTTGACTCCCGCTGGGGTTTTCCCTTAACCAAGTTTCCTCGAGAACAAATCTTGGTGTTTTGTGTTATGTGTTGTGGATCTTCCATTACTATTTGTCTTTCAGATCTAAGTAATCAAAGTGGAATTAAAAGTAATACATACACACAAATGATTCACCCCCCCCCCCTCTTAGTTGTTCTTGCCTCCTCTGGGCCTAACAATTGGTTATCAAAGCCTAGTCCTTTTGAAGAATCTTGATCGCTTAAAGGAGATCCATCATGGAAAGTATGAGGAAAGAGAGTCTAAAGTTCAATGGAAGCAACTACCTGATTTGCAAGGATTGAATGACTACCTAACTGATATGCATGGGGATAGGAGATGAATACTGGTAGATCACTGAGAAGCCTTATGCTATTCTGAATGACCTAAAAAATTCTACTGCAAATGAAAAGAAGAAATTCAAGGATAATATGTTGGCCAAGGAAGCCTTGATCAATGCCTTATTAGATTCAAAATATTCACACGTCTATGGATTGAGAATTGCACATGAGGTATGTGGTCAAAATTAGAAACTATTTATGAAGGTGACACATATGTTAAACAAGCTAAGTTACAGGGATTATAGGAAAAATGTGAAGATATGAAGATGAGTGAAGGTGAAACTACCTCAGTCTATTTACAGAGAATAAATGATCTACTTTGTGAAATTAGATGTGTTGGTGGTACCTTGATAAACAATGAAGTTGTAGAAAAGATTATGATATCCTTGCCCGCATGTTACAATGAGAAAGTTGTTGCTATTGAGGAATTGAGAACACTAAGACCTATTTCAAGAGAAGCTTTGGCAGGAAGACTTTGTTCCTATGAGATGACTACACTTGGTAAGGAACTTCTGAAGGTTGATACTGCATTCAAAGCTAGTGTGACTAAGCATGACCAGGGAAAAAGCTCTACAAAGATGAAATTTAAATACTATGTTAAGGATTGGTAAGAGATCATGGAAGAAGAAAGGAAGATTGATGATCTTGAAGCCTTGATTGCAAGAAGACTACCTAAGGGCTCCGATAAGTATGAAGGAAGGTTTCCTTTAAAATTCTTCAATTGTAATAAGATTAGTTATATTGTATCTAGGTGTCCAAACAAAAGCTACAAGGATAGTAGAGACAAATGTAAGAAATATCATGCTAAGAGTTATAAAAAAATTTATGTTGTTGAAGAAGGTATGGCTGATGATGAGTTTGTTGCTGGTGAGGATGAAATTATATTTATTGTTATTAAAGAAGATAATCCTAATGAATAAAAAGTATTAGTTTCATGAGTTGTTAAAAGAGCTGAATGGGTTTTTGATAGGATGTCCACATCATATGACTAGTGATAAGGATAAGTTTGTGAAGCTTGAGGACTATGATGGTTGTTAGATTCGATAACAATGCCCCTTGTTTGATTAAAGGAAAAGAATCTATTACTCTTGATGGTAAAAATAGTATTGATGATGTCTTGTATGTTGAAGGTTTAAGTCATAATTGGTTGAGTGTTGGACAAATATTGGATAAAGGTTACAAATTGGAATTCATGAATAGAATCTACAAATTGTTGATAATCTATTTCATTTAAGAAC
The DNA here is from genome assembly GCA_027943335.1 of Chamaecyparis obtusa. NCBI lineage: Eukaryota > Viridiplantae > Streptophyta > Pinopsida > Cupressales > Cupressaceae > Chamaecyparis > Chamaecyparis obtusa. The sequence goes on from BSBK01004420.1 coordinate 393,242, forward strand.
TGTTGAGAATAAATATTTGATTGCTAGGATTGATGACAATTGGTTATGGCATAGAAGATTTTGTCAAGTGAACTTTGATAATATGGTGAAAGTTAGCACTACTCATGTTGTAAGAGATTTTCCTAAATTGATGAAGCCTAACAACATGTGAAAAGAATGTCAATTGGGCAAGTTGACTAGATCTACTTTCAAGAATAAGACATACATTTTAAATGGATTGTTAGATTTGGTACATATAGATCTATGTGGTCCTACTGATACTAGAAGTTATTATGATGATATATACTTTATGTTATTTATTGATGATTATTCAGAGATGATGTGGGTTACATTTTTTAAAGAAAAATAAGAAGCTTTCTAGAAATTTTAGATATTCAAGATAATGGTGGAAACAAAATCTGGAAGATAACTGAAGTGCCTAAGATCGGACAAAGGAGGAGAATTTTTTGGAATACAAACACAACAGAAAGGGGGGGTGAATCAATGGTTTACATAAATTTTAACAACTTGAAACAATTACAACATATGAAACAGAGATCATGAGCAAGATAGACGATCCATAACAAAGTGACACAATGTTTATAGTGGAAAACCCAGTAGGGTAAAAACCCCACTTTCAATCCTTTCCTTTTATTAAGCCTTTGAGGCAATCAATTTTAGAGCTACAACTATGGGAATAACCAACACCCTTAACATTTAGGAGCTACAACTCCAAGGAATACCCATCCCTATCTCCTGAAGCACCCACTTCACAACTACCAAGAAGCACTCACTTCCCGTATACAAATTGGGAATAAAATATTCAGAGGGTTACTTTGTTTCTATACAAAGAATTTTAAGTATTACTACTAATATACAAATTAGACTTTACATTTAACAAATATAATGCTTTTAAGTCACAAAAGCCTCATTTGTCAACAAAATTTGTATTTAATCATTAAAAGAAGATCCCTGTCACTTTTACAAAATCTGATCACAAAAATAATTCATTCTATTGTTCCAAAACTGATCAAACACAATGCCAAATTTACTATCACAAATCACTTCCTATCATACTCAAATCTGCAAGTTACTTTTCTGTAAAATTAGACTTTCAAATAATTATCAGAATCTAAATCTTATGTTCACAACTCAACTTTTAATTCTCAAAGAAACAGTAAACCAAACTGATCAAAATCTAAATATGTTATGATAATCAATGACCCAATTTACTGTTAATGATTAATCTGATTCAAACTCGATAAAATTTTAAAAGATATTATTTGTAACTGCAATCAAAGTAACGCAAATTAGAAATGATAATCCCTTACTGTCAATCAGAACTAATTTAGTCAAATTCTTTTGAACCCTCTGATCATTTGAGTATGCAACCTTTCTATCCTTGAACTCTCTTTCAAAACAACATCTTTACTCCATTAGCACTGAATCAACTAGAGACATCTCCTTACAATATGCATTGTCATTGGTCCATAGTATAACATATAACTAATAGATGGTACCATTTTTATTCACATTACATTACTTCTAATACAATCAATCACATTTGTATTTAAAAGGACTTGACTTAGAGATTAGTACAAAAACAAATAAAAAATGGATTCACCCTCATCTTTTACAAGTGTGTTTCAATACCATTTTCTTCCTTAATCTTTGTGCACATCAAATTTGCATTTGGTTAAGAAAAAATAATTTTCTCCAAGTCATAATGTCACCTTTTGTACAAGAATGTTCAAATCAGTTGAAGACAAAAAATTAACCACCCAAACATTAACCAAAAAATGTTCAAACTATTAACTATTAATCTTTTAAGAAATTATAATCAAATCTTACCAACACTGAAATCCATGATTAACAAATCATTTTCCATAGACCAATTAAACAACCAAATAAAGATGTTGATATTCCAAGAACTTGTTTCAATAAGAATAATACTCCTTGTTAATTTTTAGCAAAAATCAACCAACTAATGTCACCTTACTTTCCATATTAAAAGTTAGTTACTTATAATTGAAGCAAGTCGATACCAATATATTTATAATTTTCTGAAGTCAACTGATATGGAGTTTGGATAATATTGACTAATTTTATCAAATTCAAAGTATTGCTTTATTTTTAACAAAACAATAAATATATCGAGGTTGAAACTAATAAGTGATGTCAACTTCTTCACTTTACAGACAGATTTTTTTGTTTTCATCAACTTTGTTAAAGAAAATTACTTTGATACAAGTTAATATCTTAAGAAAAGCATATTATTTGGTATATGTATCCACTTTGTTTCATAATTTGACTATTTAGATAATGATTAACTCTTGCAGTTGTTCATAACCAGAGTTCCTATTGCTAGAATGATAGGAAGTTCTTGTAGCTTCAAATGTGTTATAAATATATTCTTAATCTACAAGACATAGTATGATCATAATTGACATCAATGACAAACATGAATACCAAAGGTTCAACAAACTCACCCTTTTGATATTGATGTCAATTCTTGTAGCGGTTTTCCCCCATTTAAAGATAATCAAAAAACTCATCCAAAACAACAACCACATCATATTTGCATTAACACATTAACATCTCATATCATCTTAAAACAATAAAACAGTTTACCATTTCACCATACTCACCACACTCACCATTTTACCATGATTGTACATGCATTGTGATTTCTCCCCCTTGACATCAATGATAAAGGAGACTTGCCAAAGGTTTCAGAATTAGACAAGAATAGACATGAAATCTCCCCCTGAAACCTATCACATGTTGATGAAACTATGCAACATAAGAGAGAGATAAAACCCCCAATCTTGTTCGCAATCCTTCAAAAACTTCTTTTGGTAGAGGTTTAGTAAAGATATCAGACAACTGATTAGCAGAAGCAATAAATTCCAAAGCAACATTACCATTTAAAACATGTTCCCTTATGAAATGATAACATATATCAATATGCTTTGTACAGGAATGCATAATTGGATTCTTAGAAATAGTAATGGTGCTTTGACTATCACAAAAGATAGGAACTAGTTTAGGAACAATCACCTTCATATCTGCCAAAGTTTGAACCATCTAAATAACTTGTTGACAATAAGAACGTGTTGCAATATATTCAACCTCTACAATAGAAAGATTAGTGGTTTCTTGTTTCTTACTATGCTGACACACAAGCTTGTTACCCAAAAAGAATATTTTTTCAAGACATCTAGCCCAATCAGAATCAATATAAGCAAAAAATCTAAAATCATCATGTTTAGGATACCAAAGACAATAATCCAGAGTGCCTTTAACATATCTGAAAATCCTCTTAATCGTATTAACATGTGATTCCTTACATTAAGACTGAAATTGTGCAACAAGGCACACAACTTGCATAATATCATACCTTGAAGCAGTTAGATAAAGAAAACTACCAACCATAGACTTATATCTTGTTTGATCAACATCAGGTGAATCATCAGCTTTAGTGAGTTTATAACTTGTTACCATTGGTGTTCACATGGTCTTACAACCTTCCATATGGAATTTCTTAAGCATTTCTTTTGCATACTTAGTTTGTGCCAAGAATACACCAATTTCCAACTGATATATCTGCAATCCAAGGAAGTATGACAATTCCCCAAGCATTGACATTTCAAATTCAAATTGCATAAGCTTTGAAAAACCTTGACTTAAAGCATAATCATTAGAACCAAACACAATCTCATCAACATAAACAAGTACCACAAGGGCATCATCACCTTCAACCTTAACATACTAATTACTATTAACACCACCTCTTGTGAAACCATTATTGATGATCCAACCTGGAATACCAAACTCCTGGAGCTTGTTTCAAACAATAGAGATCTTTCTTTAACTTGTAAACATGTTTAGGATCTTCCTTATTTTCACAACCTTCTGGCTATTCCATATACACTTCCTCATCAAGATAACCATTCAAAAACATTGTTTTAACATCCATTTGATACATTTTGAAACCTTTAAAGGCTGAAAATGAAAGAAATTTTTTTATTGCCTCAAGCCTAGTAACTAGTGCAAAAGTTTCACCAAAGTCCACACCTTCTATTTGTGCATAACCCTTACACACTAGTCTAGCTTTGTTCATTGCTATCTTTCCATTTCATCTAATTTGTTTCTAAAAACCCATTTAGCACTGATTATATTTTTATTTTCAGGTCTAGGTACTAATTCCCAAGTCTTATTCTTTTCTATTTAATTCTTCTTCCATAGTCTTTATCTAAAATTCATCATTTGTTGCTTCATTAAAATTCTTAGGTTCAATTTCAAAAAGTAAGAAAAGATTAGCATGTTCACTTGACTTTGATACCCTTCTCCTTGTTTGAATAATTGCACTTTTTTCCCCTATAATTTGATCTTGAGGATGATATTTCTTGAACATCTTACCTGCAAATTTTGTTCATGTCAGATTTGTAATAGGAGTTTTTTGTTCTGATGTTCCTGTCATTTCTATGACATGAAGACTGATTTTTTGTTTCTTCTTCACATTCTTCAATTTCTTTTTTAGATTCTTATTTGACCCCACATTTTTTTAGATTTTTTATCAAGATTATTATCCACCTTTGCTTCTTGTTTATCCCACACAACTTCATCCACTTTTATATGTACACTTTCAACAATTTTATTCAATCTTTTATTGAAACATTTGTAAGATTTACTTTTTGAAGAATATCCTAAGAATATACCTTCATCACAACATGAATTAAAGGTTCTAATGTTATATTTTGAGTTTTTAATAAAGCATTTACTGCCAATGATGTTGAAATTATTAACAAAAGCAGGATAGCCATACCAAAGTTCATATAGAGTGTATTTTGTTTTTACCCTAAGTTGATCCTTTTTTAGTGTGTACATTTTTTTATGGACAACCTCTTTCCAATACCTATCTAGAAGTTTTTATTCATCCAACATAGTCCTTGCCATCTCCTTTATAGTTTTGTTCTTCCTCTTGACAACTCTATTTTTTTGAGGAATTATGGGTGTTGCATATTGCCTCTTGATACCATGTTTCTCACAATATTAACAAACTCTTATGAAGTGAACTCACCACCTTTATATGATCTTAAACACTTGATCTTCATATCTGATTCCTTTTCCACCATTTTTCTGAAAATCTTAAACTTGTTAAATGTCTTTGATTTATGTTTCAAGAAAGTTACCCATGTCATCTTGTTGTAATCATCAATAAAGAACATAAATTATTTTCACCATTAATAGACATTGTCCTTGTAGGACCACATAAATCAGTATGCACTAATTGTAATGGCTAGAAGAATAAAGTTTTTTAGTAGAAAAAGTAGCCTTTGTCTGTTTACCATGCAAGCATCATTCACAAATAACATTTGTTGGTTTATGTATTAGTGGCATACCTCTTACCTTTTTATGCTTACTGACTTTAACCAAATTATCAAAATTCAAATGCCCAAGTCTTTTTTGCCATAACCAACTTTCATTAACTTGTCCCATAAGACTAACATCTTCATGATTATTAGTATTTGTGATATCTTTTAAGTTGTACACATTTCCTTTAGACCTTTTACCTGCTGCAACAATATTCCCTAATTTCATCTTAATTTCACAACCATGATCATTAAACATAACCTCATAACCTTTATAACAAATTTTACTGACACTTAGAAGATTTTACTTTAGACCTTCAACATAATACACATCATGAATAGGCATTTTATCACTTATCATCAAAGAACCTAAACCTTTGATTTATCTTGAAGAGTCATCACCAAAACTTACATAGACACCCTTATAGATTACTAGATTAGTGAACTTTTTCTTATCACCTATCATATGATTAGAACAACCACTATCTATAATCCATAAGTCTTTCTTCTCTGAATTTAAAGCCACTTGCATAAACATAGATTTACCAACATTCATATTATTTTTAGGCATCCATTTCTTAACCATCTTAATTTTTTATTTTTCAAAACCTTTGTTCAGTTTTGAATCTGCATATGATTGTCTTCTTTGAAACCACATAGATCTACAATTTTTATTAGTGTGACCAAAGAGATTACATTTAAAACATCTTAGAGTATTCATTCAAGGAAATGAGTATCCAAATTGACACCTAGAAAATATCTTTGATGTAAATCTGCAATTACTTAGTCAATGTTTATATTGATGACACAAGAAACAATATCCATCAAAGAAGGAAGTAAATTTTATTTGAGACCTTTTACCCATGAATGAAGAGATTGAAACCACATGTTTGTTATTCTTAGAAACTTGATTGAAATTTTCACTTTTTGAGTTCAAAACATAATCTAATTTGGAAGTGATAGTATTATCCTTAAGTTGTCCATTGCAATTTTATTTTCATATTTGAACACTTCATAAAGAGGTTTATCTTTTTTGTTAGTAGAACATTTCAATTCTAGTTAGATGATTTGATCTTCTTTCTTTCCTTGACATTTCTTCCAAAGTAGTATTTTCATATTTTTCAAGTTTCTATTTATATGTTACTACTTCACTTTCTAACCTCTTACATTCCTCATCTTTTGAACTTAATTTTTTCTTTGTAACAAACACAATTCTCTTTTTTTCCTCTACTTGTAATTTCAAATCTACAACTTTTTGTTTTAAGTCTTTAGGTTCTTTATCAAAAACCTCTTTATCCCTTAATGATTGATTTACTTGTACATGCAAGTCCCTTTTTACTTCTTTGATCTTCTTAAGTGCAGAAAAGAATTCACATTCAAGATCAACCTCAACAAGTTCTATATCACTATCACTTTCAAGTTCTTCACAAGTAGTTTCTATAGCCATGAATAACACTTCATTATCATCACAATCAAAACTACTAGATTCACTATATGTCACATCAACAATCAAGTCTTTCTTCTTTTTAAAAGAAACTTATTTTTTAATAAATCTTCTTCTTACTAGATCTTTCCTTTTTGTTATCTTCTTCTTCATGATTTCTAAAAGGACATTTAGATGCAAAGTGCCCTATTTTCCATAATTAAAGAACTTGAAAGTAAGTTTACCTTTATAGTTACCTAAACCTTTCTTTAGTCTTCTTGAGATATGTTCTTCAAGAACTTCAAGATCCTGAGACTCTAATGAAGCTGGCTTAAATTTCTTTTCAGATTTGAATGTCGCTTCTTTACTTGTAGATTCTTTCTTGTTGGACTTCCTCATCTCATAAGCCACTAGTGCTCCATGAATATCTTCCATAGTGTACTTGTTAATATCTTTGGCTTCTTCTACGGAAGAGATCTTTGAATCAAACTTTTATGGTAGTGATCTAATTAGGAATTTAATTACAACATCAACATCTTCAATCTCTTCTCCAAGTCCTTGTATGTCATTTACTTTTTCATCCATCTTGAGTAGATACTCTTCTACCTTTTCATTGTCACCAATCTTCAAGTCTTCAAATCTTGCTGTTAGATTTTGTATCTTTGCATCCTTAACTATATCATTGCCATGATAGGTGTTTCTCAACTTGTCCTACACTTCTTTGGAAGATTTACAATACATTATCTTCATAAAAACATCTTTAGATAAACTATTAAGAATTGCAAACTTAGCTTTCATATCAATTTCATATTCCTTCTTAGCATTAGGATCTATAGGAAAAGTATTAGGAACATTATAATAATTAAAAACTTAAGCCCAAACATCAACACTGATAGGCAATAGATATGTTTTCATCATGACTTCCCAAAAGGCATAATATAATTCATCAAATATAGGTACCTTTTAAGAACTATCTTGAGCCATGGTAACAAAGTATTCCACTTAACCAAGACCTACCCAAGGCTATTAGACCTAACAAAAGGAACCTTTCTTTGATACCACTTGTTGGAATACAAACATCACTAAGAAGGGGGATGAATCATTGGTTTACATAAACTTTAACAACTTGAAAAATTTACAACATATGAAACATATATCATGAGAAAGATAGACAATCCATAAAAGAGTGACACAATGTTTATAGTGGAAAACCACGTAAGTTAAAAAAACCACTTTCAATCCTCTCCTTTTATTAAGCCTATGAGGCAATCAATTTCAGAGATACAACTCTAGGAACCACCAACACCCATAACATTTAGGAGCTACAACTCCAAGGAACACCCATCCCTATCTCCTGAAGAACCCACTTCACAAGTAAAAAGAAGCACCCACTTCCCTTATACAAATTAAGAATAAAATATTCAGAGGGTTACTATGTTGCTATACAAAGTATTTTAAGTATTACTTCTGATATACAAATCAGACTTTACATTTAACAAAGATAATGTTATTAAATCACAAAAGACTCATTTTTCAACAAAATATGCATTTCATCATCAATAGAAGATCCATGTCACTTTTACAAAATATGATCACAAAAATAATTCATGCTACTATTCCAAAACTGATCAAACACAATGCCAAATTTACTGTCACAAACCACTTCATCTCATACTCAAATCCACAAGTTACTTTTCTGTAAAATTGGACTTTCAAATAATTATGAAAAATCTTGTGTTCACAACTCAACTTTTAATTCTCAGAGAAACAATAAACCAAACTGATCAAAATCTAAATATGTTATGATAATCAGTGACCCAGTTTATTGTCAATAATTAATCTGATTCAAACTTAATAAACTTTTAAAAGATATTATTTGTAACTACAATCAAAGTAACACAAATAAAAAATGATAATCCCTTACTGTCAATTATAACTAATTTATTCGACTTCTTTTGAATCTTTTGATCATTCGAGTCTAAAGCCTTGCTATCCTTGCACTCTCTTTCAAAACAACATCTTTACTCCACTAGCACCGAATCAACCAGAGACATATCCTTAGAATATGCATTGCCATTTGTCGATACTATAAAGTATAAACTGATAGATGGTACCATTTTTCTTCACATCACATTACTTTTCATACAATCAATCACTTTTGTATTTAAAAGGACTCAACTTAGAGATGAGTATAAAACTGAATAAAAAACTAGTTCACCGTCATCTTTTACAACTGTGTTTTGATACCATTTTCTTCCTTAAAATTTGTGCAGATCAGATTTGCATTTGGTTAAGAAAAACAAATTTCCTCCAAGTCAAAATGTTGCCTTTTGTAAAATAACATTCAAATCGATTGAAGACAGAAACCGATACCATCCGAACATTAACCCAATCATGTTCGAACTATTAACTATTAATCTTTTAAGAAATTATAATCATATCTTACCAACATTGAAATCCATCATTAAAAAATCATTTTCCACAAACTGATTAAACAACCAAATAAAGATTTTGATATGCCAAGAACTTGTTTCAATAAGAATAATACTCCTTGCATATTTTTATCAAAGAACGACCAACTAATGTCACCTTACTTTCTATATTAGAAGTCGGTTACTTATAACTAAAGTAAGTCGATACCAATATATTCATAATTTTCTTAACTCGATTGATATGGAGTTTGGATATTATTGACTAACTTCATCAAATTCAAATTATCAACTTTATCTTTAACAAAACAATAAGTATATTGGGGTTGAAATTGATAAGTGTTGTTGACTTCTTCACTTTAGAGTCAGATTTGTTTTTGTTTTCATCAACTTTGTTAAAGAAAATTACTACAATACATGTTAATATCTTAAGACAAGTATAGTATCTGGTATATGTATCCACTTTGTTTCTTAAGTCGACTTTCCTGATAATGATTAACTCTTGCAGATGTTCATAACCAGAGTTCCTATTGCTGGAATGATAGGAAGTTCCTATAGCTTCAAATGTGTCACAAATATATTATGAATCTATAAGACATTCAAAAATTAGCCTAACAACATATTCCTAGCATATAATAAAATCTATTTGCAAAGACACTTCAGATAGAGCTTAACGGGAGCACCCTGTCACCGTTCGATTTGCTCTCGATTTAGGGATGTGGGTGTGATCTCAAAACACTTAGAGCATGTCTCTAATGCAGATTAGGAAGGCTTGGGATAAAAAAGGGACCATGAGAACCCCATAGTGGCACAAAATTAGGTATAGAACACCTGATTTGCCCCTAGATCCCCAAGGAGCCTAATGAAGCTAAAATGCAGATTAAGCTAAGAATGATTATGCTAGATTAATTTTAAGCCCAAATATGAGTGTGATGTGATGAAATTCTATGTAAAACAATGAAATAAACTATATTAATCCATTAATGCTAAGCTAAGATGTGATTTAAAAAGCTTAGAAATGAACTAAATCTAACAGTTAGGAATTAAGCTATGATGATCTAGAAGTAAATTAGCATTACAACACTACTTAATATGATTATGTGAATTGGTGTTTTACTCTTGTAAGTGAGGGTATTTATAGGATTTAAGGAAGGGCTTGGGTTAGGAAGTGGAGTTAGGGTCAGAGTCAGGGTTTGGGGTAGAGTCTGGGGTTGAGTTAGGGGTAATGTTAAATGGATGAGGGTTAAGGGTTTCTCACACATGTGTGAGCAACACTAGGGAAGTGTGCCTAGGGAACCAAGGTGAAAGAGGAGACATGGGCTCCATTATGAGGCTATAAGAGCCTTAATGAGGGTGTAAGAGGCCATTACTGAGTTTGTAAGGCTCATTAATGAGGGGTTTTGACCAAAAGTCAAAGGAGGAGAGGGTTAGGACTCACCCCTTAAGCTAGGTTAGGGAGTGATTAGGAAAGGGTAGAAGGGTTTAGGGCTTTCTGGAAGATTTCTAGGATTTTTGGGAATTAAATAAATATTTAATTTATTTAAGGAGGGTTTGGGTTGGAAATTTATTAAAATAATTTAATAAATTGGAATTTTGATTTTTGGCCAAGGTTCTTTATTTAAATAAATTTAATTAAAATAGGAGGGGATAATGGCATAATAATTAATTAATTAATAAATGATGATGTCATCAGGGGTTTTTGCAAAATAAAATATTTTTATTTGGCAAAGGGATTTTAGGTGTCTACATTTTTCCCCTCTTTGATGCGATGTTGCAAGTGGCATGACGTCAAAGACAAGAAAATAAGATGCCCTGGGCTAGAATTTAGAAGAATAAGGGGTTGTGCCCCCTTGAGAAAATAACGCAAAGATGAAACGTTGTGGAATTTTCTCGAAAAGAACACAGAAGGGAAGGGAAAGGAAAACATGATGTGGGGATAAACAAACATCCTTCCAAGATCAAAGATGGATGAATGAAAGATGGTGTGAAATGCAAGATGCAAGATGAAGCTATATGAAGGATGCAAGATGCAAGATAAATCTAGATGATGCATGATGATGCTATATGCTGGATGGGGGAGTTGGGGAGCTCCTTGTGTAAATGTGGAGAGCACAACCTAGTTTGATATAGCAATGCTAGAGACCTGCCAAGGTTACTAGGAACACAAGGCTTTGTCACCATCGTTGTAGAGGACTGACGTAAAAAGTCACACAAGGGCTACTCCAACATCAGTCATGAACCCAAGAGGAGGCATGGTAGAAATGATGTTGGAGAAACCATAAACAAATGACATTTCCCAAGTGCACCATGTAACCTAGAAGATCACATGTGAAACATGTAAGGGTCATGTCCGACTGACTCACAGGTAGAAGAAAAAGATCAAAAGACCTTGCCCCAAATTACCCTTATTCATAGCACACCATGATACAAAGGATCATGGCAACCGTGAGGAGACGAACAAAAAGAATTCGTAAAAGATAAACAAGATCCAAAGGACAAAATCCAAGACCAAAGTGATAAATCTACAAAATGTCCTTTGCTAAGGAGAAGGATTGATTTGATTGATGGGGGGAAGATTAGGTCAAAACATGAGGAAGGATACATCCTACACGGATCCAGTTTGATTGATGGAAGATTAGGTTGGACATGAGGAAGGATACATCATGAAAGGACCCGTTGGATGAGGAGAATGTTGTGTTGTTGTTGGCAAATGATGAGTCAAGGATAATCATGAGATCAAAGACAGTCGACAAAAGATGTTGTTGAAGTACGAGGCTAGGTGGGACAAGTTATCTGATTAAATGTTGTTGCAGGATTGATGAGGTGTACAAAAAGACACGACGAGATGTAAAAAGGGAGAGGAGATATTTATAATGAATATCAACAGAAGCTTAGGGATAAGGATAGGAAGATCTCGCTATACAAGATATATATAGGAAGCTCAGGATTTGGGATAGGAACTGATTGCTGCATTGGATAGGCTTGAGGATAGAATACCTTGGGATTGATGAGTTGGTGGTGGGGATGTGGATTGGATAAAGAGGACTAAGATTGGATAAAGGGAATGGGTGGGGGGAGGGAGATTGATAGATAATGTCCCGGTCCACTAAATATGGTGCCTGTTTCCAATTTTTCACCAACATACTTGTCCAAGGTGCTTGAATTACCAAGTTTTCACCATTAGACGATTATTTTTCTTTTCTTTTTTTCTTTTTTGATTTTTTTGTATTTTTCTGGATTTTCCAATTTTTATGGATTTTTTGGATTAGATAGGATATGGTTCAAGCATAGAATCACTTTAGATGTATGATGTTGATAGGATCATTCATGGGCTCACCTTTTGGTATTGATAGTTGATAAGCTCTGGCACCAAAGCATGCTGTGACAACATAAGGACCCAACCAAGTAGGTTTGAACTTTCCTTTCTTCTCTCGATGCGCTTGGACTTTCTGATTTTCTTTGAGGACCATGTCCCCAACCTAGAACTATCTTGGATGGACCTTCTTGTTATAGCTCATTTTGAGTCGATTATGGTCTGCAACCAGTGATCATATGCTTGCTGCCTCTTTTCATCTAACAGGTCTCCAACTGTGTGAGGCGTGTTGCACAATAATCTTCATCGGTGGTATAGTTTTTCATGGAGACACGCAATGATGGGAGCTTGACCTCAATGGGTAAGATGGCTTCAGTACCATATACAAGGGAATATGGGTTGGTGCTTGTGGGAGTGCAATAAGAAGTGCGATAGGTCCAAAGGGTAGGATTTATTTGGAGGTGTTAGTCACGACCATAATCATTGACAACCTTCTTGAGGATTTTCAAGATGGTTTTATTGGTTGCCTCAGCTTGGTCATTTCCTTGAGGGAAGTATGGGTTAGAGAAACGATGGTGGATGTTGAGTCTGGCACATAGATCATCCACATCCTAGTTTTCAACGGGTGTGCCATGATCTGTGAAGATGGTGGAAGAGATGTCGAAGTGACAAATGATGTTTTATAAGATGAACTTGGATATCTGAATGCCTGTAGTGAGGATGAGCGAAATTACTTCAACCCACTTTGTGAAGTATTATGTAGTTGTTATGATATATTTATGTCCATTTGAGGAAAGGGGAGTGATTGACCCAACGAGGTCGAAGCCCCAACATGAAAAGGGTCATGGTGGTGTAATGGGTTGTGAGTCTTGTGTTGGAGCATGAATCAGATTTGCATACTGCTGACATGGTAGACATTTCTTGAAAAATTCATAGGCATCATGTTCCATTATTGGCCAGTAATACCCAACTTTAAGTAACTACTTTGCTAGGACCATGCCACTCATGTGGGCACCAAAAATTATAGCGTGTACCTCTTGTAAAGCCAGGATGGCCTCGTTTGAATCTAAACACCTAGAGAGGATGTTGTGATATCCTCGATGATAAAGGGTGTTGGCTACAAGAGTGTAGCGAGAACCTTTGTGAATTAGGTTTTGGCATTGGGTGTTGGGGAGATGGGGAGATATGATACCATTTTAAAGATATGTGTGGATGTCATGGTATCATGGGGACTGAGGACCAACCAAGACACACACCATTTTTGAATTGGCATTTTCATAAGCAGGTGTGTGTAGCTAGTCGACTAAGAATTCATATTGCGATGAGTCGCGAGGGATTACCAATAAAGATCTGATGGTTGCCATTGCATCGACAATTTTTTTTGAAGCCTTGGTATCTACATGAACTATAGGCTCAAGAAGTGCTCTTTCAATATGTCTACCAATTCCTTGTAGGGTAGAAGCTTATCGTCCTTTGTTTGAAATTCATCCAGGACTTGCTTGATTATTAGTTGTGAATCTCCAAACACTTGCAATTATATTATGTTCCATTGGATAGCCGTTTTGAGGCCTGAGATGAGTGCCTCATATTCTGCAATGATGTTAATGCAAGGGAATCCTAATTTGAATGATTTGGGAATGTAGTCACCTTGAGGTGTGACGAATAGGATTCTTGCCCCTAATCCATGTGATGTGTAGGAGCCATCAAAGTATAGCTTCCATATGGGTTGTTCTTCGATCATACATAAATGCTCATCACAAAATTCCATGATTAGTGGATATGCATCCACCAGAGGTGCTCCTACTAACTGATCGATAATTACTTGCCCTTTGATTTCTTTTCGATCTATGTACTGAATGTCAAACTCGTTTAGCAGCATGAACCATTTTTTCATATGGCATGTGAGAGTTGTCCTTGATGGAAGATACTTAAGTGGGTCCACCTTTGAGATGAGCTTAATGGTGTGGCTAAGAATGTAATGTCTGAGCTTTTGAGTAGTGAAGACCACTATGAGGCATGCTTTCTCCCTTGGTGAGTAGTTGAGCTCATAGATGATAAGAGTTTGACTGATATAATAGATGAATCGCTCTTTACTGTTATCATCATGATGTGCTAAGAGTGCCCCCAGTGTTGTAGTAGTTGCAAAGATATATAGGATCAGAGGGCATCCTGAGATAGGCGGTACAAGGATGGGAGAGTTGACAAGATATTCTTTTAGCTTTTAAAAGCTTCTCTGATAGATGGGATCCCATTTGAAGCTTGTGTCCTTGCAAAGCAGATACGTGAAAGGTTAGCACTTGTCTGCCAGTTATGATATAAAATGTCGCACTGATGGCATAGAGATTGACCTAAAAAAGGTATTATATCAGTGCAACATAATGATATGATGAAGCCTAGCAGCTTGCTAGATGTTACACCAAAGACACACTTTTTTGGATTTAACTTTAGGCTGTAATGATGGAGGCGATCAAACACACTTTCAAGGATGTTAAGGTGTTCACATCATGTCTTGGATTTTGCAAGGATATCATCCACATAGTCCTCCATGGTTTTGTGTATCATATCATGGAAGATGGCTATCATTGCTCACTGATAGGTGGCTCCTGCATTCTTTAGCCCAAATGGCATCATATTGTAGTAGAAGGTACTCCATGGTATTGTGAATGCTATTTTGTGTTGGTCTTCCTCTTCTATTTAGATCTGATTATACCCTGAGAAGCCATCCATGAGTGACAACATCTCATGTCTTGCTATGATATCCACTATCATGTCGATGTTTGGTAATGGGAAATCATCCTTGGGACATGCCTTGTTTAAGTCCTTGAAGTCTGTGTAGATTCTGATCTCTCCAGAAGGCTTAGTGATAGGCACCATGTTGGAGATCCACTCTGGGTATTCAATAACTTTGATGATTTTTGGTTGTAAGATATTTTCTAATTTTGCGTTGACCAATAGGGCTACCTTAGGATGTATTTTGCATATATTTTGCTTTACTGGCTTGGCGTTAGGGTCCACTACAAGATTGTGAACATCTAGATTTTGATCAAGCCCAGGCATGTGTGCATATGACCATGCAAAGTTTATGATAGCTTCTTGGAGGAGCGTTGTGAAAGCCATTTCTTCTTCATCAGTCATAGATGTTGCGATGCAAGTAATCCTTGGGCATTCTTCAATGCGACTGGCTTTGTTTCCTCAATGATGATGGGTGATTGCTCTAGTCTATAATCTTGGATGGGAGGAAGAGGCAATTCTTCATCTTCTAGCACCTCAGAGAGGTTTTCACCAAAAGATATGTAGCTAAAGCTTCCCTCTTCTCCAAAATATCCCTTAGGGTCGAGCTTGTAGACATAAGATAATTCATGATCTTGATTTGATTGTTGGCCTAATGCTCCCATGAATCTTAGGAGTGCTTGTGTGCTTTAGAACTCATCGATATGTGTGACACTTGGTTGATCATAGTTTATGAGTTCAGGATGGATGAGGGGAAGTTCAATGACATTAATGGTGAGTTGATGGAGGACATAATTGTCTAGGAGGGTATCATTATCGAAGATGTCATCATAGGATTTATTTTCTTCCTCTTCAAGCATGTCTTCGATCTCTACAAGGTCTTCTTGGATTTTCAAGAGGGGAGTGTTGGGAAAGTTGGTGCCCCCAATTGTGGTATTGTGTTCTTGTATACACGTATTAAAGCCAAGACCTTGATGCTTTGGATTTTTTGAGGGTGTGATTGGATATTTGTTGTCACTTTCTTGTGGTCCTAGACTATTGCCTTGATATTTCCATTGCTCTATGGCATACTTGTGCAATGAAGGATATTTATCCTTGAAGTATTGGAGAAGCTCAGTGTCAGGAGGTGGGGGATCTCTGTATAGCCATTGGTTGATGTCAGGGTCCATCTTGAGACTATCTATATTTCCATGGGAAACAAATGTTAATGGTCCTAACTACTTGATTTCATGATCAGCTTGAGTAGGCTTCCTTTGGTGGCTTGGGCGCCCTTGTGTATGTGGATCAAGTGGTAGGGACCCTACTGCAAATGCATCATTTAGACTGTACTCACCACAACCCTGGTTGTTGATCTTGATAGAAGAGATGGTGGAGGCTAGGATTATTTATGGATCGCTATGGGATTGGGATGAGATGGCAATAGAAGTTCCAATTTTGATTCCAAGACAATGAGTGTAGTGGGGGAATGAAGCTTCCAATGCACGATAGTATGTGAAGGGTTGGAGATCAGCATGAATGGTGATCTCAGTGCCTTGATGTAGAAATTTATGGCACTGGTGATAAGTAGATGGTACAACTTTGATGGAATGAATCAATGGTCAACTGAGGAGGATGTTGTATGGTAGGTCTAGGTCAACAATGTGGTAGATAGTGTCTTGAGTTGATGGGCCCAACTGGATTGGCAAAAGAATAGTACCTTTAGAGGTACGCTCCAAGTTATCATATGCCTTGATGGTGATGAAATCATGTGATATGTCAGCCTCTATGAATCCCACTTACTGGATGAATTTCAAAGTACACAAGTTTAGGGCTGAGCCATTATCTATCATGACCCATTTGATGGAGAAGTCTCTGACCATAATGGCAATGTAGAGAGGGAGATTGTGGTCAAGCTCAATAGGTGATATATCAGAAGGCTTGAAGGAAAGCACATAGGATGCAGATAGGTATCCTACAAGGTTCTCAAACTGGATGGTATTTATGTTTGTGGGGACATGTCCTTGGAGGGCTCAGTTGAGGATCTCTTGATGGATGGGTGAAGTGCAGAGAAGGTCGAGGATGGAGATTTGGAAAGGTGTATTCTGAAGATGTTCTAGAAGGTTATATTGGGCATTGTGAGATGGCCTTGGATTTTCACCGATGATAGATATTAAGCTTCTGCGTGTGGTGACTGCACACTGACTATCTGATCCCTTGACATGGATGACATTGACTGTGGGCTCTACTTGGGTTATACACCCAACAAATTTGTAATAGTTGATATGGGCAGTAGTATAGTCTTTGTGGTCAGCATGGTCTCCTTGCTTGCCTTTGCCTTGGTTCTGGGGTGGAGGATTGGTATTGACTTGGTTCTTCCCAACATTGTATTGAGGGAACACGTTCTGATAGATCTACAGATTGGAATTAGGCAAAGCTTGAGCTGGTGTATCCACTTGGATCTCTTTTCTGTTGATGAGATCTTGGATATAGTTCTTTAGTTTCATGCACCTTAGGGTAGCATGTCCTTTAACAAAATGATAATCATAGTACTCATGATATTTGTACCATGTAGGCTTAGGAGTGGAATCATTGAATCGTTGGGTTGGAGGATAGGTAACGAGATTGGCTTTAGCCATTTGATGAAAGATTACATCCAGAGGTTCACCAAGGGGTGTGAAGGTACATTGTTGATGGGTCTAAACTCAAGGCCTATTTTGATTTGGGGTAGTGGATATGGCATTGGCCTGATTGGTTGGACTGTCTTGGTTTTCTTGGTGTTGATAGTTCTACATAGGTTGTTGATAGATTTGAGGTTGTTGTCATTGATATGCAGGAGTTGGTGTAGGACCAACCACAACAATTTGGACATGCTTGGTGTCAGTGGCTCCATTAGTAACAACATTCTTGTTTCTATTCTAGTAACGAGGTTTGTCATTACTGGGCTTGTTGTGTGAATCAGCTTTGTAATGTCATATGGTGCCTTCGTCTAGGAGGCCTTGTTTGATACATATCCCCTTGCCTTTGATCTCTTGATATATTTGGATGCAGTTCATCCTCATGAAGTGGGATAGTTTGGGATGAAGGTTATCAATAAAGATTTTGGTAACATGCTTCTTAGGCGATTGATATGATAACCTTGTGGTGAGGTTCTACCATCGTTGCAAATAATAACCTAGGCTTTCTCCTCCTTTCTCTTTTGAGTTACAAAGGTCTAACAGGGACAACTCATTCTCAACATTATAGGTATTTTGGGCTACAAACTTCTCAGAGAGTTTGACAAAGGTTGTGAATATCCCATAGGGTATTTTTTAGAACCACTCAATAACAGTTCCTCCCAAGCTTTTGAGGAATAGGTGCATAAGGAAGTTATCATTGTACACCACTTCTTGACATGCCATATAGAACTCTTTGACATGTCTGACCAAATCTCCTTTCCCTCAATATTTGTCAAACTTGGGTGTCTCGAAGTGCTTGGAAAAGGGGATGGTTGTGATTGACCTGTCAAAGGGATAGGGACAAACCTCACCAAATTTGAAGGCCTTGCTCTTTGTTCTAGCCTTGATCTCCTTAAGAGCATTCTTCATTTCTTCCCATTCAACATTGATCGACGTTGGAGTAGGTACTCCCATTGGGAAAGGATCTGATGGTGCTGGTGAATAAGGATGATTTTGTGGTGGATATTGTGGAGTGAGATATGGAGATTGCCCAACAAGATAGGCAAACTAAAATAGATGTTGGGGTGATGGTTGTTGGGGAGGATATGAAGTGGCTTGTTACTGCTGAGGTGCGGGGGTGTATTATTGTGGAGGATATGGAATGGCTTGTTGCTACTAGAGTATGATGGGATTTTGTTGCTGGGAGATGATGGGATATTGCTATTGCACTGGATAGGATGATGCTTATTGTTGCTGGAGGATGATGGGATGTTATTGCTATTGCACTGAGAAGTATTATTATTGTGGAGGAGGCTGATGGAATGGTGTAGCTTGCTGATTGGATTGGCCCTGATGTACTTGGCTTTGGGCTTGGCTAATGTAGCTGGGATGCATTCTTGCATTGCTTAGGGGTGGAATGGATATTGGGAAGCTGGTGATAGGAGGTGGTTGCACAAGGTAGCTAGCGAGATGAGATGAGCTCTATTGTTGGGGTGGTGGAACTATTTTACAAGTACTAGGTGGTACGAATAAATATTTGGTGTATGAAGGAAAAGATGAAGCAGGCGGGGGTTGTGATGGCTATTGTTGCGTTGCTTGAGGGAAAGTAGCTTGTTGGTTTGTGGGCATGAATATGTAGGATTGGGTCGATATACCTAAGGCTTGCATTTTTGCTTGGGTGAGGCCCCAACGAGAGTTGGTTCATGGTGGGAGTTGTGATGTGGAGGATGTAGTAGTGATGATGGGAGTCTAGGATGTAGATGGTGGATTTTGAGGGCCCATGAAGGGTATCCTTGTTGTGAAGGTATTTTGTTGGGCTTGTGTGTGAGCAATGAAAGGTGGAGGTGGAATGTATGCTTGGGTGAATCCTTGCTGAGAGGTGGAAGAAGGTGCTTGTGTTCCCTATGGGAAGGATGGTACTGATGTGGAGGCTTGCTAAGGGAAGAAGGGAAATGGTTGCGTTGCCTCTGGAAAGGATGGTACTACTACAGGAGCTTGTTAAGTGAAGGAGGAGAATGATTGCATTGCCCCCAAAAAGGATGGTGTTGCTTGGCTTAAGGAAGGTGGAGGTTAGTTTTGTGGGAAGCTTTGGACCTGAGTGATGGCTTGAGATGCTATTGAAGATGATAGTGTTCCTATGACGGAAAAGGGAGTGGATTGCACTATTGTTTGTGTTGTGGGACTTGCGAAGCTGCTTTGCAAGAGATGGGGTATGGGTGAGGCTACCTAAGGTATTTGCAGGTTAGGATTGGGGATTTTTTGGATGATGGGGGTATAGTTTTCAACTAGGATATGGATTGTCTTGATGGGGATGAGGGGTTGGAGATGTGGTGGAATGGAAGTACCCTCTTGTGCAAAGTTTTCTATTATTGTCCGTCAATTTTGATCAATGATCGCAGTTACCATTTGTGCATGCCCTAGATGGCTCATGAAGGTTTCCATGGAGAAAGATGTGGGGGTTTTAGTTAAATTTTCCCACACATTCTCAACTTGTGGGATTTGTGGATTATAGGTCACCATCACGCTAGTAGGATTGTTGGGATCAAATGAACTAGTGGCCAGGTTGGGATCCATATTCCTTCTCCTCTTGGATTGTGTCTCGGTAGGCAAAGAATGCAGATCTAAGGATGAAGATGCTAATGCTGGGTGGATGCAAGATGCTTCCTAAAAACTCTAAGGATGATGGATGCAGATCTAAAGAATCTCTAAGGATGGTGGATTTATAGGATATGATACAAGGGTTTGGAACTAACTTAAGGATGGTAGGATGCTGAAGGATGGTGGGATGCTTGATTTGGATCAAGGATGATGGAGGATTGTGGAGGATGGTGGAGGATTACCAAGTGTCGGCAATGAGTTGTTGCTTCCTAATGTAGGATAAAATAGGATTGGATTGTCAACCTAAGATAGACTGATGATCTTCGGAAGATTGGATTCTTATCAATGCATGCCAATCTATTTCTCGAGATGATGAGGTTAACAAGGACAAGTAAGGATTCCCTAGACAATGCTTAGTCAAAGGGTAGTGCCAGGGTGATTCTGATTTGGGATAATGATTTGGAACAATTCAAAGGATATGAAACTAAGTGTTTTGTATTTGGATCACTGGATTTGGTTCAAGGATGATGGGTTCTAATTTGGATGTTGGATTCTAGATTTTGGATAAGGATGATGGAATGGGACAAGGATTCTGATCACAGACTTCTTAATGGAGGATGATGGAAGATGACCAAATGATGATGTCTCTATGCAAGGATGATCTATGATGCAGCTACAAAATGATAATTATGCAAGGATGCAGCTAGGAAGATGAACTATGATGCAAGATGAGGGGAGATGATGCAATGATGCAACTAGGGGTGATCTAGGATGCAAAGGATGCTGAGATAGGATGTAATATTTTGAAGGGATGATGGATAAGTGATGAGCCAAACTAGTCTTCACTCTCTAGATTGACATAGCGATGATTGACTTGAAATTGAGATGCAAACTATTTCACTTTTGCATTATAGCCCACGTTGTCCAGTTTCTCTTGATACTTTTCTTCTACTTGGACTGCTTTGAGGGAAGGTTGGTGATCTTTGAGGTCTCTTTCTGCAATCTTCTTCTCCTGATGGACTTAGGAATTGGGTAATTTAGCTTTCTTGTGTTTGATTGAGTCGGACATGGCTTTGAAATATTTTGGCAATTGGATTGAAGTAATGCTTTGGGTGTCTGATTTTGAGGACTCTTTTTGCAAGGAGGTTTGGATAACTTTGATCAATTTTTGGCTCAATTTTGATGTCTCCAATGGAAAAGGACAAAAGCTAAACAAAGACACTCTGAAAGCAATCTCGACAAAGGACAAAGCAACTTTGTGGGATACAAGCAAATGGTAACCACTAATTTCTGACCGTGTTCTTGAAAGTGTGTATGTTCTAAGATACATTTTGCACTGAGTTTTGAAACTTCAAAAAACACAACAAATAGGACTACCTAAGGACAGGCTAGTATCAAAATCTTTGCCCACAACTTGGTATCCCCAAAAGGGATACAGATGGTGAGTAATATTCAGGTGATCCGGGAAACCACTTGGATCGATCCTTGCACAAAGATTCTGATACCTTCGGGGTAGATCGGGAAGCCTTTGTTTCAAGAAGTGTCTAATTTGTTCTGTGGTGTCCTCCCGATCAATTTTTACGAATGTGACTCACTTAAGAGCCTAATTGACCATGTTGAAATAGTAGGGATATTCACCTACCTTGGGCTACCATACATGCATTGCCCAAGCTTGAGGGGATGAAGCGAGAATTTTCTTAACACTTTATTTCTATACCAGTTGGGGAAGTATTAGTTTGAAGTCATTCTCCAATGAGGAAGTGCTTTTCTCTCTGGACAGGGTTCTCTTGAAGTAAAACAAGTGAACTCATCCAAGTTCAACTTTTTTTACGTCACTCAGTTAACAAGGATTTTGTAGAATTGAAAACTCCTAGAATCACACCATGAAGAGTTCTTTGCCAAATTGATTTAGTGATTTTCAAATGAAGGCTTGCAAACACATATGTTTAAGTTTTTTATTTGTTCATTCTTTGAAGACAAGAAAGCTTTAAAAAGATATTGCAATTTTTTTACCTTTTGCGTTCAAGATTGTGTTTTCCTTTTAGGATCCCGATTTGATTAGAACAAAAAATTAAATGATGAAAAAAAACTACTTTGAAATTTATGCCCACTTGCAGAAAGCATAACTTCCTGCTTATAGCTTGAAATGACACATCGCTTACACCATTGGAAAGATAATCCAATTGTCTAGAGGCAAATTTTAGGAGACATGACTACTAAAGGAAGATGGGCCCAAAAATACTCCGAAGACCTCTGAAAATGCACATTACTAAAACATCACAAAAAATTCAGATTTTTTGATTAACTTTATGCATTCGAGATTGGATTTTTAAGATTCAATTTTAAGCCCAAAAAGATGGTGTTCCTAGATTGCTTGCATAAAACTTAAAAACACTCAAGATTTATCTGAAGTTGATTTTTAAACCCAAATTAAAAGTGTGTTTTTTTTTCTTTTTCTTTTTAAGCTTGTTGTTAAACATACATATGCACAACAATTTTAAATAAAAGCACAACTTTAAACAGCAAATGCGCAAGGGGAATATACAAATGTGCCGCCACCATTTTGGATGTTTGCACAGGTGTTTAGGATGAATGCACAACTTTTTTTTTTGGTAAAATGCATAAGTGCAAAAATGCAAAAAAATACAAAAGCGCGCTTAGATCTTACATATGCGCAGTAGAATGTTATAAACACGCATCAGAATTAAATGGATGCATAGAAGTAGGGGAAAAATGTGCAATTTTGGTGAACATATGCACAAATTTACAAATTTTTTGTACAAATGTGCATTTGTGGACAACAAATGTACAAGTACAACCCATAAAAATAAAAAAATGGCTGAGTTTTTGAGTTTTTAAAGTAGAGGATCAGGACAAGGGTCCCATCGTGCATGCTAGAATGTGATAAGAGAAAACCTAACCTATTTGGAACAAGAATAGACATTCAAACATTAGCCTAACAACATATTCCTAGCATATAATAAAATCTATTTGCAAAGACACTTCAGATAGAGCTTAACGAGAGCACCCTGTCACCGTTCGATTTGCTCTCAATTTAGGGATGTGGGTGTGCTCTCAAAACACTTGGAGCATGTCCCTAATGCATATTAGGAAGGCTTTGGATCAAAAAGGGACCATGAGAACCCCATAGTGGTACATAATCAGGTATAGAACACCTGATTTGCCCCTAGAGCCCCAAGGAGCCTAATGAAGCTAAAATACAGATTAAGCTAAGAATGATTATGCTAGATTGATTTTAAGCCCAAATATGAGTGTGATGTGATGAAATGCTATGTAAAAAATTGAAATAAACTATATTAATCTATTAATGCTAAGCTAAGATATGAGTTAAAAAGCCTAGAAATGAACTAAATCTAACAGTAAAAGGAATTAAGCTATGATGATCTAGAAGTAAATTAGCATTACAACACTACTTAATATGGTTATGTGAATTGTTGTTTTTAATTCTCTTGGAAGTGAGGGTATTTATAGGATTTGAGGAAGGGATTGGGTTAGAAAGTGGAGTTAGGGTCATTATCAGGGTTTGGGGTAGAGTCTGGGGTTGAGTTAGGGGTAAGGTTAAATGGATGAGAGCAACACTAGGGAAGTGTGCCTAGGGAACCAAGGTGAAAGAGGAGACATGGTCTTCATTATGAGGCTGTAAGAGCCTTAATGAGGGTGTAAGAGGCCATTAATGAGTTTGTAAGGCTCATTAATGAGGGGTTTTGGCCAAAAGTCAAAGGAGGAGGGGGTTAGGCTAAGAGGGTTAGGAATCACCCCTTAAGCTGGGTTAGGGAGTGATTAGGAAAGGGTAGAAGGGTTTAGGACTTTCTAGAAGATTTCTAGGATTTTGGGGAATTAAATAAATATTTAATTTATTTAAGGAGGGTTTGGGTTAGAAATTTATTAAAATGATTTAATAAATTGGAATTTTGATTTTTGGCCAAGGTTCTTTAATTAAATAAATTTAATTAAAATCGGAGGGGATAATGGCATAACAATTAATTAATGATGATATCATTAGGGGTTTTTGCAAAATAAAATATTTTTATTTGGAAAAGGGATTTTAGGTGTCTATAGTTACAACTATGATGATTGAAGGAAATTTTTTGTAGATCTACTAGAGGGAATTAGTGTGCACCACAATATATACCTTCAACCAAGTACAAATTAGATAGGGAACTGATAAGACTCCTTATGAACTATTGTATGATCATTTCCTACAGTGAAATATTTTAGAATTTTTTGAAGTAAATGCTACATTAAGAGAGATGGGAATATCAGAAAGTTTGATCCTAGGAGTGATGAAGGAATATTTCTTGGGTATTCTACAAAGAGAAAAGCATATAAATGTTATAACTACAAGTTGAATGAAGATGACAAAGTGGTTTGAAATAAAGAAAGACTGGTATGCAAAGGATATTCACAAATGGAAGGTATTGACTTTACAAAGACCTTTGCCCCTGTAGCTAGACTTGAAGCTATTAGATTACTTCTTGCATATGCAACTTATAGAAAATTTAAAGTCTATCAGATGATGTTAAGTCCGTATTTCTAAATGGTGAACTAGAGGAAGATGTTTATATTAAGCAGCCTTATGGTTTTACTATAACTGAGGAAGGAGGTATGGTTTGTAAATTATAGAAAGATCTGTATGGATTAAAGAAAGCTCCTAGAGCTTGGTATGCTAGATTGGATAGGTATTTAACAAAGATTGGTTTCAAAAATGGTACTACAGTTGGTAATTTATATTTCAGAATAATTGATGATAATTCTTGGTTGCTGAAGTGTTTGTTGATAATATAATTTTTTGTGGTAATTCTGAGTTGAGTAGAGGTTTTTATGATGAAATGCAAAAATAATTTGAGATATCTATGATAGGTGAAATTCTTTCTTTCTTGGATTGCAAGTTACACAGCTAAAAAAATTGAATCTTTATTTCACAGTCCAAGTATGTCAAAGAATTATTGAAGAAATTTGGTATGGAAGATTCAAAATTGGTAGGAACTCCTATGGTTACTTGTTACAAATTAACTAAGGATGATGATTCCCATTTTTCTAATCATACACTATACAAATCTATGATTGGTGGATTGCAATATCTAACTCATTCTAGACCAGACATATCAAATGTTGTTGGAATTGTTGCAAGATTTCAAGTTGAACCGAAGGAATATCACATGATTGTTGTAAAGAGAATTTTTAGATACTTGAAGGGTACAATTGATTATGGATTATGGTATGGTAAATATGATGATTTAACTCTATGTTCTTTCACCAATTTTGATTGGGCAGGTAATCTGGATGATAGAAAAAGTACTAGTGGTGGTGTATTCTTTTTGGGTAAGAGACTAGTTTCTTAGATAAGTAAGAAGCATGATTGTATTTCTCAATCTACCACTAAGGCTAAGTATGTTGTTGTTGTAATAAATTATAATCAAGCTATTTGGATAAATAAAATATTGAAGGATATAAGGATAAACATTAATGAACCTATTGTTATTCACTGTGATAACTCTAGTGCTATAAATATCTCAAATAATCTTATATTACATTCAAAGAAAAAACATATTTTTATTAAGTATCATGTCTTGAGGGATAAAGTCAATGAAAAGGAAGTAAAGATGGAATTTGTACCTACTAAAGAACACATTGTTGATATCTTTACTAAGCCTTTGCTGAAGGATAAATTTGAATATCTTTGGGAGAAGCTTGGGGTGATAACCCCTCCTTATTAGAAACTAAAGATGTTATTGATGGCATGAGTCTAGAGAATCTATCAAAACATCATTTGTTGGATTGATGAGTTTTGGGACTACTCCTAAGGGGGAGCAGTCTTATGGCTATTTCTTGTTTTGATATCTTTGGTCCTTTTCAATTGATGTCAAAGGGGGATACATTGTGTAAAAAATAGAGGTAATTATGTTTAAGAAAGATTGTGTTGAACCTAGATATTCAATGTGATCAGATGGATATATTGCAACTATACTTTCAAAGTGATTAGATGAATATAGTGATGTCTTTGAGCATTGATAAGTTTTTCACTACACATGTTTCCATCAATGAAAAAGGGGGAGATTGTTGAGCATGTCAGAGTTTGGGATTTAGGTGTGCTGACATTAATAATTTGTCATTAATATCCACATATTGATTGTTGTTTCAAACAATATGTTTAGGATGTTTAGTTGAGAGGATTCAAGCTGATCAGATGATATGTTTGAGATCTCAAGGTATGATTGTAAGGTATTATTTATAGATTTATATAGACCATATACAAAGGTTCACAGAAGTTGGTATGACAGTTTGAGTGAGGAATGACCAAGTTTCTAGTCGGTGGTGTCACAATGTTCCTATCAATAATGGATGAGTATTTGGTTTGGTATGACATGGATTTGATATTTAAGAGGTTTCAAATCCAGTGGCTACATGGTGCCTCACCATTATGTTCAAAACTAGTGTTGTTCATTATTCAAAGTACAACAAGCTATCTTTTGTTATGACCGAGTTCAGTATTTTAGTGTTCCCATTGATTAGAGATAAACATGAGTTTGGATTTCATATTGGAGATGATGCGAAGGTTCTGGATGGTATTCATGTTTCTTGTTGGTGTTATTGAATCATGTGATGATCATTCTTTTGGTCTGTATTGGTTGAGGTGATCAATTTTTTTTATTTTCGTAGTGTGTAGGTATTTCTTCATTTAGGTGTTAGCCAACTTAATGGAGTAACATGTTGTGATTGTTGATGTTGTCTTGATGACACAAATGTGTGTTCATGGATAAATATTTGGGTCCTATCTAATTCTTCACTAACTTGATTTGGATTGCATTAGAGATTGAGCATAATGTCTATATCTTTTATTGTATCAGGTCTTATCTGACCTAATGGTTGATTATTCTTTTTAATTGATATTAATGAGAGATCATTTTGTAATTGTAGAGAGAGCATGTGTGTGAGAGAGATACTAGTATTTCTATTCTAAATTTGAATAATAGTTTGTAATTTATTGGAATAATTTTGGAATAAGAGATGATATTTGTCAATTTGGTTGTAAAGGACTATACGTCCATCCTATTGTAATTGAAGATAGATCGTTGAACCCAATTAAGGGCCAAATCTAAGATTGTATCATGAGTAGTGAGCTCTAGGTAGTGTGCCTACTAATTTAGTTGTAAGCCTTTGGTTACAAGTACATCCTTTGTTCTCTATTTTCTCTTAATAGGGTAGTACTTTTAGTAGAGTACATTCATCTAGTGGGTTTGACTCCCGCCAAGGTTTTCCCTTAATCGGGTTTCCTTGAGAACAAATCTTAGTGTTATGTGTTATGGATCTTGCATTATTGTTTATCTTTCAGATCTAATTAATTAAAGTGGAATTAAAAGTAATAGGTACACACAACTGATTCACCCCCCCTTCCTCTCAATTGTGCTTGCCTCCTCTTGGGCTTGACATAAAGAAGTAAAAATTGGAGGAAAAAAATCCCTAATCCTAGAAAAAGAAAAGTAGAAGGGAAGGATTCACCTACAACCTCTCCTAAAAAACCTTGTAAGAAACCAAAATTGGCTAAAACCCCTAAGGAAACTAAAGAGACACCCTAAAGAAGAAGTCATAGGCTATGAGGGAAGCCTAGGGTTAGCATTCAAATAGAATTATCTAAATCTATGCACACTACCCCAAGTAAATAAGAGAGAATAATTTTTAATCATCCTCCAAGACCTCCTAGGGAGAGTCCTCAATTTTCCTCTTCAGTAGAGCAACGAGACAACCTCTAATGGAAATCCATGATTTAGAGGTAGAAAGGGGTGAGTAAGTATCACAAGAAGATGGTTTGGGGGAGTTTGTTCCAAAATAACATGATTTGTTAATGGATGAGGCCCAACCTCAAGATGATTTAGGATTGGAAGGTTTAGTTGGATTTGTTGTTGTAGTTGAGAAGATGGTAGAGCAAGTGCAAGCTAGAAAAGAAGAAGATGAAAGAGTATAGAAAAAGTTTCAATTAGCAAGGCATAGGACCAATGTATTTTCATGGATGTCTATATCATTAGATTTGTATAAAGAAATGATAAAAAAATAAGCATAATGGAGTACGGAGAAGTTGAAATTGCAATAAATAATCAACAAAAAAGATGAAGAGATTGAGAAGAAAGATGAACATTTTGCATTGAAAATTAAAGTGGATAATGTGATAACAATGGTGCCAAAAATATTATAATGCAAGACACTACCAAGTGTGTATGCATTGTACTTAAAAGAACTCAATTTCTCATTTAATTTCTCAAGAATAATTTTTGATTTGAATCCCTCCATTCAAACTCCACATGAATTTTATGATGTTTACCAGTCTTCTCCTGTAGCCACCAAAAATTTACTTTGTGAATTTTACTTGCAAAATTTTTCTATTCCACATGATAATGATTGGAACCCATTGCTTTATATAGGGGACATTAATCTCAGAGTCCATATGTCATGGATTCAGAATGAAAACAATAGGGGGAACCAATGTAGAACACATAGTGATGAAGAGCTCATGATTCATCTCCCTCTTAGGTATGATGCCAAGAATTCAAGGAGTGTCTATTATTATTGGCAAAATATTTTATATAGGGATGATTATAGACAAAAGATTTGTCTTTAAGGAAAGAAGCCTTCTAGGAATTCGAATAGATGGGCCCAAATGAAGGACAAAAAGTGATGGGTTACCTTGCAAAGAGATTGAACAAACTAACAGATGAATTAAAACAACTAGATCCACATTCCCTATATAATTACTATGCAATCATATGAAAAACCACCCAGTATTTGCACTTTGGCAAGGTAAAATAGAAAAATTGGCTTCCACTTATCTTCCAACCACCTATGCTGATGTGGCCAATTCTAGATTGTACACAATATTGGAATAATTTTAATGAGGCAATAGAAAAGGCTAGGTAGGACAAGTTGGAGAGAAACAAGGGCTTTTACTAGAGCTTAGCTACAAGAGGTTCAGGACAGACTGCCCTCGATGACTACAAGATGTAGGAAAGAATGAAGAATATGGTACCTGCTGGAGGACTAGTAGGAGGGTCGGTTGGGGAGGATGATGAGCATAATTAATGGCTTTTTTGTGTTATATATTTCATGTTTTTAAAGGTTTTTTCAAGGGTTTGTAGAGATTGTTAAGGTTTAAATACCTTTTTTATGATATTTTCATGCTTACTTTCTGAATGATTTTCTAAACTTGTTAAGATGGTTATGAACTCATCCTTAAGATTCCTTTTTAGGATAAATAATGAAAGATAATATGTGTCCTTTTCTATATGAAACATTCATATTAATCATGCATGTATTTAGATAAATTGTTAATCTAATGTGAAATAGATATACCTATGTTTTGTGCACACTAATGTCATAATGCAGGAGTAAATAGAAATGAACAAAGGCCTTACAATTGTATGCACCCTAAAATGGTCACCTAGACTTTGGGCCCCCATTTAGCAATTTATCAAATCCCTGAATCAATGTTTTCAAAAATCAGCATTTTCCAAATATATCAATTTCCTTGATCAAATCCTTTTATCATTTTCAATTATTTGCCTTGGGTTAACCATTTTATCCTAAGTCTTTATTTAATTAAAAGGAATATTTCCTCCCCTTTTAATAAATAAAAAAGCCCCCACCTTTTCCTCTTATCCTAAGTTGCACAAATAAAGCATTATTCTTATTTTATAAAAAGGAGAAAAAGCACTTTTTGTCTCATATGGATGCAAAAGTCAACTCTTTTTTTCTCATTGGAGGATATTTGAGCACATGGATTGCTCCTCTTTCAAGCTCCACCCTTGATTAAATCTTTTGCCTCTTAATCTCCATAGTCCATTCTTTCTCACTTCCTATAAAAGAAGAGCTCTTTTCCTCATTTGCATATCCATCTTTTTATGCTAATGTTATGCTGCAGGTTTTCTAGGTCACTTTGGAGCTTTTTGAAGATTTGGAGCATCCTTGACTTTTGCATCTACATTCCATTCTTAGTTTCATTCATACATAGTAGCTTCATGTTTATGCTTTCATAGTGTAGATTTCCTTTCAAGCTTTAGAGTAGCTCATCTAGTTTAACTAGGAAGGCTTGGTAATACTTGTACTTTCCTTTTCATAGTATAGTTTGTTCTTTCATTTCCATAGCTTAGCTTGCACCTCTCATTTATAGCTTGCATATTCATCTTAATCTAGTTTGCATTTGCATTTCATAGTGATTCTTGGGGATATTGGCATTCTTGCCCTTGTCTTCATTTGAATCTCTCATTATGTGGTTGACTAGCAAGGTCATTAGCTTAATAGCTCTAGCTGAGAGAAAACTTTAAATAATCTTGCAACTCCATGCATAGAGAGCTCTAGGTTTCTTTCTGATGTTTCCTCTTCATGGATTCCCTTGGATATAATTGTGTGTGTGAATTTTGTACCTAGCTGTAGAACACAACACTTGAGTAAAACATTAGAGGTTAGTTGAAATCAAAATTGTGCAAGTAATTGAAAAACTAAACTAACCAGGTGATTTACTGTCTTCTAGTAGATGTGAGTATGTATTCTTAGATTATACCGAGATCAGTGACCTTGACGACACCTAAATGAAGGATTTGAATGCAAAATTTAGATATGAAATGATGCAAATTAATCTATTTAAAAAAAAAATTCTGTGGAATTATGAATGAGAAATTTGATATGAATCTAATCTATATGAAAATTGATATGCAAAAATTCTAACAATGATATGAAAACAAAGGTGATCTCACAAAGCTATTGATTCGCAAAGGAAGCTTCAATTCTCCAGATAGCAATTCGCCAGCATAAGTTTGCAAAATTATGAGATTCTATGGATTCTGTGGATGATTTGTGAAGAGCTAAGCCTTGATTTTATAGAAATCTAGGGCTTTGAGGATGCATTGAAAAAAAGCCATAAATCACTCTTGATAAACTCAGGTTGATTTTTGAGTTAACAAGAAATTAAAATAAATAATTCATAAAATCATGCAAAAGCAGTTTTTATCTCAAAATAGAGCTTTAGTTTTTTTGTTTTTTTTTTCAACTCATCATCAAATGTTGAGTTTCAATTTTAAAATTGATTGTTAATTTCTAGTTGCATGCTTTTCTGATTGTGCATGATTTAATATGAATTAATTAAAAAATAAAGTGATTTATTCTCAACTTAACTGATTTTAAAATTAAAATAATTGATTTATAGGTTAATCAATTATTAAAATCAAACTTTATTCCAATTAAATAATATCATTAAATATGACAACTTGCTTTAATTAATTAAATAAGAATTTAATCAATTAATGATAGGAATTTTAATTTATTGTCAAATTTAAATAATAATAATTAGGAATAAATATAATTAAAATCAATTAAATAATTAAGTGGCAGAATTAAATTAATTAATTAAATATTCATCATATTCAATTAATCAACTTTAGGATAAATATGATTTATTGCCAAATAATTATTAAATTAAAGATAATTATGATAATTAAGAATATTCCCCAACGCAGAATTTAGGATAATCAATTAGAATTCGATGATGTTTAGATGTACCTTAGGTTAGGATTTTGATGTCGATTTCATTTGATTTGATGATGTAGGAGGTTAATGAACCTATAGCCCATTTTTGGGGTATTACATTTTGCCCCTCTTTGAATTACTATGCGAAGCGCAGTGGTTAAAAGATAGTTTGTGTTTGATATTGAAACTAATTGAAATTGATATTGATATGAGCCCAAAATCTGGATATGAGACAAAAACTGATTGAATTTGATATGAAGATGCTAGGTCCTTAACGACCAAAGATAATGTTAACTATAATAGTAATGAACTGATGATTGTGAAAAAGTGTCAAAACGCCTGATTCTGAACCTTATGATTGCGAAGAAGTGAGTGACTGATTCCAGACTTGATTGTCCTTATATTGAATCACATTGGTGTCACATCTGAACCCTTCAGTTTCTGAAGAACCAAGGAAATAACACTGATGAACTGATAGTTGCCAAAACTGATACAATTTACAAGATTAAGAGAATACTAGATTGATATGGATCTCGATGAATCTGATATGCCCCGAGTGATGATTGATTTGTCCCAAGCGATGAGGTCTTTTGATGAATTAGCAACTAGAAGTGGTTGTTGTCTTGATTACTAAGGAAAGATTGATAGACAAAATTAGATTTACAGACTTGAATGATATGCAATACCATGCCCCCTTCGGGATTAAAATTGAAATCTGACAAGAAAAGTCAACGTTGATAGTTTAGAAGCATGCTAATTGATTTGAGAAGTGGGTAAACACGTTTGAGAATGCATTCTGCATCGTTTGGAGGTCCTATAGACCAAGTTTGACTAGGTTTGACTATGAGTTGACCATAGTTGACCAAGTTGAAATTTTGATAGTTTGATGTAAGATAATCAGTTAAGTTGAAAAATGGATTTCTGTGATGATTGAAAGGTCGATTATGCAAGTAGTGAATAATATAAATGATCTCAAATTTTGATTTTGATCCCGAAAAAGGATTCTACTTGTTGTTTCATTGGAGGAACCTTCGTGTGAGATTCAACTCTTGTTAGATTTGAAGATGCGATTTGAAGAATCATTTAAGCATTGAAGTTTAGCCAACCATTGTGAGATCATGCAAACATGCAAAAATGCAGAGAGACATGCAGTATGAAATGCAACCTAAGACCTAGGACCTAGTCACTGATCATGTGTCGGTCATTCTCATCATTGAATTTTTAGGTAACCGGATAAATCAATACAATGCACACTAGTTATGAAACCATAGACATATGAATACTGATTTGTATGCGCAGGAATCAATACAACACCCACTGATTAGGAAACCATGGATATATGAATATTGATTTTATTTTCAGAATGTCAGATTAGACATAAGCATCAAGGCACAAACGCCAGGATGACTTGAATATCATGTCCATTTTGATATAGCAATTTGTATAAGCATCAAAACATAAATGTTGTGATGACCTAAATATGCCTTGCATTACAAACACATCAAACGGTCAAGAGATTATTCTAAATCCAATGTGAATTACCCGTAGTGACCCTTTATTGTTCACATCCTTAGGTAAGATCGTGTTTCACAGTAGGAGAAAGAACTCACTCAAAAAAGACAATAGTTAGATCAAACTTCCTTGAATTTTCTGGGTATCAATGGTCAAGGTATGCATGGCCATCCAATTCAAGATAGAGGCTCTTACAATCAGACACCATTTCAATCCAGAATTTCCAAAGTTGTTAGATTTTCACATACAAGCAAAAGACAAAGAAAAGATTATGCCCCCAGTCATCACTCTCTAAATCCTATAAAGGACATCATCAAAGAGCTTGAAAGGATATAATATGCAAAAATTTCGATGCGAATCAGTAAGCATACAAGGAGATAAAAGCACGTAAAAAGCATAGATTGTTTTCAGTTTGATGTTTGATTGCATTGTTATAGATGCAAAATCCTTTTTGGAGACAAGACAAACGGACTGACTCAAATGAAGCTTCAAAGGACTCTGACTAGATATGATACATCTAAGATACATTGGAGGCCATAGGATATGACATTGATTTCCCCCAAGTTTGAACATTGATAGGATATAGACACTTTAGCTGATTGGTGTACAAACTGACTTATTGAAAACTGGAAATGCAGAAACAAACTTAGAGATATGTACAAACTAAAGCAAGATTGAAAGCTGGGGAAGATCAAGATTGCGTTGATAGATGGAGCATTTTGAAACAAGTGGCTCCCGTTTGCCAGGTTGTCACCATCTTGGTAGAGATTCTATTTTTGCTACCAGGGCGCTTGTTTCTAGGTTTTCACCAAGGCACTTTTCTTTTTCTCATTTTTTTGTATTTTTCATTTTTTTCAATTTTTTTTGTACTTTTGATATTTTTTACTTTTTTTTGTGAATCATCAAGGTGCCTATTGCTAGGTTTTCACCAAGATGTTCATTTTTTCAGGACTTTTTCTGATTTTTATAAAATTTTCAAGACATTTTACCATAGACCGAATGCCTTAGGCGTAGAATTTCTTTAGATGGAGAATGTTGATTGGTTCTCAGAGCTATTCTCCTTCAGTCATTGAGAGTTGATAGGCACCAGAGCCAAAAGTAGCAGTGATTACAAAGGGGCCCAACCAGTTGGGTTCAAACTTCCCCTTGCGTTCTCGATGTGATTGATTTTTAGGATTCTCTCTCAAGACTAGATCACCAACCTGAAATTCTCTGTGTCTGACTTTCTTGTTGTAACCTCTAGACATTCTCTTCTGATATATTCTGAGATGATCATACGCTGCTTGTCTGCGCTCATCTAGTAGTTCAAGTTCTTGCAACCTAGACACTCTGTAGTCATCATCAGTTACTAGACCATGCATTCTGATTCTTAGTGATGGTATTTCAACCTCAATAGGTAGTACCGCTTCAGACCCATAAACTAAAGTGAAAGGTGTAGCCCCAGTGGGCATTCTGATACTTGTTTTGTAGGGCCAAAGAGCTGGATTGATCATGAGATGCCAGTCTCTTCCTATTTTATTAACTGTTCGGTGCAAGATTTTTAACAGATTCTTGTTTGAAGCCTCTACTTGTCCATTCCCTTGAGGATAGTAGATAGATGACCAATGTTGTGTAATCTTGAATTTAGCACATAAATCATCTAGATCTTTGTTCTTGAATTGTCCACCATTATTTGTGATTATGGAATGAGGTATCCCATATCTGCATATGATATAGTTCAATATGAACATAGATATTTTCTTTCCAGTTGCTTGTGTCAAAGGGATTGCTTCTACCCATTTTGTAAAATAATCTGTAGCTGTGATTATATGGGTATGTCCATTGGAAGAATGAGGATGTATAGCTCCTATAAGATCAAATGCCCATTGGTGAAAAGGCCATTATATAGTAAAGGGAATTAGATCTCTCCCTGGAGCATGAATTAAGTTACCATGTACTTGACACTTTTGACAATTCTTAGCTAATTTGATAGCCTCTTTCTCCATTTCAGGCCAATAGTACCCAGCCCTAATAAGTTTTGAAGCTAGTGTTAAACCATTCGAGTGTGACCCACAAATACCCTCATGGACTTCCTCTAACACATGTTGAGACTCTTCCCATTCTAAACATCTAAGTAGTGTACCATCTAGATCTCGTTTATACAGATCATTACCAATGATGACATATCGAGATGTATTGTGGATTAGGTATATTTTCTCATGGTAATTGAAGGTTTCAGGAATGATTTGGTCTTGGAGATAGGAGAAGAGGTTTTTGTATCGGGATGAATCATGACCAACAATAGTGTAGATCATGCGGGTTTCGGGTGAATCATATGCAAAATAAGATAGTGCTTCTACCAAGAACTCATAGCATAGCTCATGTTCAGGTTGCTATAGTAAAGATGACAATGTTGCCATAGCATCAGTAGCCTTATTCTCTGTTCTAGGAATTTTCTCAAATGTGATAGATAGGAAATAATTCTTTAGATCATCTACCATTCTCTTGTAAGGAATGAGCTTTTCATCTTTAGTTTGGTACACATCATTGACTTGATGGATAACAAGTTGTGAGTCTCCATGAATGTGTAGTTTTGTTACCCTCCATTCAATCGCTATTTTCATACCATTCAAAAGGGCTTCATATTCAGCAATATTGTTTGTGTAAGGGAACTTTAATCTAAATGCTTTTGGGATTGAGTATCCTTGAGGAGTTATGAACAATATGCCTGCTCTAGATCCATTCTGTGTATAGGAGCCATCAAAGAATAACTGCCATTCTCTAGAAGAAAGAGTCATGATAGAGGAATTTGGAAATTCCATTTGCATTGGTGTATCATCAATCATAGGTGCATCTACTAATTGATCAGCAATAACCTATCCTTTAATAGCTTTTCTTTCCACATATTCAATGTCAAATTCACTTAAGAGCATGACCCATTTGGCTAATCTACTTGTGAGGGCAGCTTTGCTTAGTAGGTATTTGAGTGGATCAATCTTGGCTACCAAATGTGTGGGATGAGCTAATATGTAATGTCTTAGTTTCTATGATGCAAAGATCACAGCTAGACAAGCTTTCTCAATCATTGAATAATTCTTCTCATATGCAACCAATGTTCTACTGATATAGTATATAGCTATTTCCTTTTTGTTCTCATCATGCTGTGCTAGCAATGCCCCCAGTGATGTATCTATAGCGGAGACATATAAGATCAAAGGCTTCCCATGAATAGGAGGCATCAAGATAGGTGGATTTGATAGATACTTCTTGATATGGTTAAATTTCTTCTCACATTCTTCATTCCATGCAAAGGTCACACCTTTATGTAATGTTTTTGTAAAAGGTTGTGATATATCTGCTAGCTTTGATATGAATCTTCTGATAGATTGAACTCTTCCTTGCAATGTCCTCATTTGACTAATATTCTTTGGAGGTTGCATTTCCATTATAGCCTTTACCTTAGCTGGATGAACTTCAATGCCCTTCTTTGAAACTATGTATCCCAAGAGCTTTCCAGAAGTGACACCAAAAGCACACTTCTTAGGATTTAGTCTGAGACTAAATTTCTCCATTCTATCTAGTATCTTGCTCAAGTCATCTAAATGTGCAGCCCTAAGCATAGATTTTGCTAAAGTATCATCAACATAATCCTCCATAGTCCTATGCATCATGTCATGAAAAATATATGTCATGGCTCTTTGATATGTAGCACCAGCATTTTTAAGCCCAAATGGCATAACATTCCAACAGAAGGTGCCCCATGCACATGTGAAAGCAATTTTCTCTTGATCCTCTAGAGCAATTTTTATTTGATTATATCTAGAAAAGACATCCATTAGAGAATACATCTCAAAGCCCACAGTCATGTCCACTATCATATCAATGTTAGGTAGTGGAAAATCATCCTTAGGGCATGCTCTATTCACATCTCTAAAGTCTGTGCACACTCTGATTGATTTATCTAGTTTTGAAATAGGTACAATGTTAGAGATCCACTCTACATAGTCAATAACTCGGATGAATCTGGCTTTCAGGAGCTTCTCTAATTCAACTTTTACCAAGAGTGCAACATGAGGATGCATCTTTCTCAATTTTTGCTTGACAGGTTTGACATTTGGAGCAATGGATAAATGATGCATTATAAGATTAGGATCCAACCCTGGCATATATGAATATTTCCATGCAAATTTGATCTTCTTCTCTGTTAGGAATGTTGTAAATTTTTGCTTCTCTTCTTCTGATAAAGATTGTGCTACATGAACCAACTATGGCTCTTCTGTTGTTCCCAAATTGATAGATTGAGTGGGCTCAATTAGAACTGGAGATCTGTCCTGTAAATGACTTGGAAGGACATCAAATATCTCATCCTTAGGCACCTTAGAGAGGTTTTCACCTTTGGATACATCTTTTATTTTTACTTTTGTAGGTCCCGAGACTGCCACAAAGTGGTTTTCACCCTCAAAACTCCTTTTATTTTTATTTTTATTCTTATTTTTTCTGACTAAGATACTTGATGTCTGACTCCATCATGCTAACACTCGGTTCACTGATGGAAGTACTCATAGGCTCAACTACATTGAGATAACAAGCAAGTGCATAGTCATTCGGGAAGGTATAAATACCATGGCTCAGATTTGTGGAGGTTTGATCAATAAGGTCTGGATATTGGATAGTCAAAGCAGGGAAAGATTGGGAGATAATGTTTATAGATATGGATCTATCATCATTGTTCCTAACCTGATGCTCAAGTTCAAAGGTGATATTACAACTTAAGGCATTCAATTCATGAATAGGCTCAATGTCATTGTGGGAGTCCAATTCAGCCATAGGTGGATCAAACTCGATAGGTTCATCATTTCACTCTAGAGTTACGTTGGGTTCAGGTGCATATTGGTGAATAACATCAACATGTTTCTCTATAATAAGCTCATCTGGTTCTGGAATGGCTCCCCATTCATAGTCATTAGATTCTTCATCTATGCCTCTAGGAAATCTAAGAACATGAGTAAAGTCAGGATGAATACCCCAAGAAGGGTTACCCTCAGATTCTGATTTGAATTCATACTCATGAGAATCTATCTCAGAATGACTACCACCTTCCTCTTCTTGATTGTTTTCAAGATTAGTTGGTTCTTGTGTTGCAACTATCTCTTGATTGATAGTAGGTTCTTGTGTTTCTACTACATTAATTCTTTTGATTGGATCATCTTTATCATCAAGAAGGTCTTTGATTTCTTTAGGAAACCGCTCATAAGGGATAAGTTCAGAGCTATTTGAATCACTATCTAATGGTTCAGTTTCTTCCTTCTTAAGAAGAGGTTCTCCTGGTACAATCTACTCTATGACATGAGAACAATTACCTTTGAGGTGGAAGGGTTTCTTTTTAAAGCCTAAGCCAACTATATCCTTGTTTGTCCTACTAGTATGTGAAATATGTGTTATAAGACCTTCTGCTTTGACTCCTAGAGGTCCTTTACCTGAATATCCCATTTTAGCTATTAATTTATCTCCTGGATCATATGCCTTAGAAGGGATTTTGGATATTGTAGAGTCACTAGTTTGAACAACTTGAGATTTAGGTTCATCTTTGTATAGCCATGCAAGCACAGCTTCATCCTCTTCAAATTCTTGCTTGGAGACTTGTTCTGCTACAAAATTCTTTTTATAGGCCTCAAGAGGTTCTTTAGAATCTAGTTTGGACCATTTTAAAGATTGTCCATAAGACTTAGGTGAGATAGGGAGAGATGTCAAAGATAAGACTGGATCTATAGTATATTCTCCCATACTACTTTCTTTGATATTGACCTCTTTTGCAAGATATTCCATTTTAGATGTGGATGCTTCTTTTGTTGGCTCAATGGAAGATTCCCTGTTATTAGGCACAAGTTTATTTGCACTTTCCTTCAATGTATTGCAAGTGGTGGATATGTCTACTGGAATAGTGACCTCTACTCCTTCATAAGGAAATTTCAAGCATTGGTGGAATGTAGAAGGAATAGCCTTCATCTCATGTATCCATGGTCTCCCTAGAAGAATATTGTAAGCCAAAGGTAGATCAAGAACTTGACATATAGTATCTTTGATAACTGGACCTGCTCTGATAGGTAAGAAAATGGTGCCTTTAGAAGATCTTTCTTGTTCATCATAGGCTTTGATAGTTATTTTCTTTCTAGGATCAATAGCCAATTTTGAAAATCCCAATTGTGTGATCAAGCTATAAGAACAAATGTTTAGGCCAGTGCCTCCATCTATCAACACACGTTTGACCCTATGGTTCTGGATCAAGACTTCTATATGCAAGGGCTGGTTATGTGGGTGACTCAAGGAATTGTCATCTTCCTCTAAAAAGGATATATACTATGGAGACGTAAGATGTCCAACCATAGTCTGGAACCTGTCTAAATCAAGGTCATCAGGAACATTGGATCTGAGCAAAGCTTTGTCTAGAATGGCTCTGTGAGCTAGAGATATCCGAAGCAACTCAAACATGGAGATTTTTGCATTAGTGTGTAAGAGTTGTTGAACAATGCTATAAGATGTTGGCCTCGTATCTTTAGGATTGGAAGATTTAGAAACAGCCTTCTGTTTGGAAGCGGAAGAAAGATTGAAGGGCATCTTGGGGACGTTTGATGAATTTGGGATTTGTCCACTCAGATGAGCCTAAGCTTGTAATCAAGTAACTGCATTAGCTAAAGTATGATCTCTATCTCTTCGTACAATTGTGATGACATTGCAATGTTTAGAGAGACAAGGTTCAACCATATTGATAACAACATTATTTCCAGGGTAAGCATAATTGACCTTTGCCCCCATATTAGGCTGAGAAGATGAAACTTCTTAACCATGTTTCAAAAATGGTTCTGTGAATGCTGTATGATCATTATTGCTGTTATGATTATCAATGGTGATATCTCCCTTATCAATGAGATCTTGAATAGTATGTTTCAAGTGTAAGCAGTTATTAGTTTTGTGACCTTTACCCTGATGGAAATCATAGAATTTGTTCTCTCTCCACCATTTTGGTTTAGGCTTAGAATCAGGTGGTCGGATCACAGGCAAAGAGATGATGTTATTGGCCAGTAGAGTTCTCATAGCTGATTCTAAAGATTCTCCAAGAGGAGTGAACGTTCATTTATTATCAGCGGACCACTTTTTATACTCTGGCTTCTTTTGAGATGATTCAGACACCTTTTGTTCTGAAGCTTTTATGGCTTGGGTACCAATAGTTAGATTGAAAGCTGGTGCCTTTGATGGGGCACTGATAGTATCAACAACACCATCTGTGACAATACCTTTATTCTTTGTCCAGTTTTTATTCTTGTCTTTAGAACTGGATCCGGATTCGTACTTGTCTTTTTGAAGTGTGATTTCTCCTTTTTTCACAAGTACTTTTTCAATCTTGATTGCATTGTCAACCATTTTATCAAAAAATGTATGATCTTGCATTTGTAAAGGATAGTTGATCTCTGGGATAAGATTATAGATGAAGATTTCTAGTTTCTCAGTTTCTGGAATAGGTCTAGCATATAGAGAGAATTTCTTCCTCCATCTTTTGAGAAATGTCAAGAATGGTTCCCTTGGATATTGCTTGAGATTACATATATCAATCATGGTGACTGGATGTTGAATATTGTAGGAGTATTGCTGATAGAACAATTTGATCAACTCCTCAAAATTTTTGATAGTAGAAGGCAATCTAGAGAACCAATGAATGGTTGCTCCCCCTAGAGATCGAGGGAAGAGACACATTAGATAGGTTGGTTCATGCATGAACTCCATAGATTGTGTACAGAATTCTCTGACATGCTCTTGGGGATCTGAGTGTCCATCATACTTATCATACTTAGGCATCTCCACTCTTTTTGGGAATGGTGACATGTACAAGTCTTTGTCAAATGGAAAAGGACATAGGGCCTCCATGGAGAACTCCTTGGGTTCCTTTTCTTTCTCAAGGTTATTAAGTTTGACTTGCATGGCATGCATCTGTTTCATCATAGCTGTGAGTGGAGTTTCTTCCTCATGCGTAATGATATCTTCAACATTAAAGTTGGGAGAAAGTTTAGCCCCTTGATGAGCTAATTGCAAAAAGTATGCCTCTCTGTCTTCTTTCAAGAAATGCTTCATCATTCATTTGAAGTTATCATCATTTTGATATTGAGCAATTTCTTCAGGTGTAGGTTCTGATTTGCACCATGTTGAGAGTGAGCTCTTTGAGAGCCCAAGTTTGTCCCTGCTTGAGACATGGTAGGAGTTCTACCCAGGATAGATTGATGTGGAGTTTGTTGGGTACCTCTGTGAGTTGATGAAGGAGGAATGTAACCAGTTTTTAATCGAAGGTTGCCAGCACCGTCATCTTCATAAAGACCAGAATTGAAGAGTTGCTCAAAAGTTGGACCTATGTGAGTCAAAGGTAAAGTATGAGATATTTCCCCCAATTTTTTGTGAGAGGAAGCTCTAGTTTCCACCATTAACCTTGGGTGAAGCAAAAGAATAAGATGAAGACAACTGAAGAATGAATTGAATTAAGATGACCAGCTGACGCAACCTTGTCAAGGTTTTGATTGATTGAAGTATAGATTTTACTTAGATGAGGGATACTGTGCCCTGGATGTATGGGTAGATTCCCAAAAGATAGTGGACACGAGTTCACAACACTAAGCCATTTTGATGATTGATTGAAGATTGATAGCTATGACAAGGCTTTGTTACAAGATGATAAAGACTCAAATTGATTAAACAGAAGGCTAAATCAGATTCAAAAGGCCACTTTAGGAAAATGATTGGATTCTCAATATTTGTTGCTCTATTCCTAACACAGTGA
This sequence comes from Chamaecyparis obtusa, assembly GCA_027943335.1. NCBI lineage: Eukaryota > Viridiplantae > Streptophyta > Pinopsida > Cupressales > Cupressaceae > Chamaecyparis > Chamaecyparis obtusa. The sequence continues at coordinate 435,566 of BSBK01004420.1, forward strand.
TTTTATTGACAGATTCTAGAAATAGGCTAGAACAATCGGGTCTCTGATAGTTCTGACAATTTTCTGACAACTTTTTGAAATTTCTCAAACAACTCTCTGCAGGCTCGTACGATAGTGGGTATAGCATGAAATGACAATTGAAAAACTCGTACTGTTGTTGCAAAACTTGCACGATAGTTGATAGTAGGAATTTTGACTTTTTGTTGAAAAAGACTGGTAGAAAAACTTGTATGACAATATACCTGATACCATACGACAATCTGGGGGTTCTTAAACGACAATAGCCAAAAGTCGTACAACTTTTTGACTTTACAAAAATGACTGTTGACTCCAGAAAGGTGTTTTACTTCAATTTTTGCAAATTTTGGATTTTCAATTTCAGATTGTTTGCAAATTTCAATGTCCAGATTTGAGGGTTGTAACAGATTTGTTTGTTTTCAATAACCAGATAGATAAGCAAGTACACAAAACAACAAGCAAGTGATTTCAAGCATGTCTGAAAACAATGAACAAGGGCAAAAGCAACCTTGTGCATGAACAATCAAGTGACTTATTTGTGCTAATCCTTAGAAGTGCTAATTGTGTATGTTCCAAAAAGTTTTGTATTAATGCACATATTCCTAGAAAATGAAAATTTGGCCTCACTAGGGTTTTTAGTAATGGTTTGACTCTGTAACTTTTATGATCCAAGAGGGCGAAATCCAATCTAGGCACACCAAGGTTTTGACACAGTTCGAGAACTTAATCTTCAGGATCTGCTAGGGAGATCTGACAGCCCAACAAGAGACCACACCTATGGAGATTTCTTCCAACAAGATATTTATATAGTGGTTGTCACTACCATGGTGAAAATGGCTATTACCACTTGAGGTTCCGTCAACGTGGTTGACCCAATTAAGGGAATGTCCACTACAGTTAACCCTCTCTAAAGGTGACTCACAAGATATACCACATGGAGACTAGTTCCAGATTCAAGGATTTGGGTTTCTGGTACTATCCAAAAAGGAAGTAGAGCATAATCCCCTAGCCTTTTCACTTTTAACCCAAACAAAGCAGATAGATTAATCAGACATGCTAAGACCAAGATTATCTCACAAAGATCTATGACATCAACCCCTTATGATCTATCAACCTCTCTGGAGAGAGAATACCTTGATCAAAAGTTGAAGACACACAGATCTAGTGGAACGTGAGACTCCCTCAGTATCCTCCCTACCTACAAGGGTTCCTTCATTGAGAAGAGTTTTGCTGGAAACTCACTCTCTCAAGAGCCATAAATAGTGTTCATAGGGCCTATTTACTATGTGTAACAAAGATGCTGAAAGCAAATCTATGTTTGTTTTTAGAGCCCAAATGAAATGTGTGATATGGAAAAGGAAGGCACCCAAGCTAGACACGCAAGATGTTCATTTTAATCCAAATCGAAATGTTATCAACTGAGAAGGTTACCTAAATTCCTCGCAATGCGCTTAGTAGATTCTTACCTATTTTAGCAATTCTTGCACTTTTTCCAATCAAAAACCAGTGAAAATCAATAAAAAATAGATAATTTTAATTGTTAGGGTTAGCTGTTAGTCAAAATCTAAAAACCAAATCTGACAAACTGCCTGAAAAAGTTAAACGACAATTGAAACCTAGCACTAAAACTTGTACGACAGTGGGTTACCTCCCAGATGACAGTCCAGAAACTCATATGACACTGGGTACCAGACCATACGACAATTGAGATTCCAAATGATTCAGTGATCCTGATGGTATGATTCTCGATCAGATAAACTGTCATACGACAGTGGGTATCTCCTAGTACAAGTTTCTGAGAAAACTTGTATGACAACTGTACGGACAGAAATTAAAAATCATAGTTTTGAACATAAAAAGATAAGAAAATGATAAAAATTGATAAAATGTGAAGGGAAACCCATTTCAGGGCCCCACGGTCGGCGCCAAAAATGTGTGTGAATTTTGTACCTAGCTGTAGAACACAACATTTCAGTAAAACATTAGAGGTTAGTTGAAATCGAAATCATGCAAGTAATTGAAAAACTAAACTAACCAGGTGATTTACTACCTTCTAGTAGATGCGAGTGTGTATTCTCAGATTATACTGAGATCAGTGACCTTGACAACACCTAAATGAAGGATTTGAATGCAAAATCTAGATATGGAATGATGCAAATTAATCTATTTTAAAATTTTTTTCTGTGCAATTATGAATGAGAAATCTGATATGAATCTAATCTATATGAAAATTGATATGCAAAAATTCTAACAATGATATGAAAACAAAGGTGATCTCACAAAGCTATTGATTCGCAAAGGAAGGTTCGATTCTCCAGATAGCAATTTGCCAGCATAAGTTTGCAAAATTATGAGATTCTATGGATTCTGTGGATTCTATGGATGATTTGTGAAGAGCTGAGCCTTGATTTTATAGAAATCCAGGGCTTTGAGGATGCATTGAAAAAAAGCCATAAATCACTCTTGATAAACTCAGGTTGATTTTTGAGTTAACAAGAAATTAAAATAAATAATTCATAAAATCATGCAAAAGCAGTTTTTATCTCAAAATAGAGCTTTAGTTTTTTTGTTTTTTTTTTCAACTCATCATCAGATGTTGAGTTTCAATTTTAAAATTGATTGTTAATTTCTAGTTGCCTACTTTTCTGATTGTGCATGATTTAATATGAATTAATTAAAAAATAAAGTGATTTATTCTCAACTTAGCTGATTTTAAAATTAAAACAATTGATTTATAGGTTAATCAATTATTAAAATCAAACTTTATTCCAATTAAATAATATCATTAAATATGACAACTTGCTTTAATTAATTAAATAAGAATTTAATCAATTAATGATAGGAATTTTGATTTATTGTCAAATTTAAATAATAATAATTAGGAATAAATATAATTAAAATCAATTAAATAATTAAATGGCATAATTAAATTAATTAATTAAATATTCATCATATTCAATTAATCAACTTTAGGATAAATATGATTTATTGCCAAATAATTATTAAATTAAAGATAATTATGATAATTAGGAATATTTCTAGGAATATTCCCCAATGTAGAATTTAGGATAATCAATTAGAATTCGATGATGTTCAGATGTACCTTAGGTTAGGATTTTGATGTCGATTTCGTTCGATTTGATGATGTAGGAGGTTAATGAACCTATAGCCCATTTTTGGGGTATTACAATAATGACTTAGAGAAGTGCACCATTTGAGTGTGTACAACAATGAGGAAGTTCGTAACAAATAACCGATTGAAGACAAAGTCCATAAGATGAACCTTGAAGAACTCAACAGCCGATCACCTATAACTCATGAGTAGTAATGAAACTTTAATGTTCATGCTTGAAGTAGAATAGATCTAGGAAGATTAGTTATGCTAGATTTCCTCTATAGTAGAAACAATTTGGTTGTTTCTTATTCAAAGAATAACTCCCTTTCCTTGTTTCATGTTGCAATAAGTAGTATCCTCGTATTGTCTTGGGAGTGGACTTGTTGTTAGATAGGATTAGTTAGAAGTTTCCTTTCTATAAATAAGGTTTAGATACTCCTTCTTAGGGGTTAGAACTTTATCTATTGTAATTTCCTATTTTCAGTTTATTAAATAATAGTTTCAGTCATATTAGTATGTAATATAATTTTGATGAATAAGATGATATTATAGTTGAAAGTATTTAGTTGAGATTTTAGGAGACTCACTAAGAGGGTCCACTTAGTGAAAATACCAACCTTTGTGTTTAGTAGTGTACAATAAAAATGGTGAACCATCTAATGCTATTAATGATAGATAGCTCACCAAATTATTGTTTTTTACATTAGGGGAAATGTCCTCCCAAAGGATCACCCTAAATAAAGACAAATTAGCACAACCCAAAAAGGATGAAGGGGTGCTAATGTAAGATCCAAGTGAGAGTGGGGAATTGGGGTTCAATTTCCCTTTATGTGTTAATGAAAATGTAATGTGAATGTGTGTGAGAGATAAAATGTGTGAAAGGAGATTAATACTATGATACAAGAAATGCCAACTAGAAATATGTGTGTTGCCATATTTTGGTTCCATTTTGTAAATTTGGCTTTAAATTTAGAGATGGTGTCAAATTTATGGTTATAGTCTCAGAAAATAAGTTTCTCGAACTCCCCCCCCCCCCAAAAAAAAAGAAAAAAAGAAAAAAAAGGGTTGGTGTTCCTACAATACTTTCTGAAGATGAAGGATTCCACTCAAGTATCAAGCTCACAAAAGGAAAGCATGAATGTGAAGTTTTGACAAAGTAGACCTTCAAAAAATGTCAAAATATTTTATTTCAGAAATTCTATGTTCAAAGTACTTAAGAGTCAGGAACCAAAGTAGGGTGATAAGATTTCTAAAAATCTGAAAGATGCTAGGGTCCATCCTTTGTGAGGTTGAGGGAAGATCAAAAGAAGTCAATTATGCTGATTCCCAAGTAACAAAAAAGAAAAGCTTGTTTCCCTTTTCGAACTGCCATTTTGGAAAATTGAAAGTTTAATTATGACTTCGTCAGAAAGAAAGAAGGAAGGTGCAATTTTTGAAGTCCTAAAAAATAAGGAGCCACTAAGAAAAAGTTCTTGAAACTTGCAAATGGCAGTCTCATTTCAAAAATTCCGCATCACCCCTACCTCGCTGATGGATTTGAAAGAAGCATATACAAATATTTGCCTATTGATAATAATAAGGTTCAGAAATAGAGGTGCCAAGGTGCTATGTCTAAAGCCAGAGTTCATAAATACCTATTTTTGAAATTTTCATTTGACGTAAGTAGCCCGCCATGGATCGAAACAATAAATGTGATGGACATTTTATTTGTAGGGATTTCTTGTCCAACATTTTTGGTATTTAATGACAATCATGTGCCAAGGCTTTCTCATAATTACCTTGATTACATAATATCTTGTGGGAGAAGTTAAAGTAAAACATCATTACAATAACAGGTAAAATTGGGGTAGCTTCTTTCTTTGTGCCACACTTTTCTGAGAAAAAATAAGCTTGTTGTAGCTTGCAAATACACGAAATGGCCCTTAGACACCATGGGTATGATCACCTCAAAAATTTTGAGAGTGAATGGAAGGAGATGTGTGATACTAAATTGAGTCATTTCGACCTGGGAGATCTTCACACAAGAATACGCCAAGAACCTAGACACCCAATCACATAGAAATCAGTTAAGAGAGGACTCGTGGAAGCAACTAGATTTCACGTTGCTATACAATCCCCAAGATTGATCAGGGAATGCATTACCCATTTTGATCCAAATTACAAATTGAAAAATGACCAACAAAGAGGTTCTCATTAATCTAGATAGAACCACTATCCAAAACTTTTTTCGTCTCCCTTTGAGAGAAGAATTTACAAATTGGGATTTTGCTCTTTATGTTTCATCTTTTAGTGAAAGAAAAATGAAATGGAGGGTTGTAATGTCAAAAGAATGGTTCGAGATGATGAGGTATAGCAAAGCCAAACTTCCCAAAACCATTTAAAATGTCAATTTAAAATGAGTATTCATTGACATGCTAGTGTTGCTACACAATGTAAGAGGTAGTGAAGAGGCTATATATGAATCTAGAAGAATGGGTGTTCTTTCTAGTATAGACTATGTGCTTGATGAAAGGTACATAGATTGGGATGAGCTTATCAGTGAATCATTAAGATTCTTGATTACTAGTGCTAAACTTAACAATTCATTTTTTATGTAATCTTATATCATTTATGCCCTAGCATGCACACGACACTGGCCTAGTCTGAGTCATGTCAAAGATTTTGATGATGATGTGCAAATCTATGATTTTTACCCTTGATTATAGCTACGTAGGAGCTATGCAAAATTTAGGAGGATAAATGATGTATTTACCATGAAATTGACCTGAGAATTACAAGGGTGCCAGGAACGAAGATTATCTCTAGAAGAAATTGAGGCAATTTCTAAGTACGATAGCTATTTCATTCAATTTTTGAATTTACATACTTCTGGATTGGTGCATTTGATGATTTCCTCCACAAGCTACCCAGGTATCCTGATGACAGGATGGTTCTAATTGAGTTGTGTTGAAAAATACTTGAAGTGAATAAGAGATGCGGTGAAAGACACAAAGCCAAAATTCCTTTTCCTATAACAAAAGGGGCGTATTCATACTCCTTGAGTTCAAATGATGAAAATATAATCAAAGTGTGATGACCTGATATCATTTCTAATAATACAAGTCTCTGCAGACTCAATATGATCCTAGTGGCTTTATTAGAGACAATTTGCAGGTAGGGTTATCTTTTTGCCATGCACTGACATTAGAGGATTTTTGGGAAAATTGCATAGATGATCTTGAAATGAGAGAAAGGTCTTGGTTGAGGCTCACCATAGACCAAATTAAACCTTACAAAGTGAACTTAAATATTGATGGCCTAGTAGATGACGACTCTGAGCTACTCGACCCACACTTCTTGAAGAAGATCAAAGGAATCCTAATAAATCCCACCAATTGGAAAGTCCTAGAAATAGATGATTTTGATGTTCACATGTCTTTGATAATAAGGAGAACTCAAAATTGGGTCGAGCGGAAGAAAACTGGGAAAAGAAAAGGAAGCTCCGCTCAAGTACCATCAAATCTGATGTAGAATCCATTTTTGGCCCCTATTGTTACACTTCCTATAGGCTCATCAACACCTATATCTTCCCAAGATGTTTAAGGGGATGACTAACCCCCAAAACAAGAGGAAGAGCCTAAACCTACTTACAGAGAAGGATCTCTTACATTTGTAGATCTAATAGAGGGAGAAGAGCCTAAATAAGGAGAAAACCTAGAGCAAGGAGAAGTTCCACATGAGAGACTTCACGACATGTAATAGGAAGATTTGGATTAGCAACAAGAGGAGCAACTTGAAGATTCCCAGATGGATTCCCTGGTATGTCAAGTGTTAGCCTCTTCTAGTTCTATTTTGACCAAAGTTCCCAAATTCCCTTTTGTTTCTACTCATAAAGACACTCCTCTTGTCATGAGGAAATTGTTTGATTTAGAAATTATTGAGTCTTCCTCGAAGGTTTTATCCACTCCTTCCTATTGGATTATAGAGAGGGGGGTGAATCAGTAATCCTGATCATAAAAACCTTAAAATACTTTTCTCTTATTAACTTGATAAGTACTCGGTAGAAATACAGTTCTTTATTTACCAACAATAGTAAATAAACTATATCAATCAGTAAATTATTCACACAAATTATTCACAATGTATGACACCAATATTTAATGCAAAAACCTAGCTTTGGGAAAAACCACTTTGGGAATTTTTACCCACTAAGAAATATACTCTTCTAAAGTACACCCAGTTAAGAGCCAATCTAGTTAAAGATTACAAAACACACTATTAGGTGTGACCCGGTTACAGGATTTATCTCAGATCTATTAGGATCTTCACCTTGTTAGGAGTGGCCTTTTTAGAGGGCTTTGAACACTCTTTTAGAATGTCACATTTCTCAAGGATTTAGAATAAGACTGTTAAGTCCACTCTGTTAAAATATTCGACTGTTACAAATGCTAGTAAGAAATAGTAATAAAAATGACCTGTAGATGTGCAACTATATTTTCTCAATCAGATCCTTGTGTGCTCTTTAGTCTTCACTTCAATTCTTCATCTTCCACTAGCATCAACAATTCATCAAATCACTATTTACCTTCTCAAAATCTCTTTGTTCCTTCTTCTTTGCAATAGTCGGTAACCCTTCAACTATTCATTTTTCTAGCCCATTGTCCATACAAGATCATCCTCTATATAGAAAATTTTTGCCTCTTAATCTCCTCTATTACATTTTCCTTTAATCAATCTTAACTGTTCAATTCATTAATCATCGAATTTGGATCTCGGTAACACGTTTCCTTTTCACCTAGAAACTTGAACTTTTCTTGTAACGTGTTCCACTTATTTTTTCCACTTAGATCTAGCCATAGATCTTCATCTTGAATTTTCATATAACCATAGATCTCTTGTAACTAACTTTCCTCATCATCATGATCATCCATCTCATCATAGCTAAATATTAAATATCGATTTCATCCATATTTAAGACCTTTTCCTTGCTCGATGTTCTTCACTTAGAATTTTGGTTACATCGCTCAGTGCCTAAACCTTTTCTCTTTACCGAGTGACTATCTTTTTACCTTTACCTTACTGAGTGACTTTTCCATCTCGATAGCCATAACAACTTTATTTACCGAGTTGTCAAAACTTCATCACCATACTTTACCGACTTAACATACTCATATGTTAGGTAGAAAACAATCATATCAATATAATTAAATCATTGTCCTATATGTATCATTGCCCATTTAAGTTCTATGACTTCTCAACTTCTCATTCCTCTTCTCCTTAACTCATTCATCTTATATCATTACCGAATGATATGGAAACATAATATAAATGAGAAATCAATTGATTGACATTAATGAAAAGACTATAACTGATCTAATCTTTCTACTACCATCATGTACACCTCTGATATTGGTTGGTCTTCATCATCAACTCCATTAGATAATAAATCATCATCATTATTATCATTTATGATAACACTTCTTGGTTAGGGAAATCTATTGAAAAGAAGCGGAGGAGGGAAGAAAACAATGTCCCCCCTCAGAACATAATGGACTAGATTTTGAACATCCATTCTCCGTAGAAAAAAAAGAAATCTTCAATCCTTGCGGCCTTAGGGAAGGGTCATGAGACATGACATGTTGTCATGGAAATACCCCAAACTCAATCCACTGACAAGTTGACTCAATTGAATGCATCCAACTTCACCATGACTAGGATAGATATTATCCCCTCTAGGCATGAGAATACAATCCATATGTGAGAATTTTCCCACTAGCAAGTGAAAGAGAAAATGGATAAAGATAAACAAGAAAAGGACAAATTCAAGGCAATTGTTTCTCAACTTTTTAACTATCTTAGCAAGGTTCTTACACCCCTATCATCTCAATAGGAAACTTCTTCTTCTAATATCCTAGATTCGATATCAAATGAGAACCAAGCCCTAATCACCCAGTTACATGAAGATAACATATGGGTAATATTGGTAGGGATTGGATAGAAGATCTTAAAGTATGAGGGTTACCTCTAATTCAATGCCTCGGTTCCTAATACAAAATTATGTTGCAAATGAAGGACACTATGAATCATGACATTGTGATCACCAAGGAAGGGGAAACCAATTATGAAAAGTTATTTTCAATGCTCAGAGAGATTATGGATATGAAAGTGGAAAATGTAGTCAAATTGGGACTATTACAATCACCTAATGATCCACTACAAAAATGGATGTACTCTATAAATTTCAAGTGGAAGTGTGTGACCAAAATCCTTAAACATCTAAGGGAAATAATCAATAGCTTAAAAGAAGACATTATGGGAACTGAAAAGTATTTCACTGATTTGGGGTGCAATTCACACCAAGGCAAGGGAAAGGATGTCATAGATATTAATAATATGGAGGAGGCTTACCAAGAACATATCAATAGAATAACCAGTCCCATATTATATAAGAGGACATAAATCCAAAAGCTCACTTAGATCGACACCTTGCTATCTAAAATCAGCCATGAAATGCAAGATTATGAAGAGAAAGTAGAAGATATGCAGGAAAACCACCTCTACTGGACTACTAAAAATGAAAATGTCACAATGTTAGAAGATGCATATTTGATGCATGTCATAGAATCCCTACAGTGACAAAAATCTAGCTGAGGGGCTCCTGCAGATGCATCAGTTAAAAAGGGAGAAGAAGCGAAAACCTCCTAGCAGAAGCATGATTGCTTTTCTATTTTTATGTTTATGTACTTAAACATTTTTCCTAATTATGTCAGTTATTTTCAAGATGTTGTGAGGTAATCGCATGGGTAGGGGAATGGACTATATTAATCTCTATTGAACGTTTTACAAGGATCAACAATTTTTAATTCAATTTCTCCTTGTTGTTGTGACAGCTATGTGAGAATCGAAATTATTTTATGGTTGTTGTTCATTGGTAGATTGAGATTTACGGTTGAATGAATGGATGTATGGTAGATGAGATAAATTGGTTATAGATATAAGAATGTGTTTTGAAAATGTGTAATCATAAGGTGATATGTGAGTCACTATTTATTTCCCTCCCTATATGTTCATGTTATTTAACAAGTTTACATTTTTTAAATACTCTAGATGTATGTATGATATTTACTGTCGTGAAGATGTATATGTAGAAATAAATTGGTGATTTAAACTTTGTTAGTTTCTTTACAGTTTTGAGTAAGCTCGCATAGCATTGAGCATTCCTTTTATTAAAATTTGTATTGTATTGTGGATATATCATGGTGATGAATGTCAATTAGTTGCCTCTTTTGATCTCTGGTTAAGAGCATACCCCATTTTGAATAATTTAGATTTTCATTCATTTCATATCTATATTTGGGGAGTTGTACTTATCAATTTAGAGAACAAACTATTTTGTGGTTTTTTCAATTGTTGTTAATTAAAAAGGCCTCTAGCAAGGGTTTCAGTCATATTATAAAAGGTGCCAATCCATTAGCCAACAAATTTGATGGTGAATCTTCTTGGGAGATGAATAGATTGATATCAATCACCATATAATGAGGGAATGATGGTTCTCCCTCACACAAATATTCTTCCAGTATTGCAATCGAATCTTGGTTTTCAAGATAGCCAAGAGGACATAATATCATAACTTAACACTTTGTCTTGGAGGTGTAGACAAAACACTCAACAATATCATCAAGTTAATCACATCCTTGAAGAAGAAGAAGAGTTCAAATAACTTTTGAGAAGAGCTCCCATTGGTGTAAACATGATTGTATTTGAGAGAATAATTTTTGTTCCACAAAGAAATAGGCAAAATATTGCACACATTCAAGATCAAGTCTATCAAAACTAGTAGTTGTTAAAAGCTGGCCGAGAGAAGATATACCCAGAGTGAAAGGGTAAAGGGAGTCACTGACCTATTATTCAAGGCACTTCAAGCAGGAATTTTCTCTACAAGTGTTCCTCTTCACAGGAGTAGAAGTATTCCTTCCCTCCCTCCTAAGGATAATTCTTCATCTCCTATTTGTTAGGCTCTAAATCTTCATGAAGTTACCCTTCCTACACAAGTAAGCTTCCCACCGATCCCTTTCAAATTACAAAGAAGTATGGCACAACTTGTGCCATGGGGCTCAACAATCAGACCTTTGAACCTTGACGCACATCATGACTTACCTAAGGGATCCAAGAAAAATCTACCTAGATTTTTTGGAGATGGTAAGGTCTCTATAGATGAACACATCTCTGTCTTCTTTGTTTCATGTGGAGTTTTAGTGGTTCAACATGAAGATGTAGCAGTTAGGCTATTTGTGGAAACCCTAGTAGATGGAGCCACTCATTGGTTCCAACATCTGGCCCTTGGGTCGATCATAAATTAGGAGACCATGAGAACCCAATTTGAGGCAAGATTCAAGAGTCCTGAAGATGAACATACTCTACTTTCCCAGCTAACACAAATTAAAAAGGAAGTCTATGTGCCTATGCAGGAATTTGTAGAAAAATTTAACAAAATTGTTAATAAGATTCCTGCCAACAAGAGACCCACTACAGCTAATAAAAAATGTTTCTTTATGAATGTCTCCAGACATTAGTTTCCACTTAAGGAGAGTAAGGGTGGAAGATCTAGCCACATATCAGACAACCACCATTAAGCTAGAAGATGACTTCATCATAGCTGGAAAATGGAAGAAAGAGTTATAGGCTAGTAGCAGTGGTAGAAAAAAATATCCTAAAGCTATGCTACAATAGTTAACAAATGATGTAATAACTCTAAAGAGATAGGTACCAAAGGTGAATACTTCTTTTCATCAACCTTACCAAGATGTCCCTAGGAGGAAACATGATGGAAGGCAATTGCTTCTCCCACCAACGCAACATCATTTGGATATTGAAGATCTGCCTAATGCCAGGAATGGGAACATGTGTGTCTTTCATCTCACAATAGATCATGATGGAGAAAATTGTCTTGAGATGACCAGGTACACATAGTTGATCACCTCTAACAAAGAAACAAAGAACACTCTAGGTGGGGAAACAAACTCAAATTATAATGGCGACTCTGGAAAATACTACCTAGAATATGAATCAGATCTCAAAGGGAGAGGTGATTGTTTTTCTATGCTTGGAGAGTCCTCAATGGCCACTATGATAAGAAGTCAGAAGAATAAACAAGGGATCTCTATTCTGTAAAGAAATGGCCAATCAATATCTTTAATGCCCAAGTCATTGGATCAAATATACACCCCCTAGGGTAACGTTAGTCTAGGTAAGGATCCTTTTTCATTCGATATTGTTTAGTTCTACATGGAATCATGTATTCAAATATCTCCTATAGATTACCTAAAATTAAATCATGTAGAGCTACAATATTTAATGGAACACTACAAGGAAGGTAATGCAAAGGCTAATGCATGTTCTAGTAAAATTCCCAGAGATGATTCCTATGAATTAGAGGAAAACCAATATGATACTAGTATCTTGTACACCACTCCAGGTTAAAATCCTGAACCTTTCTATGTCTCCCTTTTTATTAATGGAGATAACCTCAACAATTGCATCATAGACTCTGGAGCCTCCGACAATGTGATGCCAACCCTGATATCTAAAGCCCTTGGCTTGTCCCTAACAAAGACTTTCAGGAGATGTTATTCAATGGATGCTAAGCAGGTACCATTGATTAGCCAAATCAAATATGCACAAGTAGTCCTTGTAGCTCACCCAACCAAGAGATTAAAGCTCACCATCTTGGTGGAAGATATACCAACCAATTATGGCATGTTTCTAAGCATAAGTTTTCACAAAGACCTAGGTAGAGAAATAAAATTGAACTAGTTCCATGTAATCATCCCTGTCGGGAATAAATAAAGTTAAGATGGAACCCAAAGAGAAAGTCAAATTCACAATATTAAAATCTGACGACCCAAAAGCATGAAATCTTGTATGAAGAACTTGTTTTTGACAACTATATGTTGTATATTGAGTTTAATCCTCTAGAGCTAAAAAGTAAAGAGGAAGAATCATAATTGTGGACCCTAGAGTTTGATGGAAGCTATGTTGTTGTAGGGTCAGGTGCAGGAGTGGTGTTGAGTCTGCCTCAAGGTGACATGATACATCTGGCCTACAAACTATAATTCAAAAGTACAAAAAACACTGTGGAGTGTGAAGCTTTGTTGCTAGGCATTGTCATGGCTAAGGATAGAGGAGTCCAGGTACTGAAAGAAAAGGGCAACATGGAGCTAATAGTAAAACAAGTCAGGGGCCTTTTCTCTGTTAAAAATCATAGATTAAAGCATTATAGGAATATAGTATGGTATGAAATAGAAAGCCTTGATGCTTTTTCGAGAGAAGCAATGCCTAGGGAGAAAAACACATGAGCTGATTCTCTAGCAGTATCGACATCCCTCCTTCTACCTCATCCAAATTTTGGGGATAAAAAATATATAGTTTAGCTAGTGCATAAGCCAAGCATTCCTGATAATCTAGAACCTTGGTAGGTTTTTGAAGATGATCATTGACTCCGTTAGTTCTTAGAGAGCGATGAGATGTTTGTAGAGAAATGTTTTGAAGGAGGAGAAAACCTTTGCACTGAATTCTTCACAGACAACAAAAATGACCTGGAAGAAGGCATCATACAATTAAAAGGTAATAAAATTCTCCTAGGAATGATTTCCCTAGAAAAACTATTTGACAGGCATGATGCATACATCTAAAGAAAGAGGGAAGAACATGGGAACACCTCTGGAGAGTATGATATTTTAAACATCAGGGATATGTAAAACCTAAGGATGATAAGAATTGGAAAGTGTTGTACTGAGAAAGAGAGAATTAAGTTGAAATAACTTCTCTCATTTTACCAAGATATATTCGCATGGTGTTGCGATGACCTAAAAAGTTTCATGGATAAAAGATTCAAACATCATATCCCTTTGAAATCTAAGGCTACTCTTTTGTGCCAAAAAAAAAGAAACTACAATCCCAAAGTAGCTGATGCAATCTTTTGGGAAATTGACAAGATGTTTAAGGCATGAATAATCTATCCCATCCATCAATCCACCTGGGTAGCCAACATAGTTTTGGTCCGAAAGAAGAATGTGGAGATCAAGATCTATGTGGATTTCAGAAATCTGAACCAGGTGTCCCTCAAAGATAACGATGCATTACCTAACATGGATCATTTGTTACAAATAGTGGCAGGTTCAGAAATGATGTCCATGTTAGATGATTTTTTTGGCTATAACGAGATAGAAGTTGATGAAAGCAACCATCATAAAACAACTTGCACTACTATATGGGGTCTTTTCACCTAAAATAAGATTCCTTTTGGGTTGATCAATGCAGGCGCTACTTTCCAATGAGAAATGGACTTGTCATTCATAGATCTGAAGAATAAGATAATAGCTATGTACTTAGATGATGTCATAGTGTTCTCTAAGATGAGGAGGAACTACTTGCATGATTTGGAAGTAATCCTATAAAGATGTCGGGAACATGGAATTTCCTTGAACCCAAAGAATTTAGCCTTCTGTGTAACTGAAGGAAAAATATTGGGCCATATTGTGTCTTGGGAAGGAATTCACATAGACCTCAAAAGAGTTAAGGCAATTTAGCAACTCATCCTCCCTTCAAGAAAGATAGGGGTAAAATAATTCTTTGGCCAATTCAATTTCTTGAGAAGATTTGTGCCTGATTTCTTTAAAACCACTAGACATATAGTTGATATGATGAAAGGGAATCATGGATTTAGATGAAACAAGGCTAGTAAAGAAGCTTTCATAAATATCAAAGAAGCCATAGCTAATGCACCTATGCTGACACATCCCGACTTCACTAAAGAATTTTTCATTTACTGTTACACCTCTGAACACACAATGTTTGCGATACAACAAGATGAGAATAAGGAAGAGGTCCAGGTGCCAACCACATTCATGAGCATCCCATTAAAGATTCATGAATTGATATATTCTCAAATTGAGAAGCACACTTTCAATGTGGTAAAGGCTCTTAAGCATTTTAGGTTCTACATCCTACACTCTCATGCCATCATCTTTGTTCTTGAGACCATGGTGAAGAGCATTTTGACCCAATAGGAAGTGGGATGTAACTCTAGAGGAGTATGGATTGCTAAAGTACAAGAATATGACATCGAGATCAAACCAACCAAGCTTGTATAGGGAAAGGGCCTTTACAAAATGATACCTAAGAACAAACCTGAATAGCAAGATGATCATCCTAAGGTGCTGATAGTAAGTCTGTAAGACCCCTGATTCTCAAACATTGCTTATTTCTCAACTTATGGTGAACACCCATAAGGTCTCTCCCCTAATCAAAAGAGAAATCTAAGAATAAAGGCTGAAAATTATGTCATTTAAGATGATAATCTATACAAATGATCCATCTATGGAACCTTCTTGAGATGCGCAGATAAGAAACAACATGAAAGGCTTTTAAAAAAATTTCATGAAGAAGATTGCAGTGGTCATTTATCTTCCACTGTTACAGCTTTCAAAATCCTTAGGTAGTGTTATTACTAGCCAAGGATGTTTAAATATGCCTATTTTTGGGTCTCAAAATGTGAAAAAGTGTAAGATGTTTGTGGGTAAGCCCCAACTAGATTCCCTTCCTTTGAGATCTGTAATAATTGAAAATCCTTTCCAACAGTGGGGACTAGATTTTATTGGTCCCATAAATCCTCATTCAAGAACATGGCATATGTACATACTGAGTGTGATAGACTACTTTACCAAATGGGTCAAAGCTAAAGAAGTTGAGAAGACCACTTATGAAGTCATCTATGACTTCTTAAATTAGAACATTTTGGTGTGTTTTGGTGTACCAGTAAAATTGGTTGTGGATAATTCCACTTATTTGTCTTCATAAAAAATCACACAATTCTACTATGATCATGGGATTCAATTGGCACGCTCTTAAGATTATTATCCTTAAGGCAACAGTCAAGCTGAATTAAGCAACAAAAATTTGGTGAATATCATGAGGAAGCTAGTTTCAGAAAGTCAAAGAAACTGGCATAAAAGTTGCATGAAGCTTTATGGGTAGACATAATCACCCTAAAGCACACTATCAAAATATCCCCTTTTGAGCTAGTATATGGTGTCAAATCTAGCCTTCCACTACTCTTGGAACTATCAGCACACAAATTGCAAACAGTGGTGGGAAATACCATATTTCAGGATGGAATTGAAAAGAGGATCCTATATTTAACAAAACTTGAAGAAGAGAGAGAAGACATGGTCAATAAGATAACTCAACATCAAAAAAGGGTAAAGAACCTCTTTGATAAAAGGGCTAGGCCTCATAAATTCATGGAGGGTGATGTGGCCTTACTCTGGGACAAGAGAAGAGAACTGAAAGGCATGCATGCTTAATTTGACTCTCTATGGAAAGGTCATTTTAAAATTCATCAAGTATGAGGATCAAATTCATTTAAATTATCCTATCTGGATGACATGATATTACTATTGTCTTATAATGGGCAAGATCTGAAATCGTATCAACTATGAAGCAAGTAACCCTTGTAACTATACCATAGTAGTTAGTTTTTCTTTCCAATTTTGGTGTTATGTTTTGGTTTGGCTTTGGTGTTTTTTGTTTTTTTTTGTTCATTCGATCCTTCGTTGTGCAAAACTAGAGATCCCAAGTCCCTACTGAGCCCCCCATGGTCCTCATCCCCAACTAGAGGTAACTGTTTCCATATTTTGGTTCCATTTTTTAAAATTGGCTTTAAAGTTAGAGATGGTGTCAAATTTATGGTTATAGTCTCAAAAAATAAGTCTCTTTGATTTACCCTCCCACCCCCTCAAAAAAGGGTTTGCATTCCTACAATACTTTTTGAACTTGAAGGATGCCATTCAAGTCTCAAGCTCACAAAAGGAAATCATGAATGTGAAGTTTAGGAAAAGTAGGCCTTATCTGCTAATGCCTTCAGGATTAGTAGTTGAGAAATGCTCCTTCAAAAAATCCAAAAACAAGTTAAGTGATACTTCAGATGGGAATCAGGACAAGGAAGTACAATTTTCAAAAGTCGAAGCAAAGATAAAATGTCAAAATACTTCATTTCAAAAATTCAATGTTCAAAGTACTTAAGATTCGGGAATAGAAGCAGGGTGATAATATTTCTGAAAGTCTAAAAGATGTTGTGGCCCATCCTTTATGAGGTTGTGGTGAGATTAAAAGAAGCTGATTAAGCTGATTCCTGATTAATGAAGGAGAAAATCTTGTTGCCCTCTTCGAACCACCATTTCAAAAAATTGAAAGTTTAAATACAACTTTGTCGAAAAGAAAGGAGGAAGGTGTGATTTTTGAAGTCCCAAAAAATAAGAACCCACTAAGAACAAGCTCCCAACACCTACAAATGGCAGTCTAATTTTGAAAATTTCGCATTACCCTTGCCTCGCTGATAGAATCTGAAAAAGGATATACAAATATGAACCTATTGAAAGGAAGAAGGTTCAGAACTGTAGGTGCCAAGGTTCTATGTCTAAAGCTAGAGTTCATAGATACCTATTTTTGAAATTTCCATCTGAAGTAAGCAGCTCGCCATGGATCAAAGCAATAAATGCACTAGACATCTTATTTGCAGGGATGTCTTGTCCAACATTTAAGACATTTAATGACAATCATGTGCTAGGAATTTCTTAGAATTACCTTGATTACATGATATCTCATTGGATAAATTAAAGTAAAACATCATTACAATAACAGGTAAAACTAGGGTACCTTCTTTCTTCATGCCACACTTTTTTGAGAAAATAAAACTTGTTCTAGCTTGGAAATACACATAATGGCCCTCAGACACCATCGGTATGATCACCTCAATGATGTTGAGAGTGAATGGAAGGAGATCTGTGATACTAAATTAAGTCATTTTGATGTGGGAGATCTTCACATGAGAATATGCCAAGAACCTAGACACCCAATCACAAAGAAATTGGTTAAGAGCTGACTCATGGAAGCAGTCAGATTTATTGTCACTATACAATCCCCACAACTGATCAGGGAATGCATTGCCTATTTTTATCTAGATTCCAAATAGATAAAAACAACCAATGAAGAGGTTCTCATTACTCTAGATAAAACCACTATCCAAAACTTTTTTCGTCTCCCTCTAATAGAATAAGTTACGAATTGGGATTTCGCTCTTTCCGTGAAAGAAAAACAAAATGGAGGGCTATAATGTTGAAAGAATGGTTTGTGATGGTGAGGTATATCAAAGTCAAACTTGCCAAAACCATTTATGGTGCCAATTTAAAAAGAGAAGTCATCGACATGCTAGTGTTTCTACATAGAGTAAGAGGTAGTGAAGAGGCTATGAATCTAGAAGAATTGGTGTTCTTTCTGGTACAAACTATGTGTGCTAATGAAAGGTACATATATTGGGCTGAGCTTATTAATGAAAGATTAAGATTCTTGATTACCAATACTAAAGTTAAGAATTCCTTTGTCATGTCATCTTATATCATTTATGCCCTAACATACACACGACACTCGCCTAGTCTGAGTCATGTTGAAGATTTTGACGATGATGTGTAAATCTATTATTTTTACCCTTTTTTACAGCTACATAGGAGCTATACAAAATTCAAGAGGATAAATGATTCATTTACCATGAAATTGACCTAAGAATTACAAGGGTTGCCTAAGTGGACATTATCTCCAAAAGTAATTGAGGTGATTTCTAATTACGGTAGCTATTTCATTCAATTTCTGACTTTTACATACTTCCAGATTGGTGCATTTGGTGATTTACCCCACAAGCTACCTAGGTACACTTATGACAAGATGGTTTTGATCAAGTTGTGTTGATAAATACTTGAAGTGAATAAGAGATGTGGTGAAATACACAAAGTCAAGATTCTTTTTCCTATAATAATAGGGGTGTATTCATGCTCCTCGAGTTCAAATGCTGCAAATGTAGTCAAAGCTGCGATGGCCCGATATACTATCCAATAATATGAGTCTCTGTGGACTCAATATGATCCCAATGGCTTTGTTAGAGACAATCTACACCTATGGTTATCTTTCCACCATGCGCTGACATTAGAGGATTTTTGGGCAAATTGTATAGACGATCTTGAAATGAGAGAAAGGTCTTGGTTGAGGCTCACCATAGACAAAATTAAACTTTATGAAGTGAAATTAAATGTTGATGGTTGAGTAGATGACATATATGAACTACTCAACCCACACTACTTGAAGAAGATCAAAGAAACCCCAATAAATCCCACCAATTGGGATGTCCCATAAATAGACGATTTTAATGTTTGCATGTCTTTGATAATGAGAACTCAAAATTGGGTCGAGTGGAAGCAAAATGTGAAGAGAAAAGGAAGCTTTGCTCAGGTGTAATTAAATATGGCCCTTGTTATTATACTTCCTATAGGATCATCAACACCTATTTCTTCCCAAGCTATTGGAGGGGATGACGAACTCCCTAAAAAAAAAGGAAGAACCTAAACCTATACGCGGGGAAGGGTCTCTTCCATTTGTAGATCTAATGGAGGGAGAAGAGCCTAAAGAAGGAGAAACCCTAGAGAAAGGAGAAGTTCCATAGGAGAGACTTAATAATATGTAGAAAGAAGCTTTGGATCAGAAATAATAGGAGCAACCAAAATATTCCCAGATGGATTCCCAAGTACCTCAAGTTTTAGCCTCTTCTAGTTCTGTTTTGCCCAAAGTTCCCAAATTCCCTTTTGTTCCTACTCAGAAAGACACTCCTCCCATTGTGAGGAAATTGTTTTATTTAGAAAGTATTGATTTTGACTCAAAGTTTTTTTCCACTCCTTCTTGGTTACAAAAATCTATTCAAAAGAAGAAAAGGAGGGGTGAAAATAGCGTCCCTAGTGCAGGAGCACTAGGAGGCCTAAAAGCATACTAGGGGTCTCTTGAAGATTTGAAGATAAGTAAGGCCATGTGTGGTCATTTTATTTTATAATAAGACCTATAAGGTCACTTGATAATTTCCTCATGGCCATCAGAGCTATTTTGATGTAATTGGAGTCATAATGTGTTAAGTGTTAAAAGTTGCCAAAGTTGGCAAAATTGGACCAAAATAGCAAAATGTGGCAAGATGATGCCTAAATGGGTCAATTGAGATTTTGAGGGTTTAAACATTGTAATAAGGTCATAAAATGACAAATTAAAAAGTTAGAGGTCAATAGGAGTTTATTTATTTAGTTTTAAAAATTCAAAATTTCAAATACCAACGGTTAGTTGGTTTTGGGTGGGTAGGCCTATAATAGGTGTTTAGTTGAGTTTTATGGAAACAAACCAATCTTGTTTGGTTGAGGGAGTTAGGGGAAGGTCATATTAAGCCAAGGAAGTCATTTTCCATGTAGAGAGAGGCCTAGTATGACCATTGTATGAACTATCCCAAAAAATAATAACAAAACTAAATTTTCTTGCATTTCCTTCTATTTGTTTGATGATTTCTTGATTTCGGATGATTTGATTCTCATGGTGGATGGTATGAGAATGTAGTAAGTGGGGTTGGGCCATAAATTTTATTCTTTAATAGAAATATTTTTCAAACTCTTCCATTTTCTACTGACTGTTCCTTAAATTCTGAGTTTTATCATTGGTTTGAAGGCCCAAAATGAAATCTAGAGTCATTCCATGAATGTAGGACCCTAATTCTCATGAAATGGGATTTAATTAACTTTTATGATATGAATATAACCATATAATGTGTAGGAGAGTGGTTTTGGGGGTCTATACCGTGAATGTCCCCTAGGAAAGGGCATGAAATGTGTGCCAAGAGTATAGCAGTAGTGGATCTGCCTTAATAAGGGTATAATTTTATGTTACATAGTGTTGAGATATGTCCTAAATATGGTGAATCAAATTGTTTTGGATTATGAAGTGATCATAAGTTTGAGATCTAGAAAGCCCTAGATTTTGGGCCAATTTGATGAGGGTTTTGTAGTTTTCCTATGTGGGGAGTGGTATTTGTTAGGAATAGTCCTAAGAGATAATTGAGATGGGGGGGGGGGGGAGGTGAATCAGTTATCTACAAGATTAAATTATTTATCCAATTAAGTACAAAATAAAATTAAGCACATACATAATAAGATAACACTTAACATAACACCACAATTTGGTTACAGGCAAACCCAAATAGGTAAAAACCCTGGTGGGAATTAGCACCCACTATTAAATGCTCTAGAGTATAATGATCCTTGTTAGAAGATCTTTCAACACTGTTAGGAGTTGATCTTTACAATGCATGAATTATAGTGACCTGGTCAAGGGTCGGACCCTATTAGGAGTCTTTTACAAATAACCTTGTTAAAGGTGAGGACACACTATCTGGGAGCACACTGCTCACTTGGTGAAGGCTGCAACCTTTTGTATAAAAGATACACACTATATCTGATCTTGGTGAACTAGGAAGTAGACTTGATGTCTTGATCAGTTCCAATGAATAACATATACTCTCTTCTTCTTCACATAGATCTTCAATTGATGATTGATTCAACTATATTGTCTCAGTACATTCACATCTTCTACTTTTCTCTCTCAATCACACTTAGCGATCATAACTGATCGGCTATAAGTATCCTTCTCCAAATGATATAATCAAGTCATCATATTAGAACCTTCTTGAAATCATAATAGAGAAACAATATAACTCTTCAACAACATCTCCAATAGCTAAACTAAGCATGCAACACAAAAAGGACCGCGCAAGTCAATATGAGTAGACGTGTCACTTCAGTACACTGTCAGCTCCACCAAATTAACTGAAACTTTACTTACAAGTTGAAATATGTTATGCACTCTTAACCAAATATTCTTAACTCATCACAAAAAATGAAATGAAACACACATATCAAAATGATAGGTGTGTGTGTGAATTTTGTACCTAGTTGTAGACACAACACTTCAGTAAAACATTAGAGGTTAGCAAAAAATTGAAATCTTGTGAGTAATTGAAACTATGCTAACTGTACACTCAAGATGTGCACTTCTCTAAGCCATTGATTCCAAGAGCATCCATGGATTGGAAACCTTGAAAAGTGACCTAGAGCTCCCTAGGCATGGAGTGCAAGGGTGTTTAGAGGGCTCTTAGCTAGAGATATTAGGCATGCAACCTTGCTAGTAAACCATGCAATGGGAGATTCAAAGAGACAAGGGCAAGAATGCCAGTATCCTCAAGAATCACAATGGAAATGCAATGCAAACTATGCTAGAATGAGAATGCAACTAAACTAGAGAAATGAGAGTGTTACAAGCCATTACTAATTAAACTATGTGAACTAAGCTAAGAATGCAAATATGAAGACTAAAATGCAAGAAGCTCTCCAAAAGGCTCCAATGTCACCAGGAAAACTTGCAACATAAGATTAGTATCAAGAGTGGGGATCTTAGAATGAGAAGAGAGCTCTCCTTTTAAAGATAAATGGACCATGGAGATTAAGAGGCAAAAGCTTTGATCAAGGGTGGAGTTTGAAAGTGGGAGCAATCCATGTGCACAAGTCTCCTCCAATGAGAAAGAAGTGTTGACTTTTGTGCCTCATGTGAGACAAAAGGCCTTCTCTTCTTATTTATAAAAAAGGAATAATGTTTTATTTGTGCAACTTAGGATAAAGGGTAAGTGGGGATTTTTATTTAATAAAAGGGGAGGTAATTCCTTTTAATTAAATAAAGAGTTAGGGTAAAATGGTTAATCCATAGAATATAATTGAATAAACAATAGAATTAGGATTTGATCAAGAATAAGCAATTGATAAATTTAGCAAATAATGCTAGAAAGGCGCTAATAGTCTAGATGACCATTTTTGGGTGATTACATTTGCCCCTCTTTGACTAATGTGTGATTGATTTGGGAACACATTACATCAAAGAATAGATCATCCAAGAAGGCAATAGATAGAGATCTTACTCCAAAGAATGAAGTGCAGAGAGATAGCAAATCCTGCATGGTCAGCCTGGTAGTGATAGTACTGAACACTTAGGAGAGAGATGGACAGTATCAGAACTCAAGATGAGAACTAACATGTCAAGTGCAATAGATAGATCAGATCAATTAGATCAAATGGAATGGTCAAGCATATGCTCTGGAGAATAGCTGATAGAATATGATGTGTCTGCCCCCTCATGATCGAAATCAAAATAAGTTAGAGGGAATGCAGAAGCAAGAGCAACATGATCAAATCACTAGAAGTCATAATTGAAGATGAAAGATGATAGAATAACCATCAAGCAGTGAAGATATGCCCCAATAAAACCTCAGAGAGATGAAGTGAAGGAAATGAATGAAAGACTAGAGTAGCAAGAGAGATTGAGATGAAGATGCCCTAGTGAAGATCGAAGAATCAGGCCTCAAACGGTTAGCCAACTGCGTGAAAGAAGGAGAAATTTTAAAATGTGGATTTGACTATCAAGATGAAATTGGATTTCGATTTCAATCATGAAAATAGATCCAGGACATCGACATTACCTAGGGGTGTAGTTTTTGCAAGATTCTGAGGTGTTTTGAAAATTAGGTCAAAAGGTCAAAATGCTAGATAAGGGGTGAAAAGGTCATTTTCAAATTCATTTGTCTTATTTGAGATTTGAGAGCTTTGAGAGATATGAGAGAGACTATGGCTTAGCAGGCAGGCATTCCCATCCACACAAATCAATTTGAGCATAGTCGGTTGTACAACCGACCTCCTCAGACTGGTGCCTTGGTAAGTTTTCAAAAAAACTAGCCGTTTGAGTCATTTATTGCATTTAAAACATGTTTTTAAAGTTTTCAAATTATTCTTTGGTGAAACTTCGTACGATACTTTAAAAGTATCGCACGCTTGTTAGTTACTATATCGTGCGATACTTCTGGTGGCCACAAAGTGTCACACAGCCATCCAGGAAAGTATCGCATGATCCTGGATGAAATATCATGTGACATGATACAAACTATCACACAAGGTGAAAGTATCGCATGACTATATAAGAAAGTATCGCACGATACTGTATCAACAAATAGTTTCGCACTAGTATAATAAGAAGTATCGCATGATTTTAGTTTGAGCAATATAATATGGGTACATACAATTTTGATTTTTGAGATTACTTGTACTGATTTTAGACACCCATCATGACATGCTCTGACATCTGGTTTGCAAGTTTACGGCTTGCAGGAGGTTTTTGTGATGCTCACCATCAAAGCACCGAGGGTAGTCGGGTTGTGCTGTGTCTAAGATCTAGATGATCTAGGGAGAGCGGCTTTAACGAGGATGGGATTTGGCTACTTGTTGGATATGCCCCATAATTGGGAAAACCAAAAACTGTTGACAACACTGGCAGAGAGGTGGCATAGTGAGCATAACACCTTTCACTTGCCAACTAGAGAGACCACCATCACACTAGAGGATGTCTATTAGATCCTGCGTGTGCTGAGCCATGGCGATGTGGTGAGCATAATCATGTTTATAAATGTTCATTGATGTAATGTTTCCATATGATGAAAAGTGACATGATTTTTTGTTGGCACAGGTATACTATGATCAGACTCCCATAGATGGGAGGCAGGCCATCTAGGACCTCTTCCAGGATGTGACCATTATCGATAGACATCTTAGTTGGGACCATCTGATAGAGGAGTACGGTCAAGATTATCTAGTGCCATGCATAGTTTTCTCTATAGTAGCACAGGCTTTGATTACTGATGAAAGTCAGCGAGGGTTCCCATTAGGCTAGGGGAGATTGGTTGCAGACTTAGTGGCATGACCTCGATGGATGGCATGGGGACCAACCATCCTAGAAAATATGTATCATGAGCTGCATGAGATTGTATACAGGGACGGTCGATCATGGGCATGCGGAGCCGTCCTAGCACAAGCGTGTGACCACATAGCTATTGTGTGGCCATGAGTACAACCTCAGGAGCGGAGGACTCCATACATATACAGGTATACAGGGTTCATCTCACAGCCACATAGTGGGGACCTGACATATTACAGGTGGCTATTAGATGAGCTGACATCATTTGAGTGGAGACCGTACAAGTCATGTGAGTGGTGGAGTGATGAGGGGTGGGAGCTCGGGTATATGTTATCCAACTGACATTACTAGGTCAACATGCAGAGATCGTTGAGTGTTTTGTGATCACTCAGGTATGGAGGCAGTTTGGCCATCAGTAGAGGGTGGCAGTAGAGACCACCACTTATGCTAGGGTATGGGAGGATGAGGGGTTGGGATGGCTGCCGATGCTGGATTACCAGCAAGTAGTACAGGAGACAACAGGGTTGTGGTGGGAGCCATGGGATTACCTACCTGATATGGTAGATGTAGGTGTAGATGCTTCATATATAGTAGAGCGCTGGAGATGCCCATTTCTTAGGTTCACGGTCCTAGATGCATAGCTGTAGGTAGCAGGTGGGGATGGAGATGATGGAGGAGATGGAGGAGGGGAATGTAGGAGGAGGTGGGAGGTAGGCCAAGGGTCTTGATTAGGTGGCCACAAACGGTCACATCGACAGTCAGAGGATGATGATGATGATGAGGAGGAGGAGGAGGCAAGACTAGTTCACTGACGAGTTGATGTAGGGAGGAGCAACCTACGGATAGGGGAGGAGAGGATCTTTGTGCCAGGGTTCAAACCTTAGAGGCTGAGGTATAGCAACTGAGGACTACCATTGCCATTTGTGATCAGCAACTTCTAGATGCACAGGCTGAGATAGCGCGGCGGGAGAGAGTAGCATGAGATGATGCCATGGAGATCTAGAGGGAGGCAACATGAGCGACATATTACCATGGATTGTACATAGTAGTTGTGCCTGAGGGTGAGAGAGTGACACTCTACTCTGAGAGGGTAGGGAGATCAGACATGGTAGGTGACAAGATGGGACCACCGCCTCCACCACCACCTCCCCCACATGAGGGAGAGAGTCAGTCCTAGGTCTAGGGTTTAGATGTACAGTCATATCTTGAGACATTATCTAGTTTTTGGATCTCATATTGTACTTGTATCATGATATATATATGAGATGACTAGATTTATAATTTATCTTGTGTACTTGTCTCATTGTGATGAATGTTTCAGTATATTGTCTTGTTATATTGCTCAAATGTATGATATATGCTTATAAATGCTCATGTATAATTTCTCTCATGGATGTATGTTTAGTTCTCATGTTATGATATAGACTCATGTTTCTAAAAATGATCTTTTTTATGATGATAAGATTAACCCCTTGTGATGACAGGGAAAGGAAAGGATGTGATACGATAGACCAGAGGTGAAAGACATGATCGAGAAGGAGCAAAAGGTGAGTGCAGTTGACTGACAAGTCCATGAAAGATGAAAGGAGAGCTCTCTCCATATGCAAGATGCAAAACTAAATTAACATGAACTTAAGAATGAAAGCTACTATGAAAATGGTTTACTTGCAAGGTTACAAAGCCGTTAGACTCTAATAATCATCATCGAGCTTTATTGGTAGCATCACAAGATCATACAATACACACTAGTATAACTATGGGTATATGAATATGATCTGTATCAGATAGGTATGTGGGAATCCTACCTAGGCATAAAAGACATATAGGTCAAGATGACTAGTGCAGTGAGGGTCCCTAAATTTAGTATAGCAAGATTATGCTCGCATCAAGACACAAGAAAGTCAAGATGACTATAAGCATGCACTTGCAGAAAATAATCAAGGATAATACATTGTGGATCCTCAGTGTCAAGTGGAACAAGCATAAATGCTCATGACAGTTAGGATCAACAAGATATACCCATAGGCAGAAAAAGAATAAAACATGTCCTCATGCCCCCAGTCTTCTAGCTATGCATCATCAAAAACTATTAGGGAGAGAACACTCATCAAAATAAATCATCATAAAAAGCTCACAAAGAAAATAAAGTCAAGCTAGTCTTAGCGAGTCAAGTGTTTAAGTGTGTGTGTGTAGGTCATAAAGTCAAACTTTGAGTATCGCATCTACCAGTGAGGAATATCGTATCATTCTAGACTACGGGTACGATATCTGATAAGTTTTGAGAAACACTTGACACTAGGGAAGTGTTGAAAAACACAGTTGGAAAGTGTTGAAAAACACTATTTGAACTGAGTTGCCCAAGAAACTACGACGCACAAAGAGACCCAAGATAAGCTAAGACAACATATGCCCCCTAGACTAAGACAAGAGTCAATTCTAGGCTAGGATAGACAAAGCGAGAAGTGGAGCGAATGAGTGCCACGCAAGACTGACAGACATAGGTGCAAGGGTCGCAAACAATGCCTGTTTCCAAGTTTTCACCACTTGGCAGCTTTTTTATGACTTTTTTAATTTTTTGTATTTTTGCTACCAAGGTGCCTGTTTCCAGGTTTTCACCAAGGCACTTTTTCTATTTTTTTGAATTTTTTGATTTTTTGAATTTTTTGGTGAGACATCAAAGCACCTATTGCTAGGTTTTCACTAGGATGCTCTTTTTTCAGGACTTTATATCCTCAGGATTTTTTTAGCATCATATATGAATTTTTTGGAATTTTTTTTAGAATCAATAAGATGTAGAACATTGATAGGTTCGACAAGCTCTTCTCCCTCAGGTGTAGATAACTGATAGGCCCTGAATCCAAATGCTGTCATGATGATGTAAGGCCCTAACCAATTTGGCTCGAACTTGCCTTTTTGCTTTCTATTTTGTTGATTCTTAGGATTCTCCCTTAGGACTAATTCACCCACTTGGAACTCTCTAGGATGAACTTTCTTATTATAAGTAGCAAACATTCTCTTCTGATAAGTGCACATGTGATAAAAGGTGGCCTTGCAACATTCCTCCAAAGAGGTGAGCTCATGAACTCTCATGACCCTATAGTCTTCGTCGGTAATCAAACCATGTAGAGAAACTCTTAGTGATGGTATTTCGACCTCTAATGGTAAGACAACCTTAGAACCATAGACCAAGGAAATGGGAGTAGCCCCTATAGGAGTGAAATAGAAGTTCTGTAAGCCCATAGTGCAAGATTGATCTGCAGATACCAATCCTTGCCTGATTTGTGCACTGTCCTATGAAGGATTTTCAACAATGTTTTATTTGAGGCCTCAGCTTGGCCGTTCCCTTGAGGGTAGTAAATAGAAGACTAGTGTTGTTTAATTTTGAATTTTTTGCACAAGTGTTTCAGGTCTTTATTCTTGAACTGGCCACCATTATCCGTGACTATGGAAGAAGGAATACCATAGCGTTAAATGATGTGATTCAGGATAAACAGGGCAACATGTTTGCTTGTAGCTGTAGACAGTGGGACCACTTCAACCCATTTGGTAAAATACTCAGTAGCTGTAATAATGAACTTATGCCCACTTGAAGAACTAGGCTAAATCTTGCCTACCAAGTCAAAGGCCCATTGCTAAAATGGCTAGTATGTAATAGAGGGAATAAGCTCATGTCCAGGAGCATGAATAAGATTCTCATGTAATTAACATTTCTTGCAGGACTTGGCATATCGAATAGCATCAACTTGCATAGTAGGCCAATAGTAACCAGCCCTAAGCAATTTCTAAGCTAACGCAAGACCATTAGAGTGTGAACCACATATGCCATCATGGACTTCAGCTAGCACTTTTTTTGACTCCTCTATTTCTAGACACCTAAGGAGAGTTCCATCTAGACCCTTCCTATACAAGTCACCAGAGATGAGGGTAAAATGTGAGGCATTACGGATGAGTTGGTGTTTCTCATTGCACGTTAAGTTTTCAGGAATAATATGATCTCAGAGATAGGAAAATATGGTAGCATAGCGGGAGGAATCATGACCGACCATAGTGTAAATGACATAGTCATTAGGAGAATCATAGGTGGGATGACACAACTCTTCCACCAGGAACTCAAAGCGTGGCTTATGTTCTTCCAATTGTAGAATAGATGCCAAAGTAGCCATGGCATCAGCAACCTTATTCTCAACTCTAGGAATTTGTTGGAATGTAACAGATGTGAAATAATTCATGAGTGAGTCTATCATCTTTTTGTAGGGAATCAACTTGTCATCCTTTGTTTGGTAATCATTGTTTACTTGATTTATGACAAGCTGTAAATCTCCAAAGATATGCAATTCTATAATCCTCTATTCTAGGGCAAGCTTAACGCCATTGAGAAGGGATTCATATTCAACTATGTTATTGGTTCATGGAAAGAGAAGCTTATAAGATTTAGGAATTATGTATCCATGAGGTGTAACAAATAAGATTCTAGCACCAGCCCCATTCTGTGTATGAGAACCATCAAAGAACATTTTCTAGGTACACTCTGTGACATTCATGATTGAAGCATATGGGAAGTCTATCTGAAGAGGAGCATCATCAGTCATGGGACATTTGACCAATTGATCCATGATTGCTTGTCCTTTGATGGATTTCCTTTTGATGTATTGAATGTCAAATTCTGAAAGAATTAGCATCCATTTAGCAAGTCATCCAGTAAGCACAACTTTACTTAAGAGATACTTTAAAGGATCAATTTAGGTGATCAGCTGTGTAGTATGTGTGAGCATATAATGTCTAAGTTTTTGGGATGCAAACACTACTGCTAGACAAGTTTTTTTAATGCTGGTATAATTGAGCTCATAAGCAACCAAGGTGTGACTGATATAATAGATGGCTCATTCTTTATCCATATCATCTTGCTGTGCAAGGAGAGCTCCTAAAGAATTTGTTGTAGCAGATATGTAGAGTATCAAAGGTTTCCCTTGGATAGGTGGCATAAGAATAGGAGATTTTTCTAGGTAATCCTTGATTTGGTCCAAGTTCTTTTGACACTCCTGATTCCATATGCAAGTAGCCCCTTTATGCAAATTCTTGTTGAAGGGTTGAGCTCTGTCAGCTAGTTGATAAATGAACCACTTAATAGACTGGAGATGGCCTTGGAGACCCCTTAATTATTTTATGTTGCAAGGAGGTGGCATCTCCATGATAGCTTGCACCTTTTCTAGGTCTACCTCTATTCCTTTTGCTGATATGATATATCCTAGCAATTTCCCAGAAGTGACACCAAAAGCACATTTCTTAGGATTCAATCTGAGTTGAAATCATTCCATGTGGTCTAATATCAAACTCAAATTAGATAAATGAGTGCTTCTTTGTTGTGATTTGGCAAGTGTGTCATCAACATAGTCTTCCATGTTCTTATGCATCATATCATGGAATATGGTTGTCATAGCTCTTTGATAGGTTGCACCAGCATTCTTAAGACCAAATGGCATGACATTCCAACAAAAGGTACCCCATGTGGATGTGAAAGCTATCTTCTCCTGGTCTTCAGGGGCAATTTTGATCTGGTTATATTCGGAGAAGCCATCCATAAGGGAATACATTTCATAACCCACTGTCATGTCCACTATCATATCAATGTTTGGGAGTGGAAAATCATCCTTAGGGCATGCTTTGTTGAGATCTCTGAAGTCAGTGTATACATGAATGGACTTATCATGTTTAGAAATAGGAACAATATTGGAAATCCATTTAGCGTAATCAATGGCTCTTATGAAGTTAGCTTTTAGGAGCTTCTCAAGTTCAACCTTAACCAATAATGCCACATGAGGATGCATCTTTTTGAGTTTCTGCTTGATAGGCTTTACCTCTGGAGCAATAGAGAGGTGATGCATAATAAGCTCAGTGTCTAAACTAGGCATGTCCAAATATGTCCATGCAAAGTTGATCTTTTTCTCCTGAAAGAATGTGGTGAATTGTTCTTTCTCCTCTACCAAGAGGGATTGAGCTACATGGATTATCTTAGGAGACTCTTTTGTCCCTAAGTTGATTGGCTGTGTAGGCTCTATTAGCACTAAAGATCTTTCTTGGAAGTAGCTGGGCAAACTAACAAGTAACTCATCCTTGGGTGCCTCAGAGAGGTTTTCACCCTTAGATATGTCTTTATTTTTACTATTTTGAGGTTCGGACACTGCCATAATGTGGTTTTCACCATCTGACCATTTCTTTTTTCTTTTGATTTTATGACTGATGTACTTGATATCTGATTCTGTCATATTTGTTGTTGGTTCGCTAGTGGAAGAGGTGATAGGTTCAATGAAATTGAGGTAACAAGTGATCTCATAGTAATTTTGGAAGGAAGGCAACGTAGGTCTTTGATCCTAGGTGGACCAATCTATGAGATCTGAGTGTATGAGAGGAAGCAAAGTGACGGGTTCAAGGTTATTGATACGGTAAATATCATCTCTGGTGATGAGAGAAGTCGAGCCTATAGAGTTAGCTCCAAAAGTATTAAGATTTAGATTTGTCATAGAAGGACCAGTGTGGCTCACTAAAGCAATACACAGACCAAACTCGCTAGACCCTACGTGAGACCCATCAACTATGTCGAGTTGGGCACTATAAGTATGAATTACATCAACTTCCATATCCACTGCGGAAGATCCGTCTGAGAGAGTGTCCCATTCATACTCATTTGAATTTGTCATTGAAATTCTACTGGGATGCTTGCACCAAGAAGGTTTAGGATGCTAAGAAGTAGAGGCACCCATGCCATTATTTGTGAGATTTTCTCTTTCGAGTAACCGCATGATATTTTTATGTTGTCTATCCTTGGGGTCAAATTCATTATGCACATTGTCTCTAGGCATAGAGGCTTCAGCCATGTCATCAGTAGGCATGCATTCTCCTCCCCAAAGGAGTGAAGTAGAAGGAAGACCATCTGCCAGGTGGGCCATAGTGTAAAGTGGTGATTCATCCATATTTGTATCTAAATCACTAATCATGGAAGCATTTTTGGAACATTCAAGAGGGTCATCTTCCACACTGTATCCTAGACCTGTGGTATCCTTAGAGTGTTGACCATCGGTATGAATGAAAGGTTCAATTAGAGCATGTCCATTATTATTTAAAGGTCCTTGACCTTGATAACCCATTTTCTACAAAAATGTGTAGCCTTTACCATAGCGCCTAGGAGAGATGGGAGTAGAAACTATTGTAGTGTCTTCTTCCTCTTTATAGATCCAATCCCTAACAGCTTGTTCTTCTTGCTCTACCTCTAAGGGTATGGATGAGTGGAAAAAGGTACCAAAAACTATCATGGAAGAAGCAAAAGGCTTCACCTTGTCTAAAGGTCTACCATATGACTTAGGAGATGTAGGCATAGCAGTAATGGAATCCAATGTGTATTCACCCATACCAATACTCATCATTTTCAATTTTTTCTCAACAACGATAAGGGATGCACTAGGATCATGAGAAGGTTTATTGTGCGGGACAAACATCTCAACAATAGTGAGAGTATTGATAGCAATAGCATTGTCCCCAGGAATCACAATTTCAGCTCCATTGTATGGGAACTTGATGCATTGATGGTATGTAGAAGGGACAACCTTCATGTCATGGATCCAAGGACGACCTAGAAGAATGTTGTATGTGAGTGGGATGTCTAATAATTGAAACACAATATCCTTCACAACTGGACCCACTCAGACAGGAAACACAATAAGACCCTTTAAGGACCTCTCTACTTCATCGTATGCTTTGATAGTGATCTTCTGCCTAGGATCTACAACAAATTCAGATAATCCTAATTGTTACACAACATGAAAAGAAATAATATTCAACCCTGGACCATTGTCTATCAGGACTCGGCGGGCTCGCGTATGGTAGACTTGGACCTTAATATGCAAAGCAAGATTATGTGGGTGACTAAGGGACGTGTCATCCTCTGTAGAGAATGAGAGATAGTGAGGAGATGAGATATGGTTGACCATAGCCTAGAACCTATCTGGATCAATGTTATTGGGAACATTTGTTGTGCATAGAGCCTTTTCAAGGATCTCTTTGTGCAAAGGGGATAGCTCAAGCAACTTGAAAATGGATATTTGGGCCAGAGTTCATTGCAACTGGTGAACAAGATCATAGCTAGATACAGCTGTAGGAGTCACTTGTTTGGAAGACGAGGCTTGTTTAGGATCATGAGTAGTTTTAAGGACAATTTTGGCCTGCCCCCTAGTAACAACATTCAGTGTCTCACTTTGGGAAGATGAACCACCAAGTTTGCAAGACCAACATAGGTGTATCATGATTGTTATCACCAGTACCTTGATGTCTCATCATGAAAACACTCTCAATAGGCTCTATCATGTTGATCACCGGTGCATCGTTAGTGTATGTATAATTGATCTTTGCATCATGGTTTTTCTTGTTTTCTTGAGAGGTCTCCCCCTTTTCATACTTAGGTAGAGGGGTTTTGAAGGCCTTGTGATTAGAATTCTTAAACAAGCCATTTGTGAGAACTGTGCCTCCATCAATAAGATCTTGAATAACATCCTTAAGCTTGAAACAATTATCCATGTTGTGTCCCTTATTTCTATGGTAATTGCAGAAATGATCCTCTCTCCACCAATCAGGCTTAACTGGTGGATTGAAGGGATGAGAATTGTTAGGAAGCATAAGATACTTGTTGGAAACCAAGGTCTTATTAGTGGAGAGAGGTTCAACCAACTTGGTGTAGACTCGTCATTGATATGTCTTCTTGGGTTTGTCTACATACTGAGGTTTTGGTGCACCTTGAGTTTTGGCAGCCTCTTGTTGCTTAGTTGTGTAGATAGCATTGGAGAGGTGGAAAGTAGACTCTTTAGTCTTAGGAACATCCACAACCCCATCATTGACAACATATTTGTTTCGGTTCCAGGGTTTGTTTTTGTCCTTTCCATTACCTCTGGTATCCTTGTTGATGATGATATCCCCTTTCCTTATGGCAACATCCTCAATACGGTATGCACTTTCAACCATGTCATTGAAAGAGGAAAATAGTTGTTTCCTTAGATCATAATACAATTCAGGCACAAGAGTATTGACAAAGATGTCGATCTTTTCCCTTTCAGGTAGTTGATGAGGATATCGAGAATATAATGACCTCCAACATTGCAAGTAGGTAGCAAATGGTTTGCCTTGATTTTGCTTGAGAGCACTTAGATCTATCATGGTAATAGGTTGCTAAATGTTGTATGAGTAATGTTGAGTGAAACACCTAGCCAACTCATCAAAGCTCTTGAGAGGAGGTGTCAACTTTGCAAACCATTCCAGAGCTTGTCCTCTTAAACTCCTAGGGAAAAGTCGTAGTAGAAATGTGTCCTCATGAAGGAAATCCATGCTAAGAGTGTAAAAATGATGCACATGGTCATGGGGATCACCATTTCCATCATACTTATCATATTTGGGAACCTCAATATCCCTAGGAAATGGGACCATGTATAGACTCCTATCAAAGGGAAGAGCACAAATAGATTCTACAAAAGAAACCTATGGAGGTTCCTTTTCTATTGCAAGTCAAGCAAGATGCTGATTCATTCATTGCAGTTCCTCTCTAAGGATTTCCAATTTAGTTAGCACTCTTTCTTGAACAATTTGATGAACATCATAACCAAGAGGGAGCTTGTATCCTCTAGAAGTCATGTATTGAAAGTATTGATCTCCATTACGCTCTAAAAGTTTATGCATCAAATGTTGGGAAGCCTCATCTTGTTCAAACCTCATAAGTTCTTCACTAGACATGTCATCAATGGCTTCTTCCTCATGATGAGAGGGAGGAGGTCTAGGAGGTGAAGGAGGTGCAAAAAAAGTCCATCTTGGAGGGGACCTTGGTGGCATATTGTTACCATGATTGCCATTATTACCAAAAAAAGATCTATTTTCATAACCACTAGTCTCAGCTTGATCATGAGACATTCCTCTTGAAGCCATGAGCCTAGCAACATCCATTAGGCTTCTATTATGCTCTTTATCTAAGCATTCTTGGTTGTCTCTTTGCTTAAAGTGTTCTTGCAAATGATGATATTTCTCTTGTTCAGTCATAGTTAGTGAGACATTGTCTGTGCTTTTGGGGGCCTTGAATGCATAAAAAAGGAAGCCTCCTTTATACCACAAGGTGACCTTGGAATCCTTAGATTTGTCTGGGCTAGAACTATCATCACTGACTCACACTCATGAGCATCTTGTAGGAGAGGGAAACTATGTATATTTGAATGGAGGGTGACTCCCTTGCTCAAACTGAGACCAAGTTGTAACTAGCATGAAAAGGAATGTTGTTCGACTAATAGAGCGAGGCAAAGTTTCTTAGGTTTTGAGATAAGAAAAGCTAATGAAGATCACTTGTCAAGATAGAACAATAGAGATAGAACAATAGAGATGGCTGGTCAAAGGTGCTCAAGAACTTACAATAGTCAATTGACTCAAACTGAGATATGAGCAAGAATCTCAATTAGCAAATAGCTAGAGAAGTAATCGTGGTGTGACAAGTGATCAAAAGTAGCATTTGATAGACTCAAACCCAATAGTTTTAACTCATTTTTTTTCCAATCTAGAACAAACTTAGACATGCAAATAACTGGCTAGATTTAGGTAAGAATAGGAAAGAACACTCTATGACAGACTAAAAGATAGCTTTGGATTGTAGATAGCAAGGAGACAACAAAATGACTCTGTACGATATTTTGCACATGACAATGCTACAGTAACCAAGAAATTTATGCGATAAAGTGTATAACTTTCATGTGATACAAGTTTAGAAACAAAGTATCGCATGATGATACTCAAGAAAGTGGTGCGATGATTGCTCAGTATCACACAATGTTTGACCAGTGAATGTGTAAAAACTCAGTCTTTAAGGTAATTCGATCAAAGTTGTAGTTTGGTAAGTTCAAATTCTCAGTTTAGAATGTAGTAACAGTAGGAAATAGATAGGTTTGCAAATAGTGAGGGATCAAACATGTCATAAAACACTTGAACAAGGGCAAAAGCAACCTTGCCAAGACATGCACTTGGGATATCAAAGAAAAAAAATAAAACCTATGAACACTACTATGATGTTTTATGTTTGAGAATGTTTACATAGGTAGATCACAATGAAGACAATTCAAGCACTTGCTAGCTTAGAAAGACAAAGGCTCAATACTCAACAACTTAGCCCACACTTGATGTCCCATTACCTCACACAAAGTGGTTGCCCACAATAGATATTGGCTTTGTCATGGAAGTGGCAATGACACAACCAAAGGAACACAGATGGTGAGTGTAAAATCTTGGGGTGATCCAGGTAGTCCAATAGGATCGATCCTTGCACCAAGATGTTGAGCGGAAAATCAGGTAGCTTCAATCTAAGGTTAGTAGTAAGGGCTTCCATTCGCAATACCCCTCTTGCTCCCCAAAGGGACTCCTTACCTTGTGGCAAGTAATGGACTTCGTAGTCACAAGAGTACCTTAAGCATTCTTGCTTAGCATTTTTCTTATGGTCACAATCCCACAAGTACTCACACTAAGCGAAGACAAGTATTACGTCTACCAAGGTTTTGTGTCCTTGATAGCCTTGAGTTTATAATGGGTTGGAATAGCTAGGTATTAGCTTGTCCCCACTTGGGTCGTTCCTCTTGATTTATCAAGAGTAGGCCCTCTAAAGGATCCTAAAATAAACAAGAAGTGGATCAACCTTTGAAAGTTGGGATTTCTAGTTCACCACAAGGGTGAAGAGCATACTCTCCTATCTCAAAAGCCTTTCCCAAACACACCAAGCAATGTTCAATTAACCCTCTTGCTTTTTAAATCTAGAGGTGGGTCAAAATTTTTGGTTCACCACAAGGGTGAAGAGCATACTCTCCTACCACCAAAATACTCTAATGACAATATATTAAGTGCCTAAAAAAATGAACTAGTCTAATGCCGCACTTAAAAATGAAAACAAAGAACAAGCACTTGGGGGTTTTTATGCTTTGGGCATCCCTGCAAGAAAGATTAGTAGCCCTTGTGCATTTGAAGATTTGACATGCATTCTTTTGGCAAATAATGCAAGCAATTAGAGCACACCTACAAGCACAACTCGTGAGGCCCATAAGAGTTAGCACAATAAAACTAGGTATAATCTACAAGTAAACCTTTATTCTAACACAACAAATCAAAAGCAGAAAGTAGAAAAATTTGAATCTGACAAGATAAAAGAACTAAAAATAGTCACTTCCAGACCTAGGCGACAGTTTTCTATTAGAAAAAAGTTCACATGATACTTCGCTGTATAAGAGTGCGATACTTTTGTTTTGTACGATAGTTCACACTATTTCTAGGTGATAGAGTACTGTATAGCTGCATGATGGAGTTCTGTATGGTCACACGATACTTTTGATTGGCAAAGTGTCGCACGGCTATGTAAGAAACTATCATACGATACTAGAAAGATGTCGTACGATACTCTATCAGAAAGTACAAAAGAACAGCCAAAACAGTGATGAAAATGAAGCAGAAATGCAAGAAAAGAAAGGCAAAATAGAGCTATTTTGCCCCATGGTGAGCACCAAAAAAGTACACTCAAGATGTGCACTTCTCTAAGCTATTGATTCCAAGAGAATCCATGGATTGGAAACCTTGAAAAGCAAGCTAGAGCTCCCTAGGCATGGAATGTAAGGGTGTTTAGAGGGCTCTTAGCTAGAGCTATTAGGCATGAAACCTTGCTAGTAAACCATGCAATGGGAGATTCAAAGAGACAAGGGAAATAATTCTAATATCCTCAAGAATCATAATGGAAATGCAATGCAAACTATGCTAGAATGAGAATGCAACTAAACTATATAAATGAGAGTGTTACAAGCCATTGCTAATTAAACTATGTGAACTAAGCTAAGAACATGAAAGGAAACTAAGCTAAGAATGCAAATATGAAGAAATAAATGTAATAAGCTCTCCAAAAAGCTCCAATGTCACCAAGAAAACCTGCAGCATAAGATTAGTATCAAGAGTGGGGATCCTAGAATGAGAAGAGAGCTCTCCTTTTAAAGATAAATAGACCATGGAGATTAAGAGGCAAAAGATTTGATCAAGGGTGGAGTTCGAAAGTGGGAGCAATCCATATGCACAAGTCTCCTCCAATGATAAAGAAGTGTTGACTTTTGTGCCTCATGTGAGACAAAAAGGTCTTCTCTTCTTATTTATAAAATAGGAATAATGTTTTATTTGTGCAACTTAGGATAAAGGGTAAGTGGGGCTTTTTATTTAATAAAAGGGGAGGGAATTCCTTTTAATTAAATAAAGAGTTAGGGTAAAATGGTTAATCCATAGAATATAATCGAATAAATGATAGAATTAGGATTTGATCAAGAATAAGCAATTGATAAATTTAGCAAATAATGCTAGAAAGGGGCTAATAGTCTAAATGACCATTTTTGGGTGATTGCACTAGCTAGGTGATTTACTACCTTCTAGTAGGTGCGAGTATGATGTTCTCAGATTGAAATTGAGATCAGTGACAATGCAACACCTAAGCGAAGGATTTGAATGCAAAAAAATGAAAAACTATATGAATGCAGATTAATCTATATTTTTGTATTTTATGTGCAATAATATGAGAAACTGAATGAATCTAAGCTATATGAATGAAATTGAATACAGATTTAATCTAAGAATGCTATGAATGATATGCAAATTTATGGTATGAAACTATGCAAAAACTATGATCAACTATGAAAGATCTCACAAATCGCCTGTCGTAAGTGCTTAATCCTTCAATCACCAGTTCACTAGAGTAATTGTGCAAATTCGAGTGTTGATAATTATGAAGAGATGAGCCTTATTTTTATAGAAATCCAGGGCTTGAGGATGCAGGAGAAAAGCCATAAATCACTCTTGATAAACTCAGGTTGATTTTTGAGTTATAAGGAAATTAGAGATAATTAACTCACAAAAATCATGCAAAAGTAGTGTTTTACTTAAAATAGAGTTTAGATCAAATTTTCAACTCATCATTAGATGTTGAGTTTCAATTTAAAATTGATTGTTAATTTCTAGTTGCCTGCTTTTCTGATTGTGCATGATTTAATTATAAATTAATTTAAAAATAAAGTGATTTACTCTTAACTTAACTGATTTTTGAATTTAAAATAATTGATTTATGGGTTAATCAATTATTAAATCAAACTTTATTTTAAAACTATATTATTAAAAATTGACAATTGACATTAATTAATTAAATAAGAATTTAATCAATTAGTCATGAGATTTTAGATTTATTGTCAAAATTAAATAATACAATTTAGGAATAAATTTAATTAAACAATTAAGTGGCAATATTAAATCTAATTAATTAAATATTCAGAATATTCAATTAATTAAACTTTAGGATAAATAAGATTTATCGCCAAATAATTATTAAATCAAAGATAATTAAGATAAATAAGAATATTCAAGGAATGTTCTCCAATGCAGAATTTAGGATAAAATCAATTAAGATTCGATAATGTGCAGATGTGCCTTAGGTTAGGACTTTGATGTTGATTTCATTTGATTTGAAGATGTAGGAGATTAATGAACCTATAGCCCATTTTTGGGGTATTACATTTTGCCCCTCTTTGAATCACTGTGCGAAGTGTAGTGGTTCAAAGAATAGTTTGTGTTTGATAAAGATGTATGGAACTGATTTGAAAGATTAACTGATTTTGAGATAGAAACTGATTGAAAGATTTAAAGATTTAAGACTTAGGTCCTGATTGACCAAAGATAATGTTAACTATAGCAACAATGAACTGGTGATTACGAAAAAGTGCCAAAATGCCTGATTCTGAACCTTATGATTGCGAAGAAGTGAGTGACCAATTCCAGACTTGATTGTCCCAAGAGAATCATATTGATATCACATCCTAAACCCATCAGTTACGAAGAAACAAGGAAATAATGCTAATGAACCAATGGTTACGAAAAGCTGATACAATTTACAAAATAGATTTAGGATACCAGATTGATATGGATCTCACTAAATCTGATATGCCCCAAGAGATAGTAGATTTGCCCCAAGCGATGAGGACTTTAGATGAATCAGTAACTAGACGTGGTTGTTGTCTTGATTACTGAGGAAAGATTTGATTATAGATTTAGATTTACAGACTTTGAATGATGTGTAATACCATGCCCCCTTCGGGATGAAAATTGAAATCTGACAAGAAAAGTCAGCGTTGAATGGTTTAGAATCATGTGAATTGATTTGAAAAGTGGTTGTACACATTTGAGAACACGTTCTGCATCATTTAGAGGTCTTGGAGACCAAGTTTGACTAGGTTTGACCATGAGTTGACCATGGTTGACCAAGTTGAAATTTCAATAGTTTGATGTTAGATAATTAGTTAAGTTGAATCTTAGATTTTTGGGATGATTGAAGGTTGATTATGCAAGCAGTCGGCCATCCTGGGTCTGAAAATTTTAAATCATAATTTTGACATAGTAAATGATCTTAGATTTTGATTTTGATCCCCAAAATGGGTTTAGAATGTTGAAATTAGCTTGGGGTGCAATTTTTGTGGAAAATAGAGCACTTTTGAAAATTAGGTCAAAAGCTATATAAGGACTAAAAGGGTCATTTTCAATTCATTATTCACATTTGACTTTTGAAACCTTGTGGAGCCCTCTGAGTGAGAAAATGGTTGAGCCGAAGGTACCTATCTCTTTCGACTAATTTGAGCACAGTCAGAGACATCGACGGCCTCCGCAGTATGGACATCTGGTAAGTGGACCTCTGTGCCTCTTTGTAAATTCCATTTTTTCATGTTTGTAGCATTTTTAGGTTGTTTTTCGTATGTTTCAATTTTTCAATTCTCGCATGCATGGAAACTCGTACGACTGTCCTCCATGACTCATATGACTTTTCAATATCCTATAGAGTGTCGTATCAGAACCCCTCGAAACTCATTTGAGAGGGACCCAAGAGTCGTACGATGTTTCGTCGAGTCCCTCATATGTCGTACGATGAGACCTAGAAAGTCGTATATGCATGGTTTGTCGTATGGGACCCTATTGAAACTCATACGAGTTTTGGTACTAGTCTGTATTGTCGTATGGAAAACAATGAGCTTAAAACTCATCTTTAGGTCAAAATTTTTGATTTTTTGATTCTTTAAGCTGATTATTGAGCATTTAATGCACCTTCTGAGATAGTGAACTCTTGAACTTCTGTACTGTTAGCTTATTTTTCAACCAAATAAATGATAGGATTCCCCATTTCTATTCTATGTAGGTCATATATCATGACATCCATGTGCACATCTCACATCCTGTGACTTAGAGACTGCGTTTCGCTACCTGACCCTATGAGGGTACATCTTGCTTGCTGTGGGTTTGAGTATCTGATTCGGTTGCTCGAGATTAGGGTTAACCATGGATTGTTGACTGCATTGATAGAGTGGTTTCATTCAGAGACCTAGACTTTCCATCTACCCACTGGAGAGATTATTATCACACCTGAGGACGTATATAGGATATTGCGTATTCCATTTCATGGTCCTCGTCCAGATTATGTGAGTTCGAGGCAGTCTAGATTACATGCCTTCAAAAATTTGTTTAGAGATGATACACAACTTACTAGTTCCATTTCTTAGGAGTTATTAGTGCAGTGCTATGGGTAGACCCATAGATTAGAGTGTATCATAGCAGGCATGATAGGAGGCATCATTATGTCCAACCGTCAGTAGAACGGTCTATTGATGGGTTGGGCCCCGATGGTGGCACGATTAATGGCCACTCCATTTGAGTTAGCTTGGGTTCAGTGCATGCTTGCACATATGTTCTTTGAGATACATGAGATCATGTATCAGGAGGGCACGTCTTTTGCTTCCGGTGCATTGGTACTTCAGATATGGGCCTGGGAGCATATCCTAGTTTGTAGACTAGTATGTTAGGATTAGCGCCAGCCACAGGAGCTAGTCATATATATATATATATACTCTGGTTATGTTACACAAGTGTGTATGGGTAACACAGAGTACTTTAGGTGGTGTCTTGATGATATGACTTTTGTGGTATGGAGACCGTACTTGCTGATAGAGGCATGTCCCACTACGAGGGAGTAGTTTAGTTATTTCTGCCAGAGCCGTGTATTGATTGGTAGATCTATGATAGTTATTGAGCACTTCTTGATTACTAGAGTATGGAGGCAGTATGGCATCATTCAGGATGCACCAGAGGAGCTTGCAGCTTATGCATGGATCCTTAGAGAGCTCTAATTAGGATGGGGCCCTAGATTATCATATGCTCTCTGTACATAGGAGTACAATGGTATTGTTGGTAGAGATTGGGCCTATTGGCTAGATGTGCTAGATGCAAGGGTTATAGATGGATTCATTGGATGGCTTGCAGAGCATCCCATACATAGGTTTTCTGATCCTACAGAGTTGATACCTTCCATGGAGGAGGCCATGGATGTCACAGGTGCACAGGTTCTGATTGGTCAAGGACAGAGATGTACATAGGTATAGATGCCCTATCCTACACCTCCAAGGCCAAGAGCAGTATTCACACCTCTGTAAAGATCATCTGGATAGATGAGACCACCTTATCCCTCTAGTTCTTTAGTAGGTAGACTTGCAGTTTGACATAGGAGATCATCTAGAGGAGAGAGTTGTACTTTAGGTAGTGTGGGCACAATAGATGAGGTACTTGGTGCATAGTAGGATGTGGGTGCCAGTCTAGATCCCTTACAAGGTGATACCAGTTTTGATCTTGGTGCTAAGGTTAGACACCGTAAGGCACAAAGAGCAGAGAGCACTAAGCAGCCAGCGGTAGATATTCATATGCCTGTGGCAGATGTAGATCCTAGTGTACCATTAACTCCATAGGAGATCATTAGATGACTCTGATTATAGGCTAGGGACCTAAAGGTACAGATTGCTCGGTGGGAGGAGTGATTCACTAAGGCTGATAGATAGAGATCTGAGCTCCAAGAGGAGAATAAGCAATTATAGATAGAGGTGACACATCAGACCTCGAGAGCTGCTTATTATGTTTTTGCGTACTATGTGGTTGTTCCTTCTACCTAGAGAGTACCCACATATTTTCAGTATATGATAGCTTCAGAGGGAGCGAGGGCACCTAGAGCTGAGGTAGCACCTGATGCACCACCACCACCTCCACCAGATGTAGAGGATTAAGCAGACAATTGATCCATCTAGAGATATTCTGATATATTTTTCCATTTTATATACTGTTGTGACTTCTGATAGCTCACATGAGCTCATTCCTTTGTACTTTGTGCCAGTAGTGCACCTTTGACTAGTTCAAGTTATATGATATGAGATCGAGATTTTGGTTGTGACTTCATGTGTACTTGTCATATTTTTTTTTTTGATTTATGATGATATCATGTGATGTAAATGCTATGAATAGGATAGAATGTATGTGTGGATTTATGCAATGCAATGGTTTCTTTCAAATGTATGAATGTTATGCAAATGTGTTTGATTATGGAAAAGTATATGATTTTGATAATGCTCATGTATGTAATGCAATGCAATAGATGGAATGATCATTAATATGTAATGGAAATGCAACGATACACATAATATGTTTTGCAGGTATTGATGAAGATAAGTAATCAATCTTATGTCAAAAAGGATGTCTAACCCAGGATGGTGATTGCTTGCGGTTCTGTGAGGAAACCTTCATGTGAGATTCAGCTCTTCATTGTCAAGTTTAAGTTTAGGTTTGAAGGATTGTTTTAAACATTCAAGAGTATTCTACAATTTGTGAGATCATGCAATCATGCAAAGTGCAAAATGACATGCAAAATGAAATGCAAACCTAAGACCTAGGACCTAGTCACTGATCATGTGTTGATTTGTTGTCATCATTGAACTTTTTAGGTAACCAGATAAATAAATACAATGCCCACTAGTTATGAAACTATAGACATATGAATATTGATTTGTATGCACAAGAATCAATACAACGCCCACTGGTTTAGACAACCAAAGACATATGAATATTGATTTTATTTTCGAAATGTTGGATTAGATATAAGGAAGAAGGCACAAATGCCAATATGACCTAAATATCATGTCCATTTTGATATAGCAATATGTATAACCATCAAAACATAAAATGTTGTGATGAGCAGAATATGCCTTGTGGTGCAAACACATCAAGCAGTCAAGAGATCATTCTAAATCTAGTGTGAATTACCCATAGTGACCCTTTATCGTTCACATCCTTAGGTAAGATCATGTTTCACAGTAGGAGAAAGAACTTACTCAAAAAGACAATAGTTAGATCAAGCTTCCTTGAATTTCTCGGGTATCAATGGTTGAGGTACTCATGGCCATCCAATATGAGATGGAGGCTCTTACAGATGGATACCATTTCAATCCAAAATTTCTAAAGTTGTTAGATTTTCACATACAAGCATAAAAAAAATAAAAGATTATGCCCCTAGTCATCACTCTATAAATCCTGTAAAGGACATCATTGAAGAGCTCGAAGGGACACAATATGCAAAAATCTCAATGTGAATCAATAAGCATACAAAAAGCATGTAAAATCATAGATTGTTTTTGTTTGTGGTAATGTTTGATTGCATTGTTGTAGTTGCAAAATCTTTTCTAGAGAGGAGACAGACAGATAGACTCAGATGTAGCTTAAAAGGATTCTGACTGGATATGACACGTCTAAGATACACTGGAGGCCATAGGATATGACATTGATTGCCCCCAAGTTTGAACATTGACAGGATACAAACACTTGAGTTGATTGGTATACCGATCGACTTATTGAAAACATGAATGCAGAAACAAACTGGGAGATATGTACAAACTAAAGCAAGACTGAAAGTTGGGAGAGACCAAGATTGCACTAATAGATGGAGCATTTCAAAACAAGTGGCACCCGTTTATTGGGTTTTTTCCATCTTGGCAGAGATTCTATTTTTACTACCAAGGCACCT
The DNA here is from genome assembly GCA_027943335.1 of Chamaecyparis obtusa. Lineage (NCBI taxonomy): Eukaryota > Viridiplantae > Streptophyta > Pinopsida > Cupressales > Cupressaceae > Chamaecyparis > Chamaecyparis obtusa. Next base: position 480,331 of record BSBK01004420.1, read on the forward strand.
ATTTCCAGGTTTTCACCAAGGCACTTTTTCTTTTTCCCATTTTTTTTTTGTATTTTTCATTTTTTTCAATTTTTTTTGTTTTTGTACTTTTGATATTTTTTTGATTTTTTTGTGAATCATCAAGGTGCCTATTTGCTAGGTTTTCACCAAGACGTTCATTTTTTTTAGGAATTTTTCTAATTTTTATAATTTTTTCAAGACATTTTTGAATACTGAATGCCTTAGGCGTAGAATTTCTTCAGATGGAGAACATTGATTAGTTCTCGAAGCTGTTCTCCTTTAGGCATTGAGAGTTGATAGGCTCTAGAGCCAAAAGTAGTAGTGATAACAAAGGGACCCAGCCAGTTGGGCTCAAACTTTCCCTTGCGTTTTCTATGTGATTGATTTTTAGGATTCTCTCTCAAGACTAGATCACCAACCTAAAATTCTCCGTGTCTGACTTTCTTGTTGTAACCTCTAAACATTATCTTCTGATATACTTTGAGATGATCATACACTGCTTGTCTACGCTCATCTAGTAGTTCAAGTTCTTGCAACCTAGACACTCTGTAGTCATCATCAGCTACTAAACCATGCATTCTGATTCTTAGTGATGGGATTTCAACCTCAATAGGTAGTACCCGCTTCAGACCCATAAACTAAAGCGAATGGTGTAGCCCTAGTAGACATTTTGATACTTGTTCTGTAGGCCCAGAGAGTTGGATTGATCATGAGATGCCAGTCTCTTCCTATTTTATTAACTGTTCGGTGCAATATTTTCAATAGATTCTTGTTAGAAGCGTTTGCTTGTCCATTCCCTTGAGGATAGTAAATAGATGACCAATGTTGTGTAATCTTGAATTTGGCACATAGATCATCTAAGTCTCTATTTTTGAATTGTTCACCATTATTTGTGACTATAGAGTGTGGAATACCATACCAACATATGATGTAGTTCAAGATGAACATAGAAATTTATTTGCTAGTCGCTTGAGTTAAAGGAACTGCTTCTACCCATTTTGTAAAATAATCTGTAGTTGTGATTATATGGGTATGTCCATTAGAAGAATGAGGATGTATGGCTCCTATAAGATCAAATGCCCATTGGTGAAAAGGCCATTGTGTAGTAAAGGGAATTAGATCTCTCCTTGGTACATGAATTAAGTTACCATGTACTTGGCACTTTTGACAGTTCTTAGCAAACTTGATAGCCTCTTTCTCCATTTCTGGCCAATAGTACCCAGCCCTAATAAGTTTTTGGGCTAGTGTTAAACCGTTAGAGTGTGACCCACATATGCCTTCATGGACTTCCTCTAATGCACGTTGAGACTCTTCCCTTTCTAAACATCTAAGTAGTGTACCATCTAGACCTCATTTGTACAAATCATGACCAATGATGACATATCGGGATGCATTGTGAATAAGGTATCTCTTTTCATGGTGGTTAAAGGTAGCAAGAATGATTTGGTCTTTGAGATAAGAGAAAAGGTTTTTATAGTGGGATGAATCATGACCAACAATAGTGCAGATCATGCGAGTTTCAGGGGAATCATATGCAGGATAGGGTAGTGCTTCCACCAGGAACTTGTAGCATAGCTCATGTTCGGGCTGCTGTAATAAAGTAGATAGTGTTGCCATTGCATCGGCAGCCTTATTCTTTGTTTTAGGTATTTTCTCAAAGGTGATAGATATGAAGTATTTCTTTAGATCATCTACCATTCTCTTGTATGGAATGAGCTTTTCATCTTTTGTTTGATACACATCATTGACTTGGTGTATTACAAGTTGTGAGTCTCCATGAATGTGTAATTTTGTTACTCTCCACTCAATTGCAATTTTCATACCATTAAGAAGAGCTTCATATTCAACAATAATGTTTGTACAAGGAAATTTGATTTTGAATGCCTTGGGAATGGAGTATCCTTGAGGAGTGATAAACAAGATACCTACTCCAGATCTATTCTATGTATAGGAGCCATCAAAGAACAATTGCCATTCTCTAGAAGAAAGATTCATGATAGAGGAATCTGGGAACTCCATTTGCATTGGAGTATCATCAAACAAAGGTGCATCTGCTAGTTGATCAGCAATAACCTATCCTTTGATAGCTTTTCTTTCAACATATTCAATGTCAAATTCAATTAAGAGCATGACCCATTTAGCTAGTCTACCTGTGAGGGCAACTTTGCTTAGTAGGTACTTTAATGGATCAATTTTAGCTACCAAATGTGTGGTATGAGCTAACATGTAGTGTATCAATTTCTATGATGCAAAGATCACAGCTAGACAACCTTTCTCAATCATTGAATAGTTCTTCTCATATGCTACCAGTGTTCTACTGATATAGTATATAGCTCTTTCCTTCTTGTTCTCATCATGTTGTGCGAGCAATGCCCCCAGTGATGTATCTGTAGTCGAGACATATAAGATCAATGGCTTCCCTTGAATAGGAGGCATCAAAATAGGAGGATTTGAAAGATATTTCTTGATATGGTTAAAGTTCTTTTCACATTCCTCATTCCATGCAAAGGTCACACCTTTATGTAATGTCTTTGTGAAAGGTTGTGATATGTTTGCTGGCTGAGATATGAAGCGTCTAATAGATTGTACTCTCCCTTGCAGTGTTCTTATTTGACTGATATTCTTGGGAGGTTGCATCTCCATGATAGCTTTAACTTTATCTGGATCAACTTCAATTCCTTTCTTTGAAACAATGTAGCCTAAAGCTTTCCAGAAGTGACACCAAAAGCACACTTCTTAGGGTTCAGTCTGTGACTAAAATTTTCCATTCTGTCTAGTATTTTGTTTAAATCATTTAGATGTTCGGTTCTTATCATAGATTTTGCTAAAGTATCATCCACATAATCCTCCATAGTTTGATGCATCATGTCATGAAAAATAGATGTCATAGCTCTCTAATATGTAGCACCAACATTCTTAAGTCCAAATGGCATGACATTCCAATAGAAGGTACCCCACACACATGTGAAAGTAGTTTTCTCTTGATCTTATAGAGCAATTTTTATTTGGTTGTATCCAGAAAAAACATCCATCAAAGAATACATCTCAAAGCCAACAGTCATGTCCACTATCATATCAATATTAGGTAATGGAAAATCATCCTTAGGGCATGCTTTTTTTACATCTTTGAAATCTATGCACACTCTTATAGATTTGTCTAGTTTTGAAATAGGTACAATTGTTGGACTACAACTGATTTGGAATCTAATTGAAGAATATGTGATTAAAGATCACTGAGAAGTTGCTGATTAGATATGTAATATGATTAAATCAGTATTATGTTGTCATTGATGTAAACTAGTTTGACAACACTTATCTTGTAAGTTACTATACCGAGACATCTGAAGAAAAGTGGAAAAGAGATGAAGAATAGAGAAATCTACATGAGGAAAGATGTACAAGATAGATGAGGATAAAGAACACATTGAGTAACTTTTTGATGAGTCTATGACTTGATGATATTGACTTTATTATATTGCATTCATCTATAATGAAGTATAGAGCTGAAAGACACAAAGCAGTGTTGTCGGTAAATGAAGCATTTTTAGTATACACCGACGGAGTGTAGTGTATACCAACTGTAGTATTAACTAAGCAGTGTTCACCGAAACATTCTTTGTTAATCGAGCAGAATAGAATGAATTAAATTATTAGTTTAGCCAATAAGATTGATGAGATGGCAAGAGTATAACATCAAGGTAATAGATAAAGTTTGTTACGCAGATCAATAGCTGAAAAAATTCAAAGAAGATCTAATAGAGAAAATTGAAATGTGTTATTGACACAAGTACCAAGAAAGATTTAAGCGACAAAATCTATGAATGTGATTAAGCGACAAAATCTGATGGTGGAGAAGAAAATGATTTACTCATCTATATAAGAGAACATAATTTCTTTAGTAAGATGCTGGGAAGAAGGAGAAGCTGCAGGAGTATCGTGTGAACAAGGTTTTCATGCATTTTGATCATACTAGTTAGTGAGAACCGAACTGCAGAACAATTACCAAGCTACAGAGAGCTATTACCGATGGACAGTAAGTTGATATAGTATTGAATCTGAAGTGAATTATTGATTAGAATGATTTGTATGGACTAAATATTGATTTGTAATCTGCAATTGAAGTTGTATTAAGGTAGGTCATTTTACTATTACATATTTAACCATTGTATACAGTCTAAATCTCTTAACCGAGTGGACTCTGAAAGTCTTATGATGTATCATTCATAGAATGAACATTGTTATCCTATCAACCCCATAGTGAATGCTGGTTGGATGATAACTTCTAGTCTAAAATCCTCTAACAAGGTCACACCTGACAGTGTGTTTGTAACCTTTAATAGGGTTGGGTCTTAACCGACCTCACTTCAAAAGAGTGAACAATTTTGGGTTGCCGGTCCCAGGTGGTTTTTCCCTTTACAGGGTTTCCACGTTAAATCTCTTGTGTTATATGTTGATTGTGATATTTGTTTGTTATCATACTTTTCATGTTACATGTTAGATTTGATTGGTAAATTATTATAAGTATTAGACTGGTAATCGGTAAAAGCACAGACAGTGAGAGTTATTATTGCTTATCGACAAGAAGAAATTGAAGAAATTGTTCTAAATTATACATTTTGTTTTGGGACACTGGATAACTGATTCACCCCCCCTCTCAGTTATTCTAACAATTGGTATCAGAGCATTTGTTGCTTGGAATAGAGTTTTAAGGACTTAAGCATAAAGGTCTCAAGATGTATAAGAGGGAAGTACCAAAACTGAACAAAGAGAACTTCACAGTATGGCTAAGCAGAATGAAGCTGCACATATCTAGAATTGGGAACTCTGCACTAGAGCTAATGGAGAATGGCTACATGCAACCACCCACTGGTCCGCTAACTGTTGATCAACTAAAGGATAAGCATGAACACAATGTTACTATGATGGAACTTGCTGCTGCCTGTACCGATGCTGAATTTGAAGATATCAAGACATGCACAACTACCAAAAGAATGTGGGATAAATTAGCACAAATCTACAGTGGAGATCTGAATGTCAAAAGAGCCCAAGCTAAAAGTCTGAGAGGAAGATTTAATGATATGAGAATGAAAGAAGGTGAGAATATTGTCCAATATTCAAATAGACTCAAAGAGGTGGTACATGCTATTAGAGCATTTGATGGAGTAATTGATGATGAAACAGTGATAAGCAAGATTCTCAGAACTTTGCTACCAGTTTATGCAATCAAGATTTCTGCAATTCATGAAACAAGAGCTACATCCAACCTCACTCTTGACACTCTGATTGGTAAAATTACAACCTTTGAATTAAACAATTTTGATAACAGTGTTGTTCCTTCTATTGAATCCGCTTTCATGTCTTCACTGAAGATTGGAAAGTCTAGCAGGAATGGTAAGAATTGTGATAGTGATGACAATACCGATGATGAACTTGATGAGCTTGAAGCACTTATGGCTAGAAGATTGCCCAAAGGAAAAGGAAGGTATAGAGGTAAGCTACCTTTAGCATGCTTTAATTGTAAAGAAGTCAGTCAAATCACTGCTAGATGTCCTCAGAAGAAAGATGATGATAGATCCAAAGACCGATCTGATGGAAGCTATGGGAGAAGAGTCAATAGAGGTTACCGACACAACAACAGAGACAATCAAGATGAAAAAGGAAAAAATGTATGTTACATAGCCGAAGATATTGAAACTGAATCTGATTTTGATGATGATATAGAAGTTGTATTTGTTTCTATGAAAGATGACTCAGAAGAGGAAGAGAAACATGAAGAGACAACCCTAATTTCTAAAGTAAGTAGAAATGATAATTGGATCATAGATAGTGGCTGCACACATCATATGACCAGTGATGTAGGGAAGTTTGATCATCTTATTGAATATAATGGAGGATCTATGAGAATGGGAAATGATGCACCTTGTATGGTAAGAGGTAAAGGCTCATTGATGATCAATGACAAACTACAATGTGAAAATGCATACTGGGTAGATGGACTGAACTATAATTTGATAAGTGTGGCTCAGCTAAACAATTCAGGCCACCGACTAGCTTTTGAGAGCAAAAAGGTGAAGATTTATAATGATGGAGGAAGACTTGTCAGAACTAGTACACAATCCAGAGGTAATCTATTCTATCTTGATATGGATTAGTCTTCTTGTTTGTTAATTAAGGATGAAGATGCTTGGTTGTGGCACCAAAGGTTATGCCATGTGAACTTTGACAACATGATCAAGATTAGTAGAAAGAAAAGAGTTAGAGGACTGCCTAACTTAACAAAACCTGATGATGCTATGTGCCATGAATGTCAGAGAGGTAAGATGACTAAGTCTAGTTTTAAAAGCAAAGAATACTCAATAAAGAATATACTTGAGTTGGTTCATATCGATCTGTGTGGTCCTATGAGAACTCAGAGTTATTATGGTGATAAATATTTTATTCTTTTTGTTGATGATTATACTAGACTGATGACTGTTATGTTCTTGAAAGAGAAATCTAAAGCTTTCAAAATGTTTAAATGGTATAAAGCTAAGGTAAAGAAAGAAACTGGAAAAGAAATAAAATGTTTAAGATCTGATAGAGGAGGTGAATTTATCTCTGATGAATTTACTAAATTTTGCAATGAGTATGGAATCAAGAGGTAGGTATTTGCACCGAGGACACCTCAACAAAATGACATTGCTGAAAGAAGGAATAGGTCTATAATTGATTGTGCTAGAACATTAATGATATAGAAGAATGTTGCTCAGACATATTGGAGGGAAGTTGTTAGTACAACTATATATGTTCTTAACTGAGTACAACTAAAGAAGGACTCCAACTGAATACCTTATGAACTATGGTTTGGACACAAACCTACTGTAAGTTATTTCAAAATTTTTGGAAGTAAATGATTTATCTTGAAAGATGAAAGAAATGGAAAATTTGATTCTAAAGGAGATGAAGGGATATTTCTAGGATATTCCACTACAAGTAAAGCATGCAAATGTTTGAATAAGGCTACAAATAAGATTGTTGAAAGTACTAATGTTCATGTTGATGAGTTTGATGATAAGTACACTGAGGAAAATACAAAGGAACCGGAAGACTATGGTAGATTCACTTACATTGAATATCTAGAGTATCTACCGACACTGCAGATAGTGACAACCGGTTAGGGGGGAAACAATGCAGTACAATAGGCACCACAAACCGATGAACATGAAGAAGCTACCGAGCAAGAAAATGACCCTGAGCAGGATGAACAAGAAAGGAGAAATCAAGTCTTGGCTAGTTTTGTTAGAAGACATCATCTTGAAACATAAATGATTGGAGATAGACATGCTGGAATGCAAACCAAAAGCAAAACAAGACAAGGTACATGTTTAATTTGTGAATTTGAACTTAAAACTGTGAAAGCTACATTAGAGAATGAAGAATGGGTTAATGCAATGAAAGAGGAAATTGAAAAAATTGAAAAGAACAAAACCTGGTCCTTAGTACCCCGACCAAAAGATAAGAATGTTATCAGTACTAAGTGGATATACAGGAATAAATTGAATGAAAATGGTGAAGTCACTAGAAATAAAGCTAGATTAGTATGCAAGGGATATGCACAAGAAAAAGACATTGACTATGGTGAGACATTTGCACCTGTTGCTAGATTAGAAGGAGTTAGAATGCTACTTGCATATGCTGCACATAAGAAATTCAAAGTCTATCAAATGGATGTGAAGTCAACATTTTAAAATGGTATACTTGAAGAAGAGGTCTACATTGAACAACCTGAAGGATTTGTTGATCCTGACCATAAAGACATGGTATGTAGATTACACAAAGCTTTATATGGACTAAAGCAAGCACCGAGAGCATGGTATGAAAGATTGCATGCTTATTTGTTAAGTATTGGATTTGTTAGAACAAGTGAAAATGACAATTTATATGTGAAAGGTGATACTGATGATACTATTATCATTTCTGAAATATTTGTTGATGATATCATCTTTGGTGGCTCAGATCTTGTATACAAGCCATTTGATGATGAAATGCAAAAAGAATTTGAAATGTCTATGTTTGGAGAGATTAAGTTCTTTCTTGGACTACAAGTGATTCAGTAGAGTGATGGGATATTCATCACATAATCTAAATACATAAAGGAAGTACTGAAGACATTTGGCATGGATGATGCTAAACCTGTGGGAACACAGATGGCTACTAGATGCAAATTGACAAAGGAGGATGAAACTACCGAGGTAAATTAGACACTTTGCTGATCCCTGATTGGTAAGTTAATGTATGTAGTTCACAGTAGGCCAGATATAGTACATGTTGTGGGTATAGTTGCAAGATTTTTTGCTAATCCTAGAGAATCACACATGATAGCTACAAAAAGGATCTTAAGATACCTGAAGAAAATAGAGAATTATGGATTATGGTATCCTAAGGAAGGGAAGTTTGAACTGAAAGTTTACACCGATGCTGATTGGGCTAGAAATGTGGATGATAGAAAAAGCACCACCGGAGGAGCATTTTTCTTTGGTGAAAGATTTGTAACCTGGACAAGTAAAAAGTAGGCTTGTATTTCTTAGTCTACAGCTGAAGTAGAGTATGTTTCTACTGCTACTAACTATTCAAACATTGCATATATCAAACAAGTGTTGGAAGGAATGAATGAGGTAATCACTGACCTGGTGATTATATACTATGACAACACTAGTGCTATTAATATTTCAAAGAATCCTGTGATGTGCTCTAAGACAAAGCATATATCTATCAAGTATCATTACTTAAGAGAACAAGTGCAAGAGAAGTAAATTAAGTTAGAATTTGTTACATCCAAAGAACAACTTGTAGATATTTTTACAAAACTCCTACTGAAGGACACATTTGAATACTTGAGGACTAGACTTGGGGTCTGTCCCCTGTCTATCAATAACTAAGGTGATCTGGTTGTTGCATCAGCCTACTTTTATTAGAAGATCATTCATCTTGATGTAGCATAGTTCACACTTTGAATCCTGTTCAAGGTTGTGATTAAGTTTGAGCACTTTAACTGATGAGATATCAATATAAAGAGATACAGAGGAAGAACAGGACACCAGAGAGTTACTTGGCTACTACAGAGCTGATTGTTTATTTTGTTTCTTTGGCATTGTTGTCAAAGGGAGAGATGAAAAATATGAAAGGAAGGTACATATATGAAAGGGAGAGATGAACAATATGACAGAGGTTGAAAGGTTTGAAACAAGCACCGACAAGAACTATCTAAGGGAGAGACAATCTGAATGAGATAGAGTATTGAAGAACAGTTACAAAGAATAGAAGTAGGAATAAGAGAACTGAAAAGATTACAACTACATAATGGTAAAGTTGTATTACTTAATGCTGGTTCAGTAACGTAGTGATTAAACATATTAAGTCTATTTGACTTACAAAATTTGTTCACAAAGTTATAGAATGTATGTTTCGTATGTGTATGATACATTTCATATTACTTGAGTTGCCATCAATGCCAAAGGGAGAGATTGTTGGACTACAACTGATTTGGAATCTGATTGAAGAATATGTGATTAAAGATCATTGAGAAGTTGCTGATTGGATATGTAATATGATTAAATTAGTATTATGTTGTCATTGATGTCAACTAGTTTGACAACACTTATCTTGTAAGTTACTATACCGAGACATTTGAAGAAAAGTGGAAAAGAGATGAAGAATAGAGAAATCTACATGAGGAAAGATGTACAAGATAGATGAGGATAAGGAACACATTGAGTAACTTTTTGATGAGTCTATGACTTGATGATATTGACTTTATTATGTTGCATTCATCTCTAATGAAGTATAGAGTTGAAAGACACAAAGCAGTGTTGTTGGTAAATGAAGCATTTTAAGTATACACCGATGGAGTGTAGTGTATACCAACTGCAGTATTAACCGAGTAGTGTTCACCAACACATTCTTTGTTAATCAAGTGGAACAGAATGAATTAAATGATTAGTTTAGCTGATAAGATCGATGAGCTGGCAAGAGTATAACATCAATGTAATAGATAAAGTTTGTTACGTAGATCAACTGCTGACAAAATTCAAAGAAGATCTAACGGAGAAAATTGAAACGTGTTATTGACACAAGTACCGAGAAATTTTTAAGTGGCAAAATCTATGAATGTGATTAAGCGGCAAAATTTGATGGTGGAGAAGAAAATGATTTAATCATCTATATAAGAGAACAAAATTTATTTAGTAAGATGCCAGGAAGAAGGAGAAGCTGTAGGAGTATCGCGTGAACAAGGTTTTCATGCATTCTAATCATATTGGTTAGTAAGAATCGAGCTGCAGAACAATTACTGAGCTACAAAGAGCTATTACCGATGGACAGTAAGTTGATACAGTATTGAATCTGAAGTGAATTATTGATCAGAAGGATTTGTATGGACTAAATATTGATCTATAATTTGCAATTGAAGTTGTATTAAGGTAGGTCATTTTACTGTTACATATTTAACCATTGTATACAGTCTAAATCTCTTAACCGAGTGGACTCTAAAAGTCTTATGATGTATCATTCATAGAATGAACATTGTTATCCTATCAACCCCATAGTGAATGCTGGTTGGATATTAACTTCTAGTCTAAAATCCTCTAACAAGGTCACACCTGACAGTGTGTTTGTAACCTTTAACAGGGTTGGGTCTTAACTAACCTCACTTCAGAAGAGTGAACAATTTTGGGTTGTCGGTCCCAGGTGGTTTTTCCCTTTACAGGGTTTCCACGTTAAATCTCTTGTGTTATATGTTGATTGTGATATTTGTTTGTTATCATACTTTGCATGTTACATGTTAGATTTGATCAGTAAATTGTTATAAGTATTAGACTTGTAATCAATAAAAGCACAGACAGTGAGAGTTATTATTGCTTATCGAGGAGCAAAAATTGCAAAAATTGTTCTAAATTATACATTTTGTTTTGGGACATTGGATAACTGATTCACCCCCCCTCTCAGTTATTCTAACAACAATATTAGAGATCCATTCAGCATAATCAATAACACAGATGAATCTGACTTTTAGTAGTTTCTCTAATTCAGCTTTGACCAAGAGTGCAACATGTGGATGCATCTTTCTTAATTTTTGCTTAACAGGTTTGACACCTTGAGCTATAGATAAATGGTGCATTATAAGATCTGGATCCAACCCTGGCATATCTGAATATTTCCATGCAAAGTTGATCTTCTTTTCTGTTAGGCATATAGTAAATTTTTGCTTTTCTTCTTCTAATAAGGATTGTGCTACATGGATCAACTATGGTTCTTCTGCTATTCCCAAGTTGATAGATTTAGTGGGCTCAATTAGAACTAGAGATCTATCCTATAAATGACTCAGAAGGACATCAAATATCTCATCCTTAGGCACCTCAGAGAGGTTTTCACCTTTGGATATGTCTTTTATTTTTACTTTTGTAGGTTTTGAGACTGCCACAAAGTGGTTTTCACCCTCAGAACTCCTTTTCTTTGTATTCTTATTCTTATTTTTTTTACTAAGATACTTGATTTTCGACTCCATCATGTTAACGCTCAGTTCACTGATGGAAGTCCTCATGGGTTCCACTGCATTGAGGTAGCAAGCAAGGGCATAATCATTTGGAAAGGTATAAATACCTTGGTTTAGATTCGTAGAGGTTCAGTCAAGAAGTTCAAGATGTTGGATAGTCAAAGTGGTGAAAGATTGGGAAAGAGTGTTTATGGATATGGATCTGTCATCATTGGTCCTAACCCGATGCTCGAGTTCAAAGGTGATATTACAACTTAAGACATTTAATTTTTGAATAGGCTCAATGTCATTGTGGGAGTCCACTTTAGCCATTGGTGGATCAAACTTGTTAAGTTCATCATTTCACTCTAGACTTATGTTGGGTTTAGGTGCATATTGGTGAATAACATCAACATGTTTTTCTATTATAAGCTCATCTTCCTCTGGAATGGCTCCCCATTCATAGTCATAAGATTCTTCATCTATGCCTCTAGGAAATTTAAGAACATGAGTAAAGTTAGGATGAATACCCCAAGAAGGGTTACTCTCAGATTTTGATTTGAATTCATACTCATGGGAATCTATCTTAGAATAACTACCACCTTCCTCTTTGTTTGTTTGATTGCCTTCGAGATCAGCTGGTTCTTGTGGTGTAACTGTCTCTTGTTCTATAGTAGGTTCTTGTGTTTCTACTACACTGATTCTTTTTACTGGATCATCCTCAGCTTCAAGGAGGTCTTTTATTTCTTTAGGCAAATGCTCATAAGGAATGAGATCTTCAGTGGTGGTGTCAGAATCATCACTATCAGATTGTTCAGTTGTTTCTTCCTTTAGTTGATTTGTTGTGGATGGCTCAATCTGTTCTAAGACATGTGGGGAGTTCTTGCTAAGATAGAAAGGCTTCTTCTTATATCCTAGACCTGTTGTATTCTTTTTTTCTCATCCATGATGGTCAAGAGGTGACAGAAGACCTTTACCCTATAGTCCTAGAGGTCCTTTTCCTTTATATCCCATTTTTGTGATCAATTTGTCCCCTAGGCCATATGACTTGGAAGAGATCTTTGGTGTTTTAGATTCACATGTTTGAACAATTTGAGATTCAGGTTCATCTTTGTATAGCCATGCAAACATATCTTCATCCTCTTCAAACTCTTGTTTGGACACTTTCTCTGCAACAAAATTTCCTTTATATGCCTCAAGAGGTTCTTTAGACTCCTTTTTAGACTATTTTAGAGTTTGTCCATAGGACTTGGGTGAGATAGGGAGAGATGTCAAAGATAAGACTAGCTCTATAGTATATTCTCCCATACCATTTTCTTTGATTTTAACCTCTTTAGCAATGTCTTCCATCTTGATTGTTGAAGCAATGTCTAACTGTTTAGCGGAAGATTCTCTGTTATTAGGAACAAGTTTATCAACACTTTCTTTTAATGCATTGCAAGTTGTATATAGATCATCTGGAATCATCACTTCTACTCCTTCATAAGGAAATTTCAAACACTAATGGTACGTAGAAAGAATAGCTTTCATTTCATGTATCCAGGGTCTCCCTAGAAGGATGTTGTAAGCCAAAGGTAGATCAAGAACTTGACATATAGTATCTCTGATGACTGAACTTGCTATGATAGGTAAGACAATTGTTCCCTTGGAAGATCTTTCTTTCTCATCATATGCTTTGATAGTTATCTTCTTTCTAGGATCAATGGCCATTTCTAAAAATCCCAATAGTGTAATCAAGCTAAAAGAACAAATGTTAAGACTAGTGCCCCCATCTATCAACACACGTTTGACATGATGGTTTTGGATCAAGACTTCAATATGAAAGGGATAGTTATGTGAATGACTCAAGGAGTTATCATATTCCTCTGAAAAGGAAATATACTATGGAGATGTAAGATGACCAACCATAGCCTGGAATTTGTCTAAATCAAGGTTATCAGGAACATTGGATCTGAGCAAAGCTTTGTCTAGAATGGCTCTATGAGCTGGAGATATCTGAAGCAACTCAAACATGGAGATTTTTGCATTTGTATGCTGGAGTTGTTGGACAATACTATATGATGTAGGCCTTGTGTCTTTAGGATTTGAAGATTTAGATGTAGTCTTTTGTTTAGAAGCAGATGAAAGATTGAAAGGCATCTTAGGGACATTGGATGAATCTGGTATTTGTCCTTACAGATGTGCCTGAGCTTGTGATCAAGTAACTGCATTAGCTAATTGGTTTTCTCTATCTCTTCTTATAATTGTGATGACATTGCAATGCTCAGATAGACCTGGTTAAACCATATTGATAACAACATTGTTTCTAGAGTAGGCATAATTGACTTTAGCACCCATATTAGGCTGAGAAGAAGAATCTTCTTTACCATGTTTCAGAAATGGTTTTATGAATGCTGTATGATCATTATTACTCTTATGATTGTCAATCATGATTTCTCCATTATCAATTTTGTCTTGTATGATGTGCTTCAAGCGAACATAGTTATTAGTCTTATGACCCTTATTGTGATGGAAGTCACATAAATCATTCTCTCTCCACCATTTTGGTTTAGGTTCAGGATCAAAGATTTTTATCTCAAACAAGTAGATGATTTTGTTAGCCAATAGAGTTTTCATGGCAGATTCCAAGGATTCCCCAAGAGGAGTGAATTTGTGGTTAGGATCTGTAGCCCAAGGTTTATAATCAGATGACTTCTTGTTGGGCTTTATTGTTTTAGCTTCGGAAGCTTTGATGGCTTGGGTGCCAATAGTGAGATTGAAAGCGGGTGCCTTAGATGGGGCACATATATTATCAACAATGCCATCTATGATGATGCCTTTATTATTATTCTAGTTTTTGTTCTTGTCCTTAGAACTAGAACCAGATTCATACTTGTCCTTTTGAAGTGTGATGTCTCCTTTTTTCACAAGTACTTTCTCAATTTTGATTGCATTATCTACCATCTTATCAAAGGATGTATGATTTTACATTTGTAAAGGGTAGTTGATTTCTGGAACAAGATTATTGATGAAGATTTCTAGTTTCTCAGTTTTTGGAATGGGTCGAGCATATAGAGAAAATTTCTTCCTCCACCTCTTGAGAAATGTCAGGAATGGTTCTCCTGGATATTGTTTGAGATTGCAGATGTCGATCATGGTGACCAGATGCTGGATATTTTAGGAGTATTATTGATATAATAGTTTGATTAACTCCTCAAAAGTTTTGATAGTTGGAGGCATTCTAGAGAACCAATGAATGACTGCTCCTCCCAGAGATCAAGGGAAGAGATGCATTAAGTAGGTTGGTTTGTGCATGAACTCCATAGATTGAGTACAAAATTCTTTGACATGATCTTGAGGATCAGAGTTTCCATCATACTTATCATATTTAGGCATTTCCACTCTTTTAGGGAATGGTGGCATGTACAAGTCCTTATCAAATGGAAAAGGGCATAGGGCCTCCATGGAGAACTCCTTAGGTTCCTTTTCTTTCTCTAGTTTGTTGAGCTTGATTTGCATAGCATGCATCTGTTTCATCATAGTGGTGATAGGGATTTATTCCTCATGCATGATGATATTTTCAACATTAAAGTTTGGAGGAAGTTTAGCTCCTTGATGAGCTAACTCTAGAAAGTATGTTTCTCTATCTTCTTTCAAGAAATGCCTCATCATTTTCTTGAAGTCATCATCATTTTGATATCGGGAAATTTAAGAAGGTGTAGGTTCTTGATCCATACCATTTTTAGAGTGAGGTCCTTGAGACTTGTGATGTGTCCCTCCGTGAGACATGTTAGGAGTTTTAGGACTTCCTGGGATAGATTGATGTAGAGATTGTTGATTACCCCCGTGAGTTGATGGAGGGGGTATGTAACCAGTTTTTAATAAAAAATTGCCAAGACCATTGTCTTTGTAAAGACCTAAATTGTAGAGTTGTTTGAGAGTTGGACCCACGTGAGTAGACAAAGGAAAAGTATGAGATGCTTCTCTAGATGAAGACAACTAAAGAATGAATTGATTCAAGAAGATCGAATGATGCAACCTTGTCAAGATTGGATTGATTGAAGATTAGAGAAGACGTAAATGAAGGATACTATGCCACATTAGTATGGGTAGATGCCCAATAGATGGCGGGCATGAGCTCACAACACTTAGTCATTTAGTAAGAAGACTAAATTTGAAGATAATTTTGACAAGGTTTTGACACAAGATGAAAAAGACTCAAATTGATAAATCAGAAGGCTAAATCAGACTCAAGAGACCACTTTAGGAAAATGATCGAATTTTTTCTAGTTTCTACTTTGTTCCTAACACAGTGAATGTTTTGACAGAATCTAGAAATAGGCTGTAAAAATTGGATTCCTGACAAATTTGACCAATCTCTGACAACTTTTTGAAAATTTTCAAATGAGTTTTTGAAGGCTCATACGACACTGGGTATGCTCTCAAATGATAATTGCTGCCAGGTATAATGTTGTTTTGATTTTTGGTAACAACACTTGTATGACATAGTACTGGATACTGTATGATAATACAGGGGTTATAAAATGACGTTTGCTAAAAAATCATATGATAATTTGAGACTGTGGGATGACTTTTGACTCCAGAGAGGAATTTTGCTTCAGATTTTGGAATTTTGGGTTTTTAGTTTCAGATTGTTTGCAAAATTGTTTGTTTAGATTTGAAGATTATTCTAGGATCATTTGTTTCCAATAACCAAATAGATAAACAAACATGTAGAACATCAAGCAAGTGATTTCAAGAACGTCTAAAAAAAATGAATAGTGGACAAAGCAACCCTACGCATGAACAATCAAGTGACTGAATGTGCTAATCCCTAGAAGTGCTAATTATGTATGTTCCAAAAAGTTTTTCTATAATGCACATATTCCTAGAAAATGAAAATTTGGCCTCACTAGGGTTTGTAGTAATGGTTCGACTCTGCAACTTTTATGATCTCAAGAGGGTGAATTCCAATCCAGGCACACTGAGGTTTTGACACAGTCCAAGAATTTAATCAATTAGGATCTGCTAGGGAGATTTGACAGCCCAACAAGAGACCACACCTATGAAGATTTCCTCCACAAGGACATTTATATTGTAGTTGTTGCTACCACGGTAAAAATGGCTATTACCACTTGAGGTTCCGTCCACATGGTTGACCCAATTAAGCGAATGTGCACTATGGTTAACCCTCTCTAAAGGTGACTCACAAAAGATACCACATGGAGACTGGTTCTAGATTCAAGGATCTGAGTTTTTGATACTACCCAAAAAGGGAGTAGAGCATAGTCCTCTAGCCTTTTCACTTTTAACCAAAACAAAGAAGACAGATTAATCCGACATGCTAAGACCAAAATTATCTCACAAAGATCTATGATGTCAATTGATTATGATCTATCAACCTCTCCGAAGAGAGAATCTATCAATCAAAATTTGAAGACACACAAATCTAGTAGAACACAAGACAATCTCAGTAACCTCCCTACCTACAAGGGGATCCTTCATCAAGAAGAGCTTCACATGTGTGAACAAGCAAAAGAAGCCCACTCTCTTGAGATCATCCACAAATAGTGTTCATAGGGCCTATTTACTATGTATAATAGATATGCAGAAAGAAAATCTATGTTCGTTTTATAGCCCAAAATGAAGTCTGTGATATGAAAGCAATAAAAAGTCACACAAGCTTGACACGTGAGAGTTCTTTTTATGTCCAAATTGAAGTGTTATCAAATCATAGTAGAATACTTGAATTCCTCGCAACACGCTTAGTAGATTTTACCTATTTTAGCAATTTAGTTGTGCTTTTCCCAATCAGACTTAGCAAATATCAGTTAGAAATAGAAGATCTCAATTGTTAGGGTTAGCTGTTAGTCCAAATCTGATAAACTACCTAAAATTTTGAAATGACAATTGAATCCTGGCACTAAAACTTGTACGATAGTGGGTTACCTTCCAGATGATAGTCGGGAAACTCGTACGATAGTGGGTATCTCACCAAACGACAATCAAGCTCCCAAATG
The DNA here is from genome assembly GCA_027943335.1 of Chamaecyparis obtusa. NCBI lineage: Eukaryota > Viridiplantae > Streptophyta > Pinopsida > Cupressales > Cupressaceae > Chamaecyparis > Chamaecyparis obtusa. The sequence goes on from BSBK01004420.1 coordinate 497,839, forward strand.
ACAATGTATAGCTTCTAATATGAGCCTCAATAGAATGAACTGTCATATGACAGTGGGGTCTTCCTGGTATGACTTTCTGACAAAAGTAATACGAAAAATGTATGGACAGAGAATGAAATTGTAGAATCGACCAAAAAATGATAGAAAAATAGATAGAAGTGAAATAGAAGAGATGGAAACCCATTTTAGAGCCCCACGGTGGGTGCCAGAAATGTGCGTGTGAATTTTGTTCCTAGCTGTAGACACAACACTTTAGTAAAACATTAGAGGTTAGCGAAAAATTGAAATCTTGCAAGTAATTAAAACTATGCTAACCAGGTGATTTACTACCTTCTAGTAGGTGCGAGTATGATGTTCTCAGATTGAAATTGAGATCAGTGAGAATGCAACACCTAAACGAAGGATTTGAATGCAAAATAATGAAAACTATATGAATGCAGATTAATATATATTTTTGTATTTATGTGCAATAATATGAGAAACTGAATGAATCTAAGCTATATGAATGAAATTGAATACATATTTAATCTAAGAATGCTATGAATGATATGAAAGTCTATGGTATGAAACTATGCAAAAACTATGATCAACTATGAAAGATCTCACAAATCGCTTGTCGCAAGTGCTTAATCCTTCAATCACCAATTCGCCAAAGTAATTGTGCAAATTCAAGTGTTGATAATTATGAAGAGTTGAGCCTTATTTTTTATAGAAATCCAGGGCTTGAGGATGCAGGAGAAAAGCCATAAATCACTCTTGATAAACTTAGGTTGATTTTTGAGTTATCAGGAAATCAGAGATAATTAACTCACAAAAATCATGCAAAAGTAGTGTTTTACTTAAAATAGAGTTTAGATCAAATTTTCAACTCATCATCAGATGTTGAGTTTCAATTTAAAGTTGATTGTTAATTTCTAGTTGCCTACTTTTCTGATTGTGCATGATTTAATTATAAATTAATTTAAAAATAAAGTGATTTACTCTCAATTTAATTGATTTTTGAATTTAAAATAATTGATTTATGGGTTAATCAATTATTAAATCAAACTTTATTCTAAAACTATATTATTAAAAATTGACAATTGACATTAATTAATTAAATAAGAATTTAATCAATTAGTCATGAGATTTTAGATTTATTGTCAAAATTAAATAATATAATTTAGGAATAAATTTAATTAAATTTAATTAAACAATTAAGTGGCAATATTAAATCTAATTAATTAAATATTCAAAATATTCAATTAATTAAACTTTAGGATACATAAGATTTATCGCCAAATAATTATTAAATCAAAGATAATTAGGATAAATAAGAATATTCAAGGAATGTTCTCCGATGCAGAATTTAGGATAAAATCAATTAGGATTCGATAATGTGCAGATGTGCCTTAGGTTGGGACTTTGATGTTGATTTCATTCGATTTGAAGATGTAGGAGATTAATGAACCTATAACCCATTTTTGGGGTATTACAATAGGCGCAATTGTTGAAACAATATAAACAATGTCAGCTCCATCAAATAAACTCCAAAAACTGTAACTGGAAAATAGAAACATCATAACTTAACTTGTACTACAAAAATAACTTTGCGTCCATAGAAATAGCTCCACAAACATGTCTACAACACAAATATAAATGTGCAAGGCTCCAACATAACCATACTGAGAATCACATACAAAACTTTGCTTGTAACATTGTCAGGAACACTACTGTTACAAACAACTACACAACTATCTATACTCAGAATCAACCTTTATGTCTATGATATCATGTTGATAACATATCCATACAACATATTCTCAAGGCTCTCTGCATAGAACTATAACGCACACTGCTTACCATATGTTTTCATCAATGACAAACATACAATCAATACTGGCTTGCTGGTGAATCTCCAACAATCTCCCCCTTTGGCATTGATGGAAATATATGGAATGAAAAACACCACCAATCCAAACGTACAATTATATTATAACATTCTCTATTTCCTCAACAAAAGTTCCCCAAGGATGAATTCTCCAACTGCTGCATCTTCTTACTATATACCCCCCCTTACTTCATACTTCTCAACTGTATTGTTTTTCATGACTATACACTCCCCCTTTGACATTAATGGCAAAGGGCACCAATACAAATAAGTGTAGGTACTACTCCTGAAGTAGAGTAGTCAACCATTCATCAGTCACTGAGGACTAATGCATTACTGCAACTCTAATCAGATCTAGGGAAGGGAATTACTCCCAGATTCTCCCTGAGATACTCAAATGTATCCTTCAATAAAGGTTTTGTGAAAATGTCTACTAGCTATTCTTTTGTACTCACATAATCCAATTTTACTTCTTTCTCTCTTAGGAAGTGATATTTTATCTCAATGATGTTTTGTCTTTGCATGCATCATAGGGTTCTTTTACATATTGATAGTGCTAGTGTTGTCACAATGAATAACAATAGGATAATTAATTTGGATTCCAAAATCCTTTATCATCTGCTTGAGCCACACAATTGTAGAACAATTTAATGCTGCTGTTACATACTCTGCTTCTGCTATGGACTGAGAAATACAATTCTACTTCTTGCTTGTGCAAGTAACAAGTCTATCTCCAAGAAATAATACTCCTCCTAAGGTTCTCTTTCTATCATCAATGCAGCCTGCCCAATCTGCATCTGTATACACATGAAGTTCTACATTCTCTAAATTAGGATACCATAAACCATAGTCTATAGTTCCTTTCAAATATATGAATATCCTCTTTACTACCATAATATGACTTTGTTTAGGTTCTACTGCAAATCTTCCAACAATACCAATTGTATTATAAATATCTGGTCTAGATTGAGTAAGATATATTAGTTTACCAATCATATAATTATATAGGGTCTTGTCTACTACTGTAGAATCATCTTTTTTTAAAATCTTGCTTCTTGTTATCATAGGGGTACTTACTAGCTTGCAATCATTCATCTTGAACTTCTTTAATATTTCTTTTACATACTTAGACTGATTAATGAAAATGCCTTTGTATGTTTGATGCACATTCAATCCCAAAAAGTACTTGATAGGTCCAATCATGCTCATTTCAAATTTGCTCTGCATCTCTTTAGAAAATTCTGCACTAAGCTTGTCATTACCACCAAAAATAATGTCATCAACAAAAATAGCAACTAGTAATAATCCTTTAGGTGTCTCTCTTATGAATAAGTTACAATCTACTGCTCCTTTCTTGAATCTAATCTTTGTTAAGTAACCATCTAGTCTTTCATACCATGCTCTAGGGGATTGCTTAAGTCCATAGAGGGTTTTGTTTAGTCTGCATACCATATCTGGTTTGTTTGATAAACTAAATCCTTCAGGATGCTCTATGTAGACTTCTTCCTTCAACTCTCCATTCAGGAATGATGACTTGACATCCATCTGATATACTTTAAAGTCTTTGAATGTTGCATAGGCTAGAAATAACTTTATGGCTTCCAATCTACTTACATGGGAAAATGTGTCAGAATAATCAATTCCTTCTCTCTGGGAATATCCTTTACATACTAGTCTTGCTTTATTTCTTACTACTGTTCCATCTTCATTCATCTTGTTTTCTGAATATCCACTGGGTTCCAATCACATTTTTGTCACTAGGCCTAGGGATCAGTTCCCATGTATCATTCTTAACTATCTGATCTATTTCTTCTTTCATTACTTCATGCTAATTTAAATCATTACATGCATCTTCAACACTTAAAGGTTCAATCTGTGAAAGTAAACATACCGCTTCATCAACTATAGAACTTTTTTCTTTTGATCTTGTGATGAATTTATTGTTCTGATCTTCAATGATATCTTCTTTTGAATGGTATCTAGATGTGAATTTTGGAACATTAGGTGTGACTCTCTCATCTATCTTATGTGTTTCTTCTTCACTTGTTTCAGGATCATTGAATAATACATCAATGTTGTCAAACATTTCTTCAACAACTATTTCTCTATTGGTAGGTCTAGGTTCTTCTTCAATCATAGGTGCATAATCATGATATCTCTCTTGAATCATAAAATTTTCATCAATCTTTACATGTGCACTTTCAATGATCTTCTTCAATCTTAAGTTAAAACATCTATAAGCTTTTCTTTTAGTAGAGTAACCAAGAAAAATACCTTCATCGCTTCTTGCATCAAACTTGCCAATAGCTTCATCTCTCTTGATGTAACACTTGCTTCCAAAGATTCTAAAGTATTTTACTGTAGGTACATTCCCAAACCATAGCTCATAAGGTGTCTTATCTGTGCTTGGCCTTAATTGAATTATGTTGATAGTATAGATTGTAGTATTGACTGCATCTCTCCAATAGGTGTGTGCAACTTTTCCTTCAATCATGATAGTGCATGCTGTGTCAAGTATGAACTTATTTCTTTTTTTTGCAATTCCATTCTGCTGAGGGGTTATAGGTGCACTTAGCTATCTCTTTATCCCATGTTCTTTGCAATACTCATAAAATCTATCAGAGGTGAATTCTCCTCCTCTATCTGATGTTAGATATTTTATCTTTAATCCAGACTCATTTTCAACTTTAGCTTTGAATATATTGAACTTATTAAATGCTTCAGATTTATCTCTTAAGAACACAACCCACATCATTCTAGAATAATCATCAACAAACAAAATAAAGTACCTTTCACCATAGTATGATCTTGTTTGAGTTGGTCCACATAAGTTTGTATGTACTAGATCCAATTTATTCTCTATCAAATTATGCTTGCTTCTGAATGAATTCCTCACATGTTTTTCCTTCACACATTCCTTGCATATTGTATCAACTAGTTTTGCAATACTAGGGAGGTCTCTTACTTCCTTTACATTGCTTATCTTTACTATATTGTCAAAGTTGATGTGACATAGTCTTTTGTTCCATAACCAACTTTCATCTACTTTAGCAACAAAACAACTTGCTTCAAAATTAAGTTGAAAAACATTACATTTTGTCTTTAAACCTGATGTAATCATTACTCCTTTGTTATTAGTGATGCACTTATTGTCTTTGAATTCCAATTGATATCCTTTGTCAAGCAACTATCCAACACTTAGTAAGTTATGCTGCAAACCATCAACATATAGAACATCATCAGTGTTATTCATTCCATCCAAGGTGATGGCTCCTCTACCTATGATAGGTTTAGGAGTGTTGTGTCCAAATCTAACCATGCTGCCTTTGTACTTATCCATATGTACAAATCTATCTTTGTCTCATGTCATGTGATGTGAACAACCACTGTCAATGATCAAGTCTTTTCTAATGTCAGCTTGTGAAATTAATGCTAGCTCTTGTGCTTTCTTTTCATCTTCAGTATCCATCTCATCAAACATTTTCTCCATATCTTTAATAGCAATGAATCCAATTTCATCTTCTATTGAATCTTCATCTGATACTCCATCTTCAACATAGTAACATTCTTTTGTATACTTAGGCTTAAAATTAGTTTTGAAATTCTTGACTCTTGTAGGATTTCTTACCATGGACCGAGGCTTTGAAAGTTGTTTCACTTTTAGGCTCTATCTTCAAACTTGATATCTCGAATGCTAAAATCTTGTTGATTAAGGTCTCTCTTCTGAAGTCTTTTCAAAACTACATAGTCTCATCTAGGATGTTTATCTTGTTCTCATATTCTACTATCAGAGTAGTCATCAACTTATCCATTATGTCTTCTTCCTAAATTTCTCCACCATTGTTCCCGATTCCTGCAACTGCTTCATTAATTCTTTGATTGTAGACTCTGATGTTCTCTTCAGGTACCATCTCCAAAGTATTATATCTTTTCTACCATGTCTTTCTGCATGCATTCTTGGCTTGGATATCTCCTTCAAACATGTCTTTTAGATACTTCCATATTTTGTAGGCTTTATCTACTTTCTTGATCTTTGAAAACTCACTGTCAGATAAGGCAATGATAAGGGCTTCTTTGGAAATTTCATTTTGAGTGAACATTTCCTTTTGTTTAATAGTTGCATCTTCTTTTACAAGATCTTTTAGAGAGGGAATTTGAACCTCTTGAGTAGCTACTTCAAAAATCTCAAAACCAATGCACTGCAAATGTGTTGTCATTTTGTTCTTCCAGTCTAGATAATTATCTCCATCAAACTTAGGACTTTATTTTCTAAAGAATGCCATCTGATCAACCTCAAGCTATTAAAATTTCTCTCTGACACACTTGGCTCTGATACCAATTGTTAGGAATAGTCCCAAGAGATAACTGAGAGGGGGGGGGGTGAATCAGTTATCTACAAGATTCAATTCTTTATCCAATTAAGTATAGAATAACATTAAGCACATACACAATAAGATAACACTTAAAACAACACCACAATTTGGTTACGGGGAAACCCAAATAGGTAAAAACCCTGGTGGGAATTAGCACCCACTATAAAATGCACTAGAGTATAATGATCCTTGTTAGAAGATCTTTCAACACTGTTAGGAGTTGATCTTTACAATGCATGAAGTATAGTGACCTGGTCAAGGGCCGGACCCTGTTAGGAGTCTTTTACAAATAACCTTGTTAAAGGTGAGGACACACTGCTCAAATGGTGAATGTTGCAACCTTCTGTATAATAGATACACACTATATCTAATCTTGGTGAGCTGGGAAGTAGACCTGTTGTCTTCATTAGTTCTAATGAATAGCATATACTCTTTGCTTCTTCACATAGATTTTCAACCGATGATTGATTCAACTATACTATCTTAGTACATTCACATTTTCTGCTCTTCTCTCTCAATCACACTTAGCGATCACAACTGATCGGCTAAAAGTATCCTTCTCTAAATGATATAATCAAGTTGGCCTATTAGAACCTTCTTGAAATAATAATAGAGAAACAATATAACTCTTCAACAAAATCTCCAACGGCTAAACTAAGCACGCAACACAAAAAGGACCGCTCAACTCAATATGAGTAGATGCATCGCTTCACACTATAGGCTCCACCAAATTAACTAAAAATTTACTTACAAGCTGAAATATGTTATGTGCTCTTAACCAAACATTCTTAACTCATCACCAAACATGAAACTAAACATGCATATCAAAATGATGGGCACAACTATTGAAACAATATAAATAATGTCGGCTCCATCAGATAAACTCTAGAAACTGTAACTGGTGAATATAAACATCATAACTCAACTTGTACTACATAAATAACTCCACATCCATAAAAATGGCTCCAAAAACATGTCTACAACACAAATATAAATGCACAAGGCTCCAACATAACCATATTGAGAATCACATATAGAACTCTGCTTATAACACTATCAGGAACACTACTGTTACAAACAACTACACAACTGTCTATACTTAGAATCAACCTTTGCGTCTATGATATCATGCTAATAACATATCCATACAACATATGCTCAAGGCTATCTGCATAGAACTACAACACATGCTGCTTACCATATGTTGTCATAAATGACAAATATACAGTCAGCGCTGGCTTGCCGGCAAATATCCAATAATATTATGTAAACCAATGCCAGAATCCTTAGTTTGGGATCATAACTAGATACTATCCAATGTTTGGAGTTGTGGAAGCAAGTTTGGAGGGTACTTTCTTTGTAAAATAGCCTAATTAGGTCTAGGAGAAAAAGTGGAGCAATAATTTTACATACACTTGGTCCAAAGGAGTCATAGTTGATTTTGAAGTATGTTTGATAATTCAAAAAGGGCATTTGGAAGTGTATTCATTTTTAAAAGTTTGCATGGGAAAGTTTTGAGAAAATTGCATATTACTCATTTGATAGGGCTACAAGGTAGGATGCCTAGTTTGGGACAACAATTAAAGAATTTGATCAAAAGGATGCCTAGTATTTTTGGATAAGATGTGGAGTCTCTTGGTCTTGGAGTGAATTGATCTTTGGCTCTACATCAAATTGGTATTAGAGTGAGAAGATTTGGGAAATGAATCCTAGATAGGTGGAGATGGCATTTAAAAAATCAGAGAAAGAGTTGATAAATTTGTTGGAGTTCCTAAATGATGAGAAGAAAAGTGATGAAGTAAAGAGGAAACAAAGAGAAGAAGAAATGATAATGCAAAGAATGGAAAGAACATTAGAGGAGAATGAGGCCAGAATAAAGAATCTTGTAGATATCCTAGTGCAAAAACAAGAGGATCAAGAATCCAATGTTGAAGGGGTTGAAGGAGATATAGAAGATAGAGATGTTGGTGAAGACAACAAGGAGTCAAGTCTTTAAGGGCTTGAACATGAAGATGCAGTTATGATTGGGATTGTGTTATGTTCTTTGAATGTAGAAATGGGCACTATACAACAATGTACCTTGAAGACAACACAATAGTAGGATAATGATGTAGCCTTAGAAATTGTAGATGATTTGGTATGCCAAGGAGAATTGTAGAAAGAATAAGATAATCAAATTTATGATATGGTCTCATATGAAGAGACTCAAGTTGGTATGGTAGGCCATGAGAAGGCCAATGAATTTGTGAGTTATCCTAGCATGGAGATGAGATATGTTGGTGACAAGGAAAAAAGTTATCTTTGGATGGTAAGTTTGATTATGTTGCAGGTATATATAGAGATGTTGGCCATGATGAAGATGTTGGCGAGTAATGAGCAGTAAAAGGTACTAATTTTTCCCATGGGAGGCAAGCCCAAAGTAAAGATGAAGAGGAGCAATGACAAGAAGCATCAAGAAAGGATTCCATGGATCATGCATGGTGATCCATTCAAACCAAAGGTGAAGATGAGGTATATTTTATTCATAACATGTTTTATTGTAGAAATCATTTCCAAGAGGACTTGGAAAACTTTCAAATTGGGGAGTATGGTACAGGAGCACCATGAGGCCTAAAAGCATACTAGGGGTCTCTTGAAGATTTGAAGATAACTGAGGCCATGTGTGGTCATTTTATTTTATAATAAGACCTATAAGGTCATTTTATAATGTACTAATGGCCATCAGTTCCATTTTGATGTAATTGGAGTCATAATGTAAGTGTTAAAAGATGCCAAAGTTGGCAAAATAGGACCAACAAAGCAAAATGTGGCAAGATGATGCCTAAATGGGTCAATTAAGATTTTGAGGGTTTAAACATTGTAATAAGGTCATAAAATGATAAATTCAAAAGTTAGAGGTCAATAGGAGTTTATTTATTTAGTTTTAAAAATTTGAATTTTTAAATACCAACAGTTAGTTGGTTTTGGGCGGGTATGCCTAAAATAGGTGTTTAGTTGAGTTTTATGGAAACAAACCAATCTTGGTCAGTTGAGGGAGTTAGGGGAAGGTTATATTAAGCCATGTAAGGAATTTTATATGTAGAGAGAGGCTTGGTATGGCCATTGTACAGACTATCCCAAAGAATAGTAATAAAACTAATTTTTCTTGCATTTCCTTCTATTTGTTTGATGATTTCTTGATTTCGGTTGATTTTCTTCTCATGGTGGATGGTATGAGAAATTATTAAGTTGGTTTGGACCATAAATTGTATTCTTTAATAAAAATTGTGTTCAAACACTTCCATTTGTTGCTGACTGTTCCTTATATTTTGAGTTTTATCATTGGTTTGAAGGCCAAAAATGAAATCTAGAGCCATTCCATGAATGTAGGACCTTGATTCTCATGGAATGGGCTCTCATTAATGTGTATGATATTAATACAAACATATAATGTGAAGGAGAGTGGTTTTGGGGGTCTATACCATGACTGTCCCCTAGGAAAGAGCATGAAATGTGTGCCAATAGTATAACACCAGAGGATCTGCCTTAACAAGGGTATAATTTTATGTTACAAAATGTTGAGATATGTCCTAAATATGGTGAATCAACTTTATTTGGATCTGGAAGTGATCAGAAGTGGGAGATCTAGAAAGCCCTAGATTATGGGCCAATTTGATGAGGGTTTTGTAGTTTGCCTATGTGGGGAGTGGTATTCTACAAACCAATGACAAAATTATTAGTTTGGGATCATAAAAAGATACTTTCCAAGGTTTCGAGTTCTCTCAACCAGTTTAGAGGGTACTTTCTTTGTAAAATGACATAATTAGGCCTAGGAGCAAAAGTGGAGCAACAATTTTATGTACACTTGGTACAAAGGAGTGATAGTTGATATTGAAGTATATTTGATAAAATAAAAAAGGGTATCTAGAAGTGTATTCATTTTTTCAGGTTGTTTGGGAAAGTTTTGATAAAATTGTAGATTACCCATTTGACAGGGCTACTAGGTAGGAGGCCTAGTTTGGGACATCAATTAGAGAATTTGATCAAAAGGGTTTTTTGGGCATTTGGTACCTATTAAATCAAGTTTAAATAGTTGTGATAATACCCTAGGATGGATTGGGAAAAATCTTGGGGGTTTGGAGTTGCTTAACCCTTATTGGTGCAAGAAGGCGTAGTGGAGAAACTAGGAAACATAGTGTTTTTGGATAAGATGTGGAGTCTCTTGGTCTAGGAGTGAATTTGTCTTGGTATATGCATTAGTAACCCCTCAGAAAATAATGGACCATATTTTGAACAAACATCATCCCCAGGAAAAGAAGGAATATTCAGTCCTTGCGACCTTAGGGAAGGATCATGAGACAATGCATGTTGTCATGGAAATAGCCCAAATTGAATCCACCGACAAGTTAAATCAATTGAATGTATCTGACTTCATGATGAATAGGATAGAAATTGGCCCCCTAGGCATGAGAAGAAAATCTAGATGTTAGAATTTTCCCACTAATAGGTGAAAGAGAAATTGGATAAAGATAAACAAGAAAAGGATAGATTGAAGGCAATCATTTCTCAACTTTCTAACTATCTCAAGAAGGTTCTTATGCCCCTATCATCTTAACATACATCTTCTTCTTTTGATATTGTAGATTAGACATCAAATGAGAACCAAAACCCAATCACAACGTTACATGAAGACATACATATGGTTAAGATTAGAAGGGACTAGATAGAAGATCTTAAAGTTTGAGGGTTACCCCTAATTCAATGCCTTGGTTCCTTATATAAATTCTGTTGCAAATGAAGGATAGTTTGAATCATGACATCATGATCATCAAGGAAGAGGTAACCACTTATGAAAATTTATTTTCAATTCTCATAGAGGTTATGGATATGAAAGTGGAAAATGTAGTCAAATTGGGACTATTACAATCACCTAATGATCCACTACAAAAATGGATGTAATCTATAACTTTCAAGTGGAAGTGTGTGACCAAAACCCTTAAACATCTAAGGAAAATCATCAATAGCTTGCAAGAAGACATTCTGAGAACTGAAAAGTATTTCATCAATTTGGGGTGTAATTCACACCAAGGAAAGGGAAAGGATGTCATAGATATTAATAATATGGAAGAGGCTTACCAAGAGCATATCAATAGAATAACCAATCCTGTAGTATATCAGAGGATAGAAATACAAAACATCACTCAGATTGACACCTTGCTATCTAAAATCAGCAACAAAATGAAAGATTATGAAGCGAAAGTAGAAAATATGCAGGAAAACCACCTCTACTGGACTACTAAAAATGACAATGTCACGGTGTCAGAAGATGAATATTTGATGCATGTCATAGAAGCCCTCCAATGACTCAAATCAAGCCAAGGGGCTCCTGCAGATGTGTCAGTTAAAAAGGGAGAAGAAGTGAAAGCCTCCTAGCAGAAGCATGATTGCTTTTCTATTTTTATGTTTCTCTACTTAAACATTTGTCCTAATTATGTCAATTATTTTCAAGATTTTGTTATGTAATCACATGGGTAGGCGAATGGACTATATTAATCTATCTTGAACATTTTACAAGGATCGACTATTTTTAATTCAATTTCCCCTTGTAGTTGTGACAACTATGTGAGAATCAAAATTATTTTATGGTTTTTGTTCATTTGTAGATTAAGATTTATAGTTGAATGAATGGATGTACAATAGACAAGATAAATTGGTTAGAGATATCAAACCGTGTTTTGAATTTTTTTTTATCATAGAGTGATCTGTCAATCACTATTTATTTCCCTCCTTGTATGTTCATGTTGTTTAAAAAATTTACATTTTTCAAATACTCTAGTTGTATGTATGATATTTATGATTGTGAAGATATATATGCAAAAATAAATTGGTGATTTAAACTATGTTAGTTTCTTTACAGTTGTGAGCAAGCTCGCATAGCATTGAGCATTCCTTTTATTAAAATTTGTATTGTATTGTGGATATATCATGGTGATGAATGTCCATTAATGGCCTCTTTTTCTCTCTGGTTAAGAGCATACCCCATTTTGAATAATTTATATTTTCATTCATTGCACATCTATATTTAGGGAGTTATACCTATGAATTCAGAGAATAAACTATTTTCTAGTTTGTTCAACCATTGTTAATAGAAAGGCCTTTAGCAAGGGTTTGAGTCATATTATAAAAGGGGCCAATCTATTAGCCAACAATGTGATATCAGTTCTAATGTATAAAGTAAGTACATGGATAAAATAGCAAGAGGGAACTTACCTTGAAAATAAGAAGAGGCCAATGGACCTAATTTTGGCTATCGTAGAGCTGTCAAAATTAGGTAAAGTTCTGGATCTGTAACTCTAGCACCTGAAACTTTCATTTGTGAAAATATCAGGCCTAGAGGACAAGGTTGAAAATGGTGACCTTGTCTAATACAAGGGTGAAGATTGTGGCATTTTCCTTTTGAATCTGAAACTAATTAAATCTGGAGGGTACTTGTAATTGGTTATGATACTTCTGAATCTAGATCTGAGACTCTACAACATGTTCCTGCACATAGATAAAAAGGAAAAAAGGTTGTGGAAAGAGGATTTCCTTGGTCAAGCTCCTGCATAGGATTCAAACTTGAAAGACAATTTAAATTGCATAAGGAAAGTACTATAAACAAGTTAAATGTAAGTATTCATCTTGAACTTGCCAAACCTAGATCTCGAATGTATGTATGCTTTAATTGAGAAGGAGAATGTGTGGATCTTCTTGCTAGCTTGATAATTCCTCTACTTGGCCATCATGGGAGAGAAACTTGCATCAATTAGAGAATATTTCCTTTGCTTGAATTGATATTGAATAGATGGATACTTGGATATCTTCAATGGGCACTTGCCTTCAAATCTTGAATCGAAATCCTCAATTGCACAACTTGAAATCACCAAATAACTTATATGTAATGTTGTAGGTAATTATGGATTGTTTTCACATAGAATAGATAGTAATGGATGTCAAAATGAGAGGCCTTGATGTCCTTTTATACTCATTTTAGGATTCAATATTTTCAGGTTGACCACAAATAAAGATTTGGAAGAAACACTCCCACATTTAGCCTAGATCTCACTAAAGCTTAAATCTCTAGGACAAGGTTGCAAATGGAATCCTTGTATGGGAAATTATTTGAAGTTGGCCTAGGCCTAGAGAAGTGTGATACATTTTAGGGGAAGAAAATAAATGAAGCAGGAATCAAGAATAAATCCATTCATACCTAGAAATCACCAAAATGGGGCCTAAAAGGTCCTAGAGCCTCCATTTGGGTGCTAACTTTTTAGGATTGTACATTTAGCCCCACTATAGTGGGAGTATGAGACAAAATCATGTGCATGATAAAGTAGATCGAATGCATAGGATGATCTCACCAAGTTCAAGGAGACAAGGAAATATCAAGCCCTCAAGTGACTTAAGTCCTCATCAAATCCAAAAACATGATAAGAGAGACACCTCTTAAAAGTGAGTGAGTGAGAGAGAGAGAGTGTGTGATTACCTAGCCTAGTGAGATTGTTTGTCTTAATTTGAACCACAAAAATAAAGTACCTTAAAAGATAGCATTGAAATTTATAGCATTTGTGTGATGGTAGTTCAATCCATCAAGGATATGTCCTTAAGGAAAGTGTATCCAATAAGGGATCTAGAAAAGAACAACCTGTCCTAAGGGAAAGGTAAGATTCATTAGGGATCAAAAAGAGAGGGAGGATTTGTCCTTAAGAAAAGTATATCCAGTAAGGGATCCAAAAGGAGATCTATCCTAAGGGAAGGTAAGCTTCCTTTGGGATTGAAAAGAGGAGGATATGTCCTCAAGGAAAGTGTATCCATTAAGGGATCCAAAAGGTGACCTATCCTAAGGGAAGGTAATATTCCTTAGGGATTGAAAAGAGGAGGATATATCCTTAAGGAAAGTGTGTCCATTAAGGGATTCAAAATAGAATTGAATCAATGCATGTGTGGAAAATGTGAAATATAGAGTGGAGTGTATGCCTCGATGTTAAAGCGGTTGGAAATTCCTTAATGGGAGCAATTGCTTTAATAGAGTGTACATGCATACACAAGAAACATTTCCACTATGGAATGCCCCTACAAAAGGACAAATCAAGGGAAATGAGGACATGATAAAACAAAGCATGAAAGAGATCTACTAACTCTGGGGTTAGTATGATCATATGATAACATGTGAAATATTGTATCAAAATAAAATGTCGTCATCCCCCAAAGATAGTAGAACTACAAGAACAATGGAAGAAAATAATGTAAGAGTTACAAAGAAGAGTCTTTTTGGGTCCACATCATAGAGAGTGAAAATAATAGGTAGCTACCATTTTGCATCATCCCAATGAGACAACACAAAGGAACATTTACAAACAATGACACAGACACAACATAAAATGTAACAACATATAGAAGAAGAGAGATTCAAATATAAGAATATTTATAACATTGCGATTCCTTTATCACCTTGTGCCAACAGAGTAAAAAGGGTCATTTAAAGAAATATAAATAAAATATGTAATAAGTAGCACATCATGAGGGAGTCACATTATAATAGGAAAACACATAGAATATACTGCACATGAGGAGCTAGTCAAGTGTATCGCCTACATCCCCATCTCAGTCTATAGTGTTTAGGGAAGGTGGGAAACTCACAAGAGAAGCAACATCAAATATGATAGACGGAACAATAGCCAGTTCCAAACAAGGACCATGTTGTGAAGATAGGTAACTGTGTCTATCACTAAGAGTGATAGATAATTTTTGTGAAAGCATAGCTGGTAAATCATGATCAATATCAATAGTCTTAGATTCATTAGAATCACTAGCATGAATATCATTGTTTGCATCAAGAACATCATCATTGAGAGTAACTTATTCATCCAAATAAATGTAATAGAATCTAAGATACGAATAAGATTTTCATGTTTGTTCATTTTAATCTTGTTTATATTCACTTCCTTCATCAGCTCAAGCATGGGTTGTTCAAAGGGAAGTGAAGCATGAGGAGGTGTATGAGGTGAAACAATATTTCTAGAAGCATGTTGATGGGCTCTTGCATGATGCTTGTTATGGTGGTTATGAGCATGACAGTTGTGTTTGGTTTTGCTAGAAATTTGGTTTGGGATAGGATCAATCAACATCTCATTTTTTCTTCTTTGGTATGAAGAACATATAGAACCACACTAGGTTGAGAGATGGTATATGTATAAGAAATAAGAAGAGGAGGTATAGGTGGTGTGGGAAGTAGTCCACATTTAGGGTCAAGAGATAGAACATACTTGGGTTTTCTAGGTTCACAAATATTGCGGACCTTGTAGTCTTAGTATGATCAAAAGAGATGGTCAGAAAAAGCTTGAGTTATTTGAGGCATAGAAGGCCAAAACAAATCACGGTCAACTAAGTCTCAAGGCACTAAAGGCTGATAACAACTATGGTTAATAGTCATTATTTCTCCCTTATGAGTAAATTTAAGGTATTTATGAATAGGATAAGTGATGGATTTCATGGAGTTAATCCAAGGAAGACCAAGTTTGACTTGAAATTGATCAGAAGATGGTACAATAGTAAGGCAAAATCTATGGTTTTACTACAAACTTCAACAGGAAATGAAATGGAACCATGGGAAGGATAAAGGAAACCATTGTGTTTGGATCCTAATAATGGATACATAATATAAATAATGTTGTAATATTTTACTATAAATATGTTCTTCATTTATCATATTTACCATACAAGTGGTATCAATAAGGACACCACAGGAAGGAAGGCCATCAACCCTTGTGACAATGTATAGGGGACCATCAGGTGCTTTAATTATCTCATAAGAGTAAAAGGTAATGCGAGTCTTAGGTGAAGGTTTATCTTTATCTTTAGGTTTCTCATCTTTATTGACCACATGATTAGCCTCATAAATTTTGTCATTATAGTTAATGCAAGGTGAAGAAGAAGAAAGTTGGGTTTTGATAATTGTGTTGGTTGAATGAGAGGGAAAAGGGTTGGTATAGATTTGAAAGTTTTGGTTAGGAGGTGAAACATATTTATATCCATTATTATTGTCACCTTACACATATGTAGAATTGAAATCAATAAGGTCTTGAATAGTAGTTTTCAACTAGTAAAACCTCTCGGTATCATGACCAGGTTGATGATGGTATTGATAGAAACATTTTTGATCAACTTATTTGGATTTAGGTTTAGATGGATCAATGGGTTTGAGAGGAGGAACACATTAGAATTAATTAACTTCAACATCATATTATGCAAAGATTCAGAAATTTGAGTAAAATTACAAGTAGGTTTAAAAATAGATGACAAAGGAGCCACACCTTTGGATGTTGTTGCCACTTGTTCATCAATAGTATTGAATGAGTTGTAGATTTTGATAAAGTTTTTTGGTTTTTGAAACTTGTTGAAATTGGAACAGGTGTTGTTGGTGTAATTAATTATTCCTAATTACACTTTACTTAATCTTACTTAGGTTAATGCTAGTAGTTTGTGATTGAGACACCTAGGAGTGTGCACATCTATTAAGCACATGGTGTAGGGGAAATTCCACTTTTGGTGTGATAGTTGTCTTCACATACCTCATTGTGTGTGAGATCCACCTTTCATGCTCTTATCACATTATCATCCTAATCCATTGCACATACTTTATTGCATAATAGAGGATGATCCACATTTGGTGGACATGTGATTACACCTAGCATAGGAGATAGCTTATCAACTCCTTATCATTCTCTCATATCACCTTTCCTATATAAGGAGGCCTATTATGTAATCATTTCACAACATTGAAACATTCATCAATTCAATCAAGGTGAATTCATTGGATCTATTCAATCCATCTTTGCATTCATATTTTCTCTCTTGTGCTTTTCTTCAACCTCTAGATCCTTGGTTCAATATTTTCTATTTGCAAGTTCTTACATGGTATCAGAGCCATTGGAGTGTTTTTAATTAGCCGATTTGAAGAGAGCTTGATGTAAGCTTTGAAGGTCCAAATCTTAGATCTGAGAACCAATGTGTGATAGAGGCATCTTGGAGCAGATCTGACCTCACCATTGCGTCTGGGAGGCTGTTTCGGTTAAGATCGACTATAAATTTGCCTATATTAGGTGAAAGTCAAATTTGAGGCAAATTTTTTTTACAAATTGGACCGTATGGCCCGATCTGTCCTCTTTGGTATGATTTTGAAAAAAAAATATTATTTTTTATTTCGGTTTATTATTTCTAAATTTTTTCCTACAAAATTATTGTTCCACGGGGTTGGTACGGCCCCTGTGTCGGAGAATATTCTATCTCTACGACACGCACATCAAATAGACCACAGGCTCTGTACAGCACCAAAAGGACTGAGCGCTCAAGCCCGTAGATTGCCTTTCCTTTTTGTTTATGCCGGGGGGCCTTTGCATTTAAAAAGGGTTTAAAACCCCTTAGCACTGTGCATGTGGGACTAAAAGTCCCACCGCAGCTCCTCAACCGCCACCTCCTTCGGCAGCAGCACCTCCGTCACCAGTTTCCACAGATAGCTCCGAAGTGGTCCTCTCTACAGATGTGACCCTACACCACTCTTCTCCTCCACCTGGTCACCGTGGTCACCTCAGCCCAAGTGGTGCCAAGATCTCCTTCGCTCGGTCACCGCGGTCTACTACCCGATAGTTTTCATCACCCGCTATGCTCACCACCGATAGTGCCGCTACTCTGCTCCTCAATGCCACCGTGACTACCCACCGCCGAAGACAGTCAGTGCTACCTTGCCACTTTGCCTAGTCAGCGGTGCTTACTGTTAGCGCTATCTCAGCCGCTTGAGGTCATAGTCAGCGCCAACCACCTATCCCTTTGTGACATGCAGACAAACCTGAACATGCCACATGGCATAGGCCACATCAGTATGCCATGTCACCTAACCAGTCATCTACCATATGGTACAGATAGGCCACATTAGCACCACGTCAGCTGAAGGAGGCTTTTTTACTGACATAACCCGACACACGAGCCTAAAATTGATGGCCATCTAGCCGTCAAAACTAGGCAAATTGGGTTATTTTGATGGCCATATGACTATCAAATTTAACCTCATGAATTTATGACATCATCAGGGTTTGGAAATTTGACTGCCTTCACCATATGCATTTTTGATTTGACAGTCCAACTTTGAGAGGCAATAACTTGGTCATTCGGGCTCCAAATTAGGTGCAATTTTTTTTGAAATTAGGTAGAATTTCCTGAACTTTCCAGTGGTGGTGTTGATTTTGCATTTTTTTGGCTTGATTTGTCAAAAATTGCAGATCTTGTTGATTGTTCTTGTTTGTTCCTGATTTCTACAACTTCCAAGGCTTCGTTTGGGCACATACGATAACATTTTGAGGTGAAATTTTTTTTGAAAGTGCATGATTTTTTGTCTACTTTCCAGATTTGCAATCAGATTTGAGTGATTTTGGGTAGAAATATCACTTTTAGAAATAGGTCATTTTGGGGCTATAGTTGCACTTGGTTAATCCTTGGATTTTAGTTTTTTGATTTGCATCGGTCATTTGAAGGAGATATCAGTAGTTATCAGTCATTATTTGGTGTCAATATGGATAATTCAAAGGTTGAAATCCTCACTCCATATAACTACCATGAATGGAAAGTTTCTTTAAGTGATCATTTGTTGAGTCTTGGATTTCTTAGAATGACTCTTGGGTAGGATCAAGAACCTCAAACAAGTGTTACAGAAAGGCAAAAATGGTTTGGTAGAAGGGATAAAGCACTTGGCTCTCTTAGATCATCCATCTCTCGTGACTTGCACTATCATATTGCATCTTGCACACATCCTCATGATGCTTGGGTCACATTGGAAGGACTCTTTGGTAAACCTGATAGAATGAGAAAATTTAGATTAGAGAATGATCTCATAGGTCTCAATCCTAGTGATTTTGACAATATTCAATATTTTTTCTCTAAGTTCAATTCTATTAGATTGAAGCTCTCTTCATGTGGTATTGTTAAAGGGGATGAACAATTTATCTTTTCTATGCTTTCCAAGCTTGGTCCTGATTATTCTATCTTTGTTTCTTCATTCTATGCTACTATGGATGCTCTTGGTAGTGCATACAAATTGCCCTCTCTTGATGAATTTGTAGCGCAGCTCACAAGGGATCAAGCAAAGTTGGCACACATGGGTCAGTTGAAGCCTTCCACACATCAAGCATTGATTGCAAGTGAGTCTACATCAAAGGCTTCTAATGGCAAAGGAAAGAAATAAAACAAGGATCCTAAGCCTCATGACAAAGGTAATGAATCTTCTTCACCAAAAGGTACTGAATCCAAGTCCTCTTCAAGAGAGGAATCATCTAGAAGAAAGAGAGATAAATGTGCATATTGTCAAAAGTTAGGACATGATGAGCATAAGTGTTTTCAAAAGAAGATTGATGAGCTAACTCACATTATTTAGAAACACAACATTAAGTTTCCCTCATCAGTGTCTGCTCCTTCTACACAATCGGCAGCTTCTACATCTTCATCATCATCCAAAGATAAAGGTAAAGGACAAGCACTCATGGCTTCCACACATCCTGAGCAAGGTAAATGGCTTCTTGATTCAGGTGCATCACATCATATGGCATCTTCTATGGATATGTTTTATTCTATTTAGCCTTTTAATTCTCCTAATATTTTGATGGGTAACAACACATTCATGAGAGTTTTTGGGAAAGGTTCTATTCCTATGGGAGAAGGGACATTTAATGATGTTCTTTGTGTACCATCCTTGACCACTAATCTCCTTTCTATTTACCAAATTACACATGGGGCACAAGGTAAAATTGTTGAGTTCACTCCTGATTTTGTCTACATTAGGGACATGGAGACTAGAGATGTCATAGCTATGGGAGTTGTTGATCATACATCTTTCTTGTATTCTTTTTCAAATTTTGTTGATAATGATGATGATATTAATGATGTACCCATCCCTTTGAACAAGGGATAATTATGAGGAGACTTTTGGGCACTTGAATCATTTTGTTGTTGAGGCAAGTGTTGATCTTCCTACTCCTCCACTTCCTGCTTCTTCAGACATGAGCTCTACTATTCAACAGGATGATCATAGTGTTTCAGATCTTGTGGAATGTGATGACTACTTGGATGCATCTTCAACATTTGTTGATTCTCATGATGCAAATTTGGAAGACATACATGAGGGGGTTTCTCTTTCCCTTGATGATAGTTTCATCATAGCTAGGGACACTTCTTCACCTTCTTTGGAGATTGGTGTACTTGATTCTTCTCCTTCTTCACTTGATTTGTCACATGAAGTGATAGATTCTTTGAGCTTGGAGATTCCTACTCAGTCTTCAGAGATTCATGCATGGAGACCTACATCTTCTTCCTCATTCCATTTGCACATGGATTGTCTTCTTCATCATTTGATGTATCTATTTCTTCCCAAGGGGAGACATGTTTCTTTTAAGCATTGGCTTATCTATTGTTTGTAGGTACTCTTCATCAACATGGGAGCTTCTACATTATGGGGGGGATATCTTGTCTCCAACTATCCTTCTTATGGGGGGATACTTCTTTGTATATACATGATGTATGTAGTTCTTGGGGGGTCTTGAGCACTCCATCCATCCATGCATCTTGTTTTCTTCTCTCTTTTTTGGGGAGGGTTTTTCCCATGAGGTTTTCCCTCTTCTCCACTTTATGAGAGTTATGTATTTCATGTATTTTGTACATGGGTACCTAACATGGCCTAGTTGCCAGGACCCATCTTGCATTGTGAGTTTAAGTGCATTCCCCTTAGTTACACTTAAGGGAGGGTGTTGGTGTAATTAATTATTCCTAATTACACTTTACTTAATCTTACTTAGGTTAATGCATTGCATAGTAGTTTGTGATTGAGACACCTAGGAGTGTGCACATCTATTAAGCACATGGTGTAGGAGAAATTCCACTTTTGGTGTGATAGTTATATTCACATACCTCATTGTGTGTGAGATCCACCTTTCGTGCTCTTATCACATTATCATCCTAATCCATTGCACATACTTTATTTCATAATGGAGGATGATCCACATTTGGTGGACATGTGATTACACCTAGCATAGGAGATAGCTTATCAGCTCCTTATCATTCTCTCATATCACCTTTCCTATATAAAGAGGCCTATTATGTAATCATTTCACAACATTGAAACATTAATCAATTCAATCAAGGTGAATTCATTGGATCTATTCAATCCATCTTTGCATTCATATTTTCTCTCTTGTGCTTTTCTTCAACCTCTAGATCCTTGGTTCAATATTTGCTATTTGTAAATTCTTACAGGCATCAATCTTATCAACAAGAACATGCACCATTGGAGTGATGCTCTTAAATTGACTCACTTATAGTTGATAATGATGAAGCACTACACATAATTGAGAAAAGGAAGATAATTCAAAAAGAAGTATCTTATCTCTTATGTATTTTTGTAAATTATAAATAAAATGTGTTGCACATCAACATCAAGACCATGACAAGAAATCTAAGCATGAAAATGCTTAAATTTACCAATGAAATCACTAAATTTTTCTTTAACACCTTTTTTAAAATGCATTAAATCAGTCAAATAAATTTGAGGACCAATGTTGTTTTGAAATTGTTGAATGAAAGCATTAGCAAACTTGGGAAAGGAATCAATGGAATAAGGAGGCAAATAACAATACCATTGCAAGTCTTTGTCTCAAAAGGTTCTAGTAAATTTTTTATATATGAACCTATGGTCATGAGTGAAATCACTACACAAGGTTTGAAAAGTATTTACATGAGTCAAAGGATCACCCCTACCATTATAGTTCTCAAGATGAGGAATCTCAATATTTTGCGGGATAAAAACACATATGATCCCCAAAGACAAAGGAATAGCAATATCAAAAGAAGGAATATTAAAATTGGATTGATTCATGGAGGTAATTTTTTGTTTCAAAGAAGACATTGTTTAATCCAAGATATTAATAGTAGAATCGATAGAAGAAATGGTAGGAGGAGGAACATGGGAAATTCTAGGACCATTGTTGGAAATTGAAGGAATGGTTGAATAGAAAAAAAGAGACACTATGGAAGGAATGGAAGGAATAATAGGATTAGGAAGACTCACATGTGTAGGATAGTAATTTTGGATTGAATTTCTTATGATAGGTGGAGTAAAGATGGGCACACTAGGAATAGAAGTAGAGATAGGAAAATAGGTCTCAACACTTTTAGTAGGTGGAATGAGGCCTAAATTTTTAGCACAATCCATAAGAGGTTTGACATTGGTATGAATAAGATGATAAATTCTACACAATATGTTAAAACCATGCTCATCATTATGAATAAGTTTCATTATGCCTTCTACATTGGAAAGGGCCTCAAGATTGTGATTTTCTTGAGCTAGCCATTGTTCATAATTTTCAAAATCATGGGAAAGTTTGTGGAATTGGACATGATAAATCCTTAAGGCTTCATCTTCATCATGATAATAATGAGAAGAGTTATTCTCTGTGATAAGATTGATGTCATTAAGATGTATGTTGGTCTCATCAAGATTCCTAGGAAATGAGGGTTCAGGATCAAAGGAAGCCATAAGTCTATGAATTATTCTAATAAGAATGTTATATGTTGGAATAAAAGTGATAAAAATCATGCAAAAGGGAATGATAATTCAATGCTATTATGCAATTTTAAGGAAATATGCAAAAAGAGAGTTTTTTTAGGACAAACACATTAACTATCAAATTCAAAATAGATATGAATTCATACAATGTAACAAATATGGAATGTAAATAGTGACTATCAAAATGAATACATCGTAGATCTAGATATCTAAATGCAAAGAAAGGAAATCTAGCACCAAAATTAGAATAGAAATATTATAATTTAGGTTCAAAAAAATGTACAATAAAAAATGGTGAACCATCTAATGCTATGAATGATAAATAGCTCACCAAATTGTTGTTTTGTAAGTTAGTGGAAATTTCCTTCCAAAGGCTCACCCTCAAACAAATCATATTAGCACAACCTAAAAAGAATGAAGGGGTGCTAATGCAAGATCCAAGTGAGAGTGGGAAATTGGGGTTAACTTTCCCTTTATGTGATAATGAAAATGTAATGTAAATGTGTGTGAGAGATAAAATGTGTGAAAGGATATTGATACTATGATAAAAGAAATGAAAACTAGAAATATATGATATCAGATCTGATGTATAAAGTAAGTACAAGGATAAAATAGCAAGAGGGAACTTACCTTGAAAATAATAAAAGGCCAATGTAACTTCTAAATAGATTTTGGTTGTTGCAGAGCTGTCAGAATCAAGTAAGGTTTTGGATGTGGAACTCTGGCACATGAAACTTTATCTGTGAAAATATTAGACCTAGAGGACAAGGCCATAAATGGTGACTTTTTCCAAGTAAAGGGTAAAGATTTAGGCCTTGTCCTTTTGACTCCAAAATTGATGAAATATAGAGGGGACCTATAACTGGTTCTAATACTTCTGAATCTAGATCTAAAACTCTAAAACCTATTCCTACACAGAGAAAAAAGGGGAAAAGATTGTGGAAAGGGGATTGACTTGGTCAAGCTCATATATAGGAATCAACCTTGAATTAGAATTGAAATTGCATAAGGAAATTACTATAAACAAGATAAATGTAAGTATTCACCTTGCAAACAAAACTCTCATGGATGGATGTTAGGATCTAATAAACCCACAAAGATGCTTGTATGTATACTTAATATGTATAATCAAGGATGTCTTCATAAATGAAATGGATCTAAACTTGGAAATGCTAGATCTCAAATGTATGTATGCTTGAATAGAGAATGAGAATGTGTGTATATTCTTGCTACCTTGAGAATTCCTCTACTTGGCCATCAAGGGAGAGAGACTTGCATCAATTAGAGAAGATTGATTTTTCTTGAATTGATCTTGAAGAAATGGAGACTTGGAGATCTTCAATGTGTTCTTGCCTTAAAATCTTGAATCCAAATCCTCAATTGCACAACTTGAAACTTTTCTTACACTTGGAATCACCAAATATTTTGCATGTAATGTTGTTTTTAATCATGTATTTATTGCACATAGAATGGATTGTAATGGATGTAAAAATGAGAGGCATTGATGTCCTTTTATACTCATTTTGGGATTGAACATTGTTGTCTTGACCACAAATAAAGATTTGGAAGAAACACTCCCACATGGGGCCCAGAGCTCACCAAAGCTCAAAGCTCTAGGACAAGGCCACAAATGGTGGCCTTTTTTGAGCAGTGATTTGAAGCTATCTAAGGCCTAGGGAAGTGTGATAGGTTTTGGGAGAATAATATGAATGAAGAGGGAATCAAACATAAAGCCATTCAGACCTAGAAATCACCAAAATGGGGCGTAACAGGTCCTAGAGCCTCCAGTTATGGGTGCCAAATTTTTAGGATGGTACAACTAGTTACTTTTCATTCATTTTTTAGTTGTTGTCCTAGAAATTTACTACTCTTGTAGCCATTGGAAATCCCTTCTTGTGATTGTTCTTGTAGCCAAAGTAGATAGAGAAATTTCCTATTTATTTTCCATGAATTTCATTATTTTATTTGTTTGAGTTCAGTTTAGATTGTAGTTGTTTTGGAGTATTTAAGTTGTTTACTCTCATGCACTTTACTTTCAATATCATTTCCTTTTCATTCATAGATGTCATGACTACAATTAGGTCTCTAGTGTATATATCTTGCTGACCTATTTTCAGTATACATCCCCTAGTTGATAGAAAATGAGCCTTCATGATGATCAAATTACTATTTAGCATAGATATTCAATATCTAAGTTATGGTTTTAGGACCTATTTATTGAAACTATTATAGGAGACCAACATTTTAGTTGTTGTCTTGGAGGTTGACTATTCCTGTAGCCACTTTAAATCCCTTCCTATGACTATTCTATTAGGAATAGTCCCAAGAGATAACTAAGAGGGGGGGGGGGGGGGGGTGGGGGTGAATCAGTTATCTACAAGTTTCAATTCTTTATCCAATTAAGTATACTTAAACATAAAGCATAAAAACAATGAAAGAACACTTGAACACAACACCAATATTTTGGTTATGGGGAAACCCAAATAGGTAAAAACCCTGGTGGGAATTGACACCCACTAATAAACTGCACTAGTGTTTTATGATCCTTGTTAGAAGATCCTTAACCTTGTTAGGAGTTTCTTTACAATATATTTAGTATAGTGACCTGGTCAAGGGTTAGACCCTGTTAGGAGTATTTTAAAATTAACCCTAGTAGGGGTGAGGACACACTATCTGAGAGCACACTACTCAAAGGGGTGAAGGCTACAACCTTTTGAATAATAGATACACACTATATTTGGATCTTGGTGTACTACTCTTTGACCTATTGTCTAGATCAATTCTAGTGTATAACACAAACACTTTACTTGGTCACATAGACCTTTTGCTGATGGCTCAACACTTCGCACACTCTGCTCTTCTCTTCACAATCAACTCTGTACCATGCCTTAGCAATCACAAATGACTTCCTATAAATATATTTCCACTAAATGATATAATTAAGTCAACCTATTAGAACCACCTTGAAATCATATTAGAGAAACCATAACATACTCCAATAATAATTCTGTCATCTCTACTAAGCACGGAACACATTCTGGGACCTGTCTAATATTAATAAATGTAGACACACGCTACACACTGTCGACTCTACCAAAGTAACTAAAATTTTTGCCTCAAGCTGAATTACATCATGCACTATTAACCAAACATTACTAACTCTTCTCAAAGCACTAATCCAAGGGTGCATGCCGAAAGGATAGGCACAACTCCTAAACCAATAAAATCTCTGTCGGCTCTTCTGAATAAACATAGGAAACTACTACTGGTGAATAGGGACTGCATATATTCACTTCTACTAATCATAAAACTTTGTGCCTATGAATATAACATCACTAGTATGTCTCCATCACATATCCAAACATGCAAGGCTCCATGATAAATGTATGAACAATCATTCACAGAACACTGCTTGTAACTCTATCAGGAAAACTATTGACACAACCTGCTATATAACTATCTGTACTAATAGTTAACCTCTACATCCATGATATCATGTTGATAACATGTCCATGCTATATATATTAAAATATTACTACACAAGTCTTCCACACATGCTACTTACCATATGTTTTCATCAATAACAAACATACAGTCAACACTGGCTTTCTGAAAAATCTCGGACAATCTCCCCCTTTGGCATTGATGGCAACATATGGAATGAAAAACTCCACCAATCCAAATGAACATTTCTTTTATAAAATTCTCCATTTCCTCTTCAAAACTCCCCCAAGGATGAATCCTCCATCTGCTAAAATATTCTTCAACATTCTCCATTTCCTCAACTGAACTGCTTCCATAACTGAATACTACTCCCCCTTAGTATATTACTCCTTTTACTTCTATTTTTCATGACTATATATTAATCCCCCTTGGACATAAATGGAAAAGGGAACCAATTAGTTTAAGCACTGGTACTACTCCTGAAGTAGAGTAGTCAACCATCCATCAGTCCCTGAGGACTGATGCTCTTTCTTCTTTCTTCTAAGCAGAATCAGGGAAGGGAATTACTCCCAACTTCTCCCTGAGATACTCAAAAGTATCCTTTGGCAAGGGCTTTCTGAATATTTTTGCTAACTAATCTTTAGTACTCACATAGTCCACCTTGACTTTTTTCTCTACCACTTTCTCTCTTAGGAAGTGATACTTGATCTCAATGTGTTTTATCTTTGCATGCATTACAAGGTTCTTTGACATGTTGATAGTGCTAGTGTTATCACAATGAATAACAATAGGATAATCAATCTGAATTCAAAAATCCTATATCATTTGCTTGATCCACACAATTGTAGAACAATTCAGGGCTGCTGCAACATACTCAGCTTCTGCTGTTGACTGAGAGATACAATTTTGTTTCTTGCTTGTCTAATTGACAAGTCTGTCACCAAGAAACACTGCTCCTCCTGATGTACTCTTTATATCATCAACGTATCTTGCCCAATCTGCATTGATATACACATGAAGCTAAACATTTTTTGAATTAGGACACCATAGACCATAGTCTATAGTGCCTTGCATGTATCTGGATATTCTTTTTACTGCCATAAGGTGACTTTTTTTAGGCTCTACTGCAAATCTTCCAACTATGCCAACTGCATTGGAAATATCAGGTCTAGTTTGAGTAAGATAAATGAGTTTGCCAATCATAGACTTGTACAATGTTATATCTACTGCTAGTGAGTCATCTTATTTTGTAAGCTTGCATCCAGTTATCATAGGTGTCTCTACTGGCTTGTAATCATCCATCTTGAATTTCTTTAATATCTCTTTCACATACTTGGATTGATTAATGAAAATACCTTCCTCTGTCGGCTGCACATTCAATCCCAAAAAGTATTTGATAGGTCCAATCATGCTCATCTCAAATTCGCTCTGCATCTCCTTAGAAAATTCAGCACTAAGTTTGTCATTACCTCCAAAAATAATGTCATCAACAAATATAGCTACAAGTAGTAAACCTTCAGATGTCTCTCTTAAGAATAGAATACAATCTGCTACTCCTTTCTTGAATCCAATCTTTGTTAGATATCCATCCAGTCTCTCATACCATGCTCTAGGGGCTTGCTTAAGACCGTAGAGGGCCTTCTTCAATCTACATACCATATCAGGTCTGTCTGATAAGGTGAATCCTTCTGGCTACTCAATGTATACTTCTTTCAATTCTCCATTCAAGAATGCTGACTTGACATCGATCTGATAGAGTTTGAAGTTTTTTAATGTTGCATAGGCTAGAAACAACTTAATAGCTTCTAATCTACTCACTGGTGCAAATATGTCTAAATAATCAATGCCTTCTATCTACGCATATCCCTTACATACTATCCTTGCCTTATTTCTTACTATTGTAGCATCTTCATTCATCTTGTTTCTAAATATCCATTTTGTTCCAACCACATTCTTATCACTTGGTCTTGGGACTAGTTCCCAAGTATCATTCTTGATAATCTGATCTAGTTCCTCTTTCATAGCATCATGCCAATCTAAATCATTACATGAATCTTCAACACTTAAAGGTTCAATCTAAGATAGTAAACATACCACCTCATTGCTTGTTGAATTCTTTGTTTTTGATGTTTTTGTGACTTTGCTGCTCTAATCTCCAATGATGTCATCCTTAGATTGATATCTATATGTATACTTTGGAGCTTTAGGTGAAATTGACTCATCTTCCTTTTGAGTTTCCTCTTCACTTGTTTTAGGGTCATTAAACAATACATTGATACTGTCAAACATCTCTTCAAAAATTGTCTCACTAGTG
Organism: Chamaecyparis obtusa; assembly: GCA_027943335.1. Taxonomy (NCBI): domain Eukaryota; kingdom Viridiplantae; phylum Streptophyta; class Pinopsida; order Cupressales; family Cupressaceae; genus Chamaecyparis; species Chamaecyparis obtusa. Next base: position 526,461 of record BSBK01004420.1, read on the forward strand.
GAAGGTCTAGGTTCTTCTTCAATCATAGGTGAGTAATCATGATATCTTTCTTGAACCATAAAATTTTCATCAATATTAACATGAGAACTTTTTATGATTTTCTTCAATCTCAAGTTAAAACATCTATAAGCTTTTCTTTTATTGGAGTAACCAAGAAAAATACCTTCATCACTTCTTGCATCAAACTTGCCTACTACTTCATCCTTCTTGATGTATCACTTGCTTCCAAAGATTCCAAAGTATTTCACTATGGGAACATTACCAAATCATAGCTCATAAGGTGTCTTTTCTGTGCCAGGCCTTAATTGTATCCTATTGATTGTATAGACTATTGTATTGACCAAATCTCTCCAATAGGTGTGTGCATTTTTTCCTTCAATCATGATGGTGTGCACTGTATCAAGGATAATCTTGTTCCTTCTCTCTGCAATCCCATTCTACTAAGGGGTTCTAGGTGCACTTAACTATCTTTTTATGTCATGTTCTTCACAGTACTCATAGCATCTATTAGAGGTGAATTCTCCTCCTCTATTCGATCTTAGACACTTTATCTTTAGTCTAGATTCATTCTCAACCTTAGCTTTGAATATTTTGAACTTCTCAAATGCTTCTAACTTATCTTTCAAGAATGCAACCCACATCATTCTAGAATAGTCATCTAAAAAAAAAATGAAATATCTTTCACCATAGTATGATCTAGTTTGAGTTGGTCCACAAAGGTCTGTATGAATCAGATCCAACTTGTTCTTTGCTGAGTTATGGTTTCTCTTGAATGAATTCCTCACATGTTTTCCCATTACACATTCCCTACATACAGTATCAACTAGCTTTGCTATGCTAGGTAGGTCTCTTACTGCCTTAACATTACTAATCTTTACTATGTTATCAAAATTGATATGAAATAGTCTTTTGTGCCATAACCAACTATCATCTACTTTAGCAACAAAACAACTTGCTTCTGGATTAAGCTGAAAAATATTACCTTTAGTTTTTGATCCTGATGCAATCATTTCTCCTTCTTTTTTGTTAATGATGCACTTGTTTCTATTGAATTCCAATCTGTAACCTTTGTCAAGTAACTGCCCAACACTTAGTAGGTTATGTTTCAAACCATCAACATAAAGAACATCATCAGTGCTATTCTTTCCATCTAGGGTGATGGCTCCTCTACCAATGATGGGTTTGGGAGTGTTATCTTGAAATCTAACCATGCATCCTTTGTATCTATCTAAATGAAAAAATCTATCTTTGCCTCCTGTCATGTGATGTGCGCAAGCACTATCAATGATCCAATCTATCTTGATGTCAGCTTGTGAAATCAGAGCTAATTCTTGTGAATCCTTTTCACCTTCAAGAGCAATGAATCCAATTTTTTCTTCTGCTGATTCTTCATCTGATACTCCATCTCCAGTATAATAGCATTCCTTTGTATACTTAGGCTTGTAGTTATTTTGGTACCTTTTAACTCTTGTAGGACACTTAGATGCAAAGTGACCAATCTTATTACATGAAAAGCATTTAAATGGTAGTTGACCCTCATATTTTCCTTTTCCTTTCTTTTCTCTTTTACCAATCATAGAAATGAAATCATCTAGTGTTTTATCTTCATCATCATCATCAAAATTATGAGAAGTGCTTGTAGATTTTTTACCATGGACTGATGCTTTGAAGGGTGTCTCACTTTTAGGTTCTGTCTTAAATCTTGAAATTTCAAAAGCTGAAATTTTGCTGATCAAGGTCTCTCTTTTGAAATTTGATGTAAGCTTCATGGTCTCATCAAGGATGTTGATCTTGTTTTCATACTCTGCTATGAGAGTGGTCATCAATTTATCCATAATGTCTTCTTTCGAGATCTCTCCACCATTGTTCCCAATTCCTGCAACTGCTTCATTAATCCTTTGGTTGTAAGCTCTGATGTTCTCTTTAGGTAGCATCTCTAATGCATTTTATCTTTTCTTCCAAGTTTTTTTGTGCACATCCTTTTCTTGGTTATCTCCTTCAAACATGTCTTCTAGGTGCTTCCATATCTTGTAGGCTGTCTACTTTCTTTATCTCTGGAAACTCACTATCAGATAGGGCACTGATAAGGGCTTCTTTTGCTATTGCATTCTGATGGAACAAATCCTTCTACTTGCTTATAGCATCATCCTTTGCAAGATCTTCTAGAGAGGGGATCTCAACGTCCTTGATAGCCACTTCAAAAAATTCAAAAGTAATGCACTGCAAATGTGTCATCATCTTCTTCTTCCAATAAAGATAATTCTCTCTATCAAACTTAGGACTATCTTTTCTAAAGAATTCCATCTGATCAACCTCAAGTTGTTAAAATTTCTCTCTGGGGCACTTGGCTCTGATACCAATTTGATAGGAATAGTCCTAAGAGATAACTGAGAGGGGGGAGGGGGGGGGGGTGAATAAGTTATCTACAAGTTTCAATTCTTTATCCAATTAAGTATACTTAAAAATAAAGCATAAACACAATAAAAGAACACTTGAAAACAACACCAATATTTTTGTTATGAGGAAACCCAAATACATAAAAACCCCAGTGGGAATTGACACCCATTAATAATTTACACTAGTGTTTTATGATCCTTGTTAGAAGATCCTTAACCCTGTTAGGAGTTTCTTTACAATATATTTAGTATAGTAACCTGGTCAAGGGTTGGAACCTATTAGGAGTATTTTACAATTAACCCTGTAAGGGGTGAGGACACACTATCCGAGAGCACATTGCTCAAAGGGGTGAAGGCTACAACCTTCTGAATAATAGATACACACTATATTTGGATCTTGGTGAACAACACTTTGACCTGCTATTTGTATCAATTCCAATGTATAACAAAAACACTTTACTTGGTCACATAGAACTTCTTCTGATGGCTCAACACTTCACACACTCTACTCTTCTCTTCACAATCAACCCTGAACCATGCCTTAGCAATCACAAATGACTGCCTATAAATATCTTTCCTCTAAATGATATAATTAAGTCATCCTATTAGAACCACCTTGAAATCATATTAGAGAAACCATAACATACTCCAATAATAATTCTTTCAGCTCTACTAAGCATGCAACACATTCTGGGACCTGTCTAATATTAATAAATGTAGATGTACGCTACACATTGTCAGCTCTACCAAACTAACTAAAACTTTCTTGTCAAGTTGAATTACATCATGCTCTCTTAACTGAACATTAATAACTCTTCTCCAAGCACTAATCCAAGGGTGCATATTGAAAGAATAGGAACAACTCCTAAACCAATAAAATGTCTATCGACTCTTCTGAATAAAAATAGGAAACTGCTATTGGTGAATAACGACTACATATCTTCACTTATACTAATCATCAGACTTCATGTCTATGAATATAACATCACTAGTATGTCTCCATCACATATCCAAATGCACAAAGCTTCATGATAATTGTACGAACAATCATTCATAGAACACTGCCTGTAACTCTGTTAGGAACACTACTGACACAAGCTGCTATATAACTGTTTGTGCTAATGGTTAACTTCTACATCCATGATATCATGCTGATAACATGTCCATGCTATATATATTAAAAGCTTAATGCATAAGTCTTCTACGCATGCTACTTACCATATGTTGTCATCAATGACAAACATATAGTCAGCACTGACTTGCTCGCAAATCTCAGACAATCTCCCCCTTTGGTATTGATGGCAACATATGGAATGAAAAAATCCACCAATCCAAATGAACATTTCTTTTATAACATTCTCCATTTCCTCAACTGAACTACTCCCATAACTGAATACTACTCCCCCTTAGTATATTACTCCTTTTACTTCTAGTTTTCATGACTATATATTACTCCCCTTTTGACATCAATGGAAAAGGGTGCCAATTAGTTTAAGCACCAGTACTACTCCTGAAGTAGAGTAGTCAACCATCCATCAGTCCCTGAGGATTGATGCTCTTTCTTCTTTCTTCTAAGAACCAGGGAAGGGAATTATTCCCCACTTCTCCCTAAGATAATCAAAAGTATCCTTTGGCAAGGGCTTTGTGAATATTTTTGCTAACTAATCTTTAGTACTCACATAGTCCACCTTGACTTCTTTCTTTGCCACTTTATCTCTTAGGAAGTGATACTTGATCTCAATATGTTTTGTCTTTGCATGCATTACAGGGTTCTTTGAAATTTTGATAGTGCTAGTGCTATCACAATGAATAACAATAGGATAATCAATCTAAATTCCAAAATCCTTTATCATTTTCTTGATCCACATAGTTGTAGAACAATTCAGGGCTACTGCAACATACTCATCTTCTATTTTTGACTAAGAGATACAATTTTGTTTCTTTCTTGTCCAAGTGACAAGTCTATCACCAAGAAACACTGCTCCTCCTGATGTACTCTTTCTATCATCAACACATCCTGCCCAATCCGTATTGGTATACACATAAAGCTCAACATTTTCTAAATTAGGATACCATAGAACATAGTCTATAGTTCCTTGCAAGTATCTAAATATTCTTTTTACTATCATAAGGTGACTTTTTTAAGGCTTTGCTGCAAATCTTCCAACTATGCCAACTGCATTGGAAATATCAGGTCTAGTTTGAGTAAGATAAATGATTTTTCCAATCATAGACTTGTACAATGTTATATCTACTAATGGCGAGTCATCTTCATTTGTAAGGTTGCATCTAGTTATCATAGGTGTCCCTACTAGCTTGCAATCATCCATCTTGAATTTCTTAATACTCTTTCACATACATGGACTGATTAATGAAAATACCTTTCTCTATCTGCTACACATTCAATCCCAAAAAGTATTTGATAGGTCCAATCATGCTCATCTCAAATTCACTCTGCATCTCCTTAGTAAATTCACCACTAGGTTTGTCATTACCTCCAAAGATAATGTCATCAACAAATATAGCTACAAGTAGTAAACCTTTAGATGTCTCTCTTATGAATAGATTACAATCTGCTACTCCTTGAATCCCATCTTTGTTATATATCCATCCAGTCTCTCATACCATGCTCTAGGGGCTTGCTTAAGTCCATAGAGGGCCTTCTTCAATCTACATACCATATCAGGTCTTTCTGATAAGGTGAATTCTTCTGGCTGCTCAATGTATACTTCTCTCAATTCTCCATTCAAGAACGCTGACTTGACATCCATCTTATAGAGTTTGAATTTTTTGAATGTTGCATAGGCTAGAAACAACTTAATAGCTTTTAATCTACTCACTGGTGCAAAAATGTCTGAATAATCAATGCCTTCTCTCTGCACATATCCCTTACATACTATCCTTGCCTTATTTCTTACTACTGTACCATGTTCATTCATCTTGTTTTTGAATATCCATTTTGTTCCAATCACATTCTTATCACTTGGTCTTGGGACTAGTTCCCAAGTATCATTCTTGATAATCTGATCTAGTTCCTCTTTCATAGCATCATGCCAATCTAAATCATTACATGCATCTTCAACACTTAAAGGTTCAATCTGAGATAGTAAACATACCACCTCATTGCTTGCTAAATTCTTTGTTTTTGATCTTGTTGTGACTTTGCTGCTCTGATCTCCAATGATGTAATCCTTAGATTGATATCTAGATGTATACTTTGGAGCTTTAGGTGAAACAAACTCATCTTGCTTCTGAGTTTCCTTTTCATTTGTTTCAGGGTCATTGAACAATACATTGATACTGTCAAACATCTCTTCAACAACTGTCTTGCTAGTGGAAGATCTGGGTTCTTCTTCAATCATAGGTGAGTAATCATGATATCTTTCTTGAACCATAAAATTTTCATCAATCTTAACATGAGCACTTTCAATGATTTTCTTCAATCTCAAGTTAAAACATCTATAAGCTTTACTTTTAGTAGAGTAACCAAGAAAAATACCTTCATCACTTCTTGCATCAAACTTTCCTACTGCTTCATCCCTCTTGATGTAGCACTTGCTTCCAAAGATTTTGAAGTATTTTACTGTGGGAACATTACCAAACCATAGCTCATAAGGTGTCTTGTCTATGCCAGGAATTAATTGTATTCTATTGATTGTATAGACTGCTATATTGACAACATCTCTCCAACAGGTATGTGCTACTTTTCCTTCAATCATGATGGTGCGCATTGTATCAAGGATAATCATGTTCCTTCTCTCTGCAATCCCATTCTACTGAGGGTTTCTTGGTGCACTTAACTATCTTTTTATGCCATGTTCTTCATAGTACTCATAGAATCTATTAGAGGTGAATTCTCCTCCTCTATCCGATCTTAGACACATTATCTTTAGTCTAGATTCATTCTCAACCTTAGCTTTGAATATTTTGAACTTCTGAAATGCTTCTAACTTATCTTTCAAGAATGCAACCCACATCATTCTAGAATAGTCATCTCCAAACAAAATGAAATACCTTTCACCATAGTATGATCTAGTTTGAGTTGGTCCACAAAGGTCTGTATGAATCAGATCCAACTTGTTCTCTGCTGAGTTATTATTACTCCTGAATGAATTCCTCACATGTTTTCCCATTACATATTCCCTGCATATAGTATCAATCAACTTTGCTATGCTAGGTAGGTCTCTTACTGCCTTAACATTACTAATCTTTAATATGACATAGTCTTTTGTGCCATAACCAAATGTCATCTACTTTAGAAATAATACAAATTGCTTTTGGATTAAGCTGAAAAACATTAACTTTAGTTTTTGATCCTGATGCAATCATTTCTCCTTCTTTTTTGTTAATGATGGACTTGTTTCCATTGAATTCCAATTTGTAACCTTTGTCAAGTAACTGCCCAACACTTAGTAGGTTATGTTTCAAACCATCAACATAAAGAACATCATCAGTGATATTCTTTCCATCTAGGGTGATGGCTCCTCTACCAATGATGGGTTTGGGAGTGTTATCTTGAAATCTAACCATGCCTCCTTTGTATTTGTCTAAATGAACAAATCTATCTTTGTCTCCTGTCATGTGATGTGAGCAACCACTATCAATGATCCAATCTGTTTTGATGTCAGCTTGTGAAATGAGATCTAATTCTTATGAATCCTTTTCATCTTCAAGAGCAATGAATCCAATTTCTTCTTCTACTAATTCTTCATATGATACTCCATCTCTAGCATAATAGAATTCCTTTGTATACTTAGGCTTGTAGTTATTTTGGTACCTTTTAACTCTTGTAGGACACTTAGATGCAAAGTGACCAATCTTATTACATGAAAAGCATTTGAATGGTAGTTGACCCTCATATTTTCCTTTTCCTTTCTTTTCTCTTTTAGCAATCATAGCAATGAAATCATCTAGTGTTTTCTCTTCATCATCATCATCAAAATTATGAGAAGTGCTTGTAGATTTCTTACCATGAACTGATGCTTTGAAGGATGTCTCACTTTTAGGTTCTGTCTTCAATCTTTAAATTTCAAAAGATGAAATTTTTCTAATCAAGGTCTCTCTTTTGAAATTTGATGTAAGCTGCATGGTCCAATCAAGGATGTTGATCTTGTTTTCATACTCTTCTATGAGAGTGGTCATCAATTTATCCATAATATCTTCTTCCGAGATCTCTCCACCATTGTTCCTGATTCCTGCAATTGCTTCATTAATCCTTTGGTTGTAAGCTCTAATGTTCTCTTCAAGTACTCTAATGCAATGTATCTTTTCTTTCATATTTTTCTATGCACATCCTTTGCTTGTTTATCTCATTCAAACATGTCTTCTAGGTGCTTCCATATGTTGTAGGCTGTGTCTACTTTCTTTATCTCTAAAAAATCACTATCAGATAGGGCACTGATAAGGGCTTCTGTTTCTATTGCATTCTAATGGAACAAATCCTTTTGCTTGCTTGTAGCATCTTCCTTTATAAGATCTGCTAGAGAGGGGATCTCAACTTCCTTGATAGACACTTCAAAAACTTCAAAAGCAATGCATTGCAAATGTGTCATCATCTTGTTCTTCCAATCAAGATAATTCTCTCAATCAAACTTAGGACTATCTTTTGTAAAGAATGCCATATGATCAACCTCAAGTTGCTAAACTTTCTTTGCGAGGCACTTGGCTCTGATACCAATTGTTAGGAATAGTCCCAAGAGATAACTAAGAGGGGGGGAAGTGAATAAGTTATCTACAAGTTTCAATTCTTTATCCAATTAAGTATACTTAGACATAAAGCATAAACACAATGAAAGAAAACTTGAACACAACACCAATATTTTAGTTACGGGGAAACCCAAATAGGTAAAAACCCTGGTGGGAATTGACACCCACTAATAATATGCACTAGTGTTTTATGATCCTTGTTAGAAGATCCTTGACCTTGTTAGGAGTTGCTTTACAATATATTTAATATAGTGACCTGGTCAAGGGTCGGACCCTATTAGGAGTCTTTTACAATCAACCCTGTTAGGGGTGAGGACACATTGTTCGAGAGCACACTGCTCAAAGGGGTGAAGGCTACAACCTTTTGAATAATAGATACACACTATATTTGGATCTTGGTGAACTGTGCTTTGACCTGTTGTTTGGATTAGTTCCAATGTATAACACAAACACTTTACTTGGTCACATAGACCTTCTTCCAATAGCTCAACACTTCGCACACTCTGCTCTTCTCGTCACATTCAACTCTGAACCATGCCTTATCAATCACAAATGACTGCCTATAAATATCTTTCCACTAAATGATATAATTAAGTTGGCCTATTAGAACCACCTTGAAATCATATTAGAGAAACCATAACATACTCCAGTAATAATTCGGTCGGCTCTATTAAGCATGCAACACATTCTAGGACCTGTCTAATATTAATAAATGTAGACGCATGCTACACATTGTCGGCTCTACCAAAGTAACTGAAACTTTCTCCTCAAGCTAAATTACATCATGCTCTCTTAACCAAACATTACTAACTCTTCTCCAAGCACTAATCCAAGGGCACATACCAAAAGGATAGGTGCAACTCCTAAACCAATAAAATCTCTGTCAGCTCTTCTGAATAAATATAGGAAACTGCTACTAGTGAATAGCGACTGCATATCTTCACTTCTACTAATCATCAGACTCTACGTCTATGAATATAACATCACTAGTATGTCTCCATCACATGTCCAAATGCACAAGGCTCCATGATAACTGTACAAACAATCATTCATAGAACACTGCTGACACAAGCTGCTATATAACTGTCTGTACTAATAGTTAACCTCTGCGTCCATGATATCATGCTGATAACATGTCCATGTTGTATATATTAAAAGCTTACTGCATAAGTCTTCCATGCATGCTACTTACCATATGTTTTCATTAATGAAAAACATACAGTCAGCATTGGCTTGCTGGAAAATCTCCAACATATTCTTGTAGCCAAAACAGATAGAGCAGTTTCTTATTTGTTTGCCATGGATTTAATTTATGTTATTAATTTGAGTTTAATTTAGATGGTAGTTGTTGCTGAGTATTTAAGTAGTTTACTTTCATGCACTTTAGCTTTAATATCATGTCTTTTTTAGTCTTACATATCATGGCTACAATTGGGTCTCTAGTGCATATACCTTGTTCACTGATTTCAAGTATATGCCCTTGGGTTGATAGGAAATGATCCTTTATGATGATCAAATAACTACTTAGTATTGATATCCAATCTCTAAGTTATGGTTTCAAGACCTAGTTATTGAAACCATTAAAGGAGAGAAACACTTCTTATACTATCAATCCTATATTTGATTTGGAAACCCATTGTGGAGTTGGTTTTAAATTTATTCATAAATATGGATACAATAAACTTGGTTTAGGGTGTATGGAACACAATGTTGAGGATCTTGTGAAACCTACATCACACTTGTCTAAAGAGAGTTTGGTATTCAAACCTCCTCATTTATTTTCATCCATCCATTGTCTAATGCATCCATATATTCATCTTATGAAGAAAAAAAATGATTACTTCTTACTCTTAACCTTTCATAGAAATGAGAGAATGTCTTCTTAATCCTTCTTAAAGCCAACTTGCTTACTATTCATCTTCCAAAACAAAAGAAAATTCATAAACATAATCAAGGAAATATTTCTTTTATTTGTATCATCAAATACATGGTCATTCCCCTAATTAATTTCAAGTCTTGGAATATAAAGTACAATAAGTTATTATATTTATTATCATTCAATTGACAAATGACAATGAGTTTCACCCTTGTCATGTCCCTTCTAAATAATACTTATTTCTACTATGTTTCTCCTCACTGTTCAACATTTGTAGCTTTATATGAGGGGTCATTATCATTCATGGTGGTACAATCTCAAGTGAAACTATTCTTTTTCTAGGGTAAGAAATATAATAGTCTCTAGTGTGATTGTCCTTGTCTATACATTAGGGAACATGAACAACTTCTCTTGAAGTGTGCATCCTTACTTTAGGATAATGTAGATACTTAAAAATGGTCAACACCTATGGCTTCCCTTTTTAACATGCCTTTTATATTGCCCATTTGGTCTTCATCATTTATCAATTTTGTGTCATTTTTCTATTAATCAATTATTTAATTAATTTTAATCATGTCCTTTGATCTTGTCATGCCCTTTCAATTTTTGTCCTCGATCACTAGTCCGATTGAATGATCGTATCAATTATTTTATCCATTGTCAAACTTTATCATTTAGTCTGATTAAAGAATTTTGACAATTATTTAATCTATTTCATTACTTTACCTTAGAGAAATAATATTTTAATTATTTCTCCCCTCTTGTCCTAACATGTGCTCCTTATTCTAAATTAATATGTCATTTATTTATCCCTTTAATCCTTTTACCACAATTAAATACATATTATTTAATTGGCCAATTATTAATATGAGAAATAATTAATAAATAAAAAATTATTAATTTTTCTCCACTTTGCTTTTCATTTTCTTATTCCATTTGTCATATTTTCTTTTATTTTGTCTTACCTTCTATCATTTCCTTTGGTCTCCTACTTGACTTTTCCCTTCCTTTTGCTAATTTGGGGAGAATTATTGAATGCAAATGTTTAATTTTCTTTTCCTATTCCTCTTACTTTACTTTATTTTCTTTTTATTTTTTCTTTCCTTCTTCCTTGTCCTTTTGACACTTTTAGAGAGAATTAATGAATGGGCTTTTAATTCCCCGTTTTCTTTTTATTATTGACCTTTAACCTTTCCTTTCCCATTTGGATTTTCATTTTCATTGTCCTTGTCCATTTATTTCCTTTTGATTGCGTCCATTCATTTCAAATTGGGAGTCTATAAATTGAGCCATTTTCTCTCATTTTTGGCAACCATAATTTTCTAGTATCCTCACTGTAACGTTGTCAAAATCAATCCTTTCTTTTGAACCATTATTTGTGCAAATGTTATGCAAAGAGTAACAATGTCATATTAGAAGAGAAAGAAAAAGAAATGAGCTGCCATTGAATGAATGTTTGTGTTTTGATTTAAATACTTTATTTATGTATTTTGTTTCAATATCCTTGTTGGTTGCGATTAAGATTTTACTAACATGGTTCTTGTGACTTTAGTGGTTGGCTTAATCATGTTTTATACTAAGTCCCTACTTATCTAGTCCACATTTGGTGAACCCGATGTGAACCTTCCTATTGATGAATATGCATGTTTATATACAGGTTTTCTACGTTAATTTGTTGTTGCATGCAAGAATTTGGATTATAATTTATGGTTAACATGGGGCCTCTTGTTATAGCATGTTATAGACTACAATTTTCAATTTATTATTTCTTTTGAAATAATAGATTAAGGGGATTTAAATTGAACAATAATTTTTCATTTAGCCTAATTAGAGGTTTTGATTGAATAATTTCTCATTTAGCCTAATTAGGGGTTTTAATGAACAACAATATCTCCTCTAGCCTAATTAGGGGTTTCAAATGAACAATAAATAAAACCTAGTGTAAATAGGTGGATAATTGGACAATATAATTTTCACCTAGTCTTAATTAGGAAGGAAAAGAACAATAATTTATGCTATTTTTTTTCATATTTTGTTTATTAATGGGTTAATGAACAATAAATTTTACATAGTTTAACTACGAGGATGAATTAACCCTATAATTTTCACCTAGCTATCTTAATTATGAAGGAAATTGAACCATAATTCTCACCTAATGTAATTAGGAGGTTAATTTACATCTAATTTTTTATTTCTCTAATTAGAAGGGCTAAAATGAATCATAATATTTTAATATAGGATGATTAGGATTTTAAAACTACTAAAAATTTTGTTGTAGGGTGTTAGAAAAGTTTTGATTTTGATATTTTATGTGTTTGTCTATTAGATAGATCACACTTCATTTTTTTTAAAGGAACAAACTTTTTCTTTGTGTGTGTGTGTGTCTTTAGTGAACTTGCATGTCATAGGGTGGACCTGCTACTATGTGAATTATCCTCTCACATTTCCTTCGGGATCCTAGGTGTAAGAGAAAAGCAATAGAGACACCTAAATTTTTTAGTGTTGTAGAATAAGAGATTTATTTAGTAGGAAAAGAGGTACTCACTCGAAGGCATAATTCTGAGCTGAAATCCTTTAGTCTATTACATAAATTGATGTTTTTGTTTAGGTATTTCCCATAGTCTCCCTAGTACACACATTCATGTGAGGTATATTAAAATAATTCTTCCTTATTGAAAAAAGACTGGAGTTGTGTTGCTCATATGTACACAAGAATCCCAAAGTTCCCTCACTATGAGTCACTATTTTAGAAGGCCAAAACCTTATACTTACTGGTACAAGAGATTGGAACTCCAAAGCCATTGCACTTGTACTTTTAATTATTGAGAGATAAATTCCTTGGATCATAAGGTGTATAGACCTTTGGGGTAAGAGATCAAGTGATTCCCATGTTGTGTAAGGGGGACCCAGTGACATTTGATTCTCTACTTTTCCACTTTGATTATGTATAACAATTTATTCAAGTGGGGAATTAACAAGTAGTATCCTCTTTCCAACCTTAGGTTGTGTTTGTCCTCAAAGTGTTTGTAGTTTTTTGAGACCAATGAAATAATTTGGGCTAAATTAGGCTCCTTTCATATTTCTCCACTTTTTGTTGGAGTTCAAAATGGCCACTTTTTTTGGTGTATCTTATGCAATTTTTACAGACATATTCCAATAAAACATCACTTGTCCAAAAGCTTCAAACATTTATCAAAATATATTTTTCATATAAAACCTTGATCAAAACATTGCCCCAATTGAAACTTTGAAAACATAGGAAAACAAAAACTTTAGAGCATTGTTTCAACTTCCCATATAGATGCATCCCTTAGGTTTCATCACTTTCATAGTGTCCCTTCATCTTAGTTAATTATTATCTCATAGAACCATCCTTTGATCATTCTCTTATTCCATCCTATTGTCCCCTTTCTCAGTCATTCATTTCATTTATCCTAGGTTATGTCCTTAGATTTCATTTAGAAACTTTGTCTTTTTTATCACATTGTCCTTATCATTTTAGACTCATTATATTAATTGGCCAGCCTTTCATTTTCCTTGGTCCCTAATACGCACTTAGATCCCTTGATATTTTTATAACCTTGTCATTATCATATTGTCCTTTATCCTCATTTTTTAGACTTTCTTTAGAGTTGCATCTCATCTCATTTGTCACCCTTGAGTCACATTGTCAAAATATTCCAAGGATAGGTTACACCTTATCTCCTTTAGCTATCATTTGTCCCCCATCTTATATATTTGTCATTCCTTTAATTCCATCTTTTAGGAGTTTAAAAACATGGGTGTTGAAACAAGATCCCAAGCTAGTAGGAAATGACCAAATTCCTGACATCCATAAAAAATTTCAACCCAAGACAATTATAATTCATTCCAACATAAAAATAAGGATACATCATACAACTAGTTTTGATTCAAATTTTAATATTATTGCACACATGAATATGAAACCATAATTTGGTATAGCTTAACCAAGATCATCATCTCCATATCAATCTTCTTACTCTCATGGGACTATGCCATTACAATAAAATGATCAACCATGTCAATCCAACTTATATATGTCTCAAAAATTGGATCAAACATATCATGCAAAAAAAATGTCATCCCCATTTCTCCATCATTAGAGGAAAAAATGGGTCAAGAAATAAAGATCTTTAAACAAAGAGTGATAAAAAATGAAAAGAGTAGATTTCAGATGGCCAAACTACTTGGAGGTATAAATCCAAACCTTGTGGAGGTATAAATCCAAAACTTGAGCAATCTTACCTACAAATACTCATTTGAAAAAAAAACATACCAACTCTCATCACACAAATAAACATGAAAACTAATTTCAAACAACAAACAAAAAATTCAATCCAATCCTGAATCAATTTTCAGTTGATCAAATCCCATTCAATCAAGTCCCACATCAATCACCCTTCAATCAAGTTCCAAATAAAATCTAGTTTGTTCAAATCCAAAATCAAACCCCATTAAATCAAATCTTGAATCAAAATTGTTTCAAGCCAACAAAAATAGAGTTCAAACAATAAATTGCACAAACAAGTCACTCCATATCAAGGTCACATACAATCACATAATTTTTTTTACTATTGGTGACATCGTTTGTCAATAAACCTCCTTTTATGTTTTCAAGTGCACCATCATGATTTTCCCCAAAAAACACATATACAAAAACACCACCTTTTGGACATCAACCTAGCACAATCAATGAGAAATATATCGTACCATGGGCTCAATCAAAACATTCTTTACAACATACAAATGTTAATATTTTTTCCCAAACAAGACCATCCAAAAAATGAAAATCCAAATTGAAGACTCTTAAAAGTTTGCTTCAAAAACTAGGTCATACACAAAATTATTATGGATCATGATCAAAATCATTTACCTATGTCTAGAAATGGATCACTCATAATTATCACACCAATAAAACACCTTCCTATACTAAAATTGACTCTCAAATAACTTCCATATTTCCCACCATTCCATCATCCCTTGAAGTTTCATAAGAGAAATATACACCATTTCCATCAAATGGATTATCCAATAATGAAACCTCACAAGGTCTATCCACAATAGATTTCTAAGACAATCTAGTTTATGAAACATGCCACTTCCATGATTCACAAATTCTATACACAATTCTAGGAACACTAGCATCATGTGCTCCATTTCCAAAGATTCTCATCCAAAGTCCATTTCCCTCACATGTCAAAATATTGATTCTTTCTTAAAATCCCTCACACATACCCATTCTAAGATGAAGATTCAAAGCATGAAGAAATGAGTCCCAAAAAAATCAAGATCGAGATCCCAAGAATGACAAATCCCATGAAATTAGATCCAATCTTCCTATAATATAATGAATATGATCCTAGCATATTTTTCCATCCTATCAATGATGATTCCCATCTGTTCGAAGCCTAGAGTTTTCTTTGAATTTTTGTCAACCTTTTTCTTCCTAAGCAAGATCATGACATTCCTTCCATTATTCCTAATGATTTTTTACAAATCAAGAGCGTAATGGCCTTAAAATAGAGATTGATGATATTTTTCCAAGTCAAGATCAAAGAAATATTTCCACCCTCATGTCCACAACAAGATCCCACCATCCCTTTGGATTCTTCTCAAGATCCCTCCATCCCTTCATCTCCATTTCCTATTTCTTAATGTCCACCACATAATCTTATTTTTCTAAATGAACCCATCATTCCTCGTATTCCACCTCATGAAGAACCTATCAAGGCTCTTGATCCCCCTCATTATTTGAATGTCTCTACAAAAGATCTTAATGAACCCCTTACATATCAAATGGGCTCCTCCACTTACATTTGGTTTGGTTTACTTTGCAATCCTATGATTTCCTCTATGTCATATTCACCTCAAAATGGATTTGTATCTTGTAACAAGTATCCCATTGGTAGAAATATTTGTCAAAGCATGTACTATCAAGGAAAAGGGTTAGGCCTCTATGAGTAATGCATATTAGAACCCCTCTATATCTAATAAAATCATAATGGTCATGACCTCAATTACATATCCCATTCTCAAGATATTAGTATCCCTACAAAATATAAATTCAAATATACACCTTCCCCTTCAACCCTTCCATCCATCTTAGGTCCTTATATCCCTCCATCCACTAGCTTACAATCCATTTATCATTTCATAAGTCAAGATAAAAAAGGAACACATATTTGAGGACCTTCCATCCATACAAAAGGCCTCCATGTCATTCCTATTCATCCATGAGTCTCATTCTTTTTCCAAATAATTTGGATGCCAAGCATAAAATCCATAAGTTCAACAATCCACATGCTTCTAAGAATCAACATGTCTAGTCTAATAGACATGTAATTTTTTTAAGAAAATGATCCAAAAATAAAAAGAAACACCCAAAAGGCCACAAAGGCCCATTGACCAAAAAGTAAAGTCAAAATCCATATGGGTTGCTAAGTCCCTTATACAAGAAATATGTTCCAAGGAACTACAAAAGAATAAAAAATAAAAAACCATTTGGATTCCCAAGTGGCTTCGTGAAGCACAACATCCTAAAGAAAAATCAAAGCTCAAAATTTTTATACCTCCATTTAAACATCTTCCATTTTCCAAGTCCGTTTTGGATCCTCATATCCTAAAATCCACGTCCATTTCTTGAAATTATAAATTTTCTTTTTGTCCATCACTTCACCACCCCTCAAGGTGTGTGCCATTGTTTTTCTTTCCCTCATTTAAACCTATTAAAAACAATGTCTTCTCACACACCCCCCATTATCCAATGCCTACTTTCCATCTTTTCATCCATCGTATCCAATATTTTACATTAATATGTATCATGTTCATTACCCTACCAATGTCTTTGAGAATACCTTTCATATCATGGTCTATTATTGTATATATTTAAAGAGTATTGTCCATAGATAAGATGCTTGAGTCATTTTTCCATTTCTTATTATGCATCCATTATTTTTCAATATATCAAAAATAAATAAATAATTATCACCTTGATGAAAACCTGTCAAACAAGTGTCTTAGTGACAAAAAAAGCAATTGTCCACTAGTACAAATATAGCAAAAAGGCACTTAGGAAAACTACCATGATTAAAAATTGGAAAAAAATATCATGAATAATATATGAACTTCTTGCATTCCATACTTGGGGATGGGTTTCATCAATGTTATCCTATCATATCCTTCATCCCACGTATCCATTATCCTTTATCCCTCATATCCATCATCTTTCTTTGCATCCATATTTCCTTTTCCATATTTGATCTTCCATCATGTCCTTTATTATCCTTCATCCCTCATATCCATCATCATTTTTTGCATCCATTTTCCCTTTTCCATCTTTGATCTTGACAAGGCTAAGGATCTTCATAAGCATAATCTGTCTTGTTTGCTTTACATTATCCTCATCCCTTTTAATCCTTATCACATGTCCTATCTAATTTACCCCCTTCTTGTCCATATCATGTAGCTTATCACATACCTTCAATCTATATCCATTACCTTATCACATCCTCCAGTCCATGTCCCTTATCCATTTTTTTAATCTTTCTTCCTATCTATGTCCTATTGTTATCCTATACAAATCTATTTCTTGATCTTGATATAAAATAAGGATATAAAATGAAAAACATGTTTGCAAAAACCACTTGGCATGTCCATTTATGGAGACCATTTTCCATTTAGTGCATCATTCAATTACCTTACCTTGTCATGTATAATTCCTTACCTTGAACAAAGAACATGTTCTCTCCTCATTGGATAGTCGTTAGGAGTCAAATTGGGCACAATGCCATTATAAATTTTCCACCATCATTTGTCTATCCATTGTCATTTCATGAGTCCATAAGTCCATTCATAAGGTCCCTACCTTGCTAGACACTGGGGGTAAACAAATACATCTTTCTTGAGCATTAATGTCCTAAAAATATTAAAAATCATAAAACTTAAATAAAGTCTTGAAAAAAATCTTAAAAATCGTAATATGTCCTAAAAAAGGAAAAAAAAATCTTTAAAACCCCCAAAAAATAAAATAATTTAAAAAAATCCAAACCAATAAAGTGTCAATTTTTGGCACCAATGTCATTTCATATTTATTTTCATTTTCACTTTCATTTCATGTAAATTTTAATAAATTATCCCTTCTAACAAGAAAAACATTTCAACAAATTCAATTAGGAGACATAGAACCACACACATCAAGAATCATGCATCAACAAAAAAAACTATCGAATCATGCCGATAATCAGCCTAATCAAACTTGTCATCATCAATCAATCAAAATCATCAATCCTTTTCCCAATTATCATCATTTGTATCATTTGTATTATATAGGGTGTTGTATAATTGAAACCAAATTGTATTTGTCTTAGATGAGGTACTTCATTCCTGAAACTAGACATCATCATCATCATCATCATTACCATTCTCAAACAATCAAATTTTACAAGAAGATCTTATTGGTTGTTGGATTGCTTGGTTTAGTGAGTTTATCTTTCATTGATTTAGCTTTCACCATGTTCCTATGCTACTCAAGAATTGTTACAACTAGCAGTTGTCATTTCACCAAAATATCCACCTGTTAATGCCCAATACAACCACTAGACTTATAGAAGACACACGAGGCTATTAAACTATGCCATGAATCCAAAAGGGGGATGTTGGTGGTTAATCCAATAATGCCCCCCTCAGCATCACCCGAAGGGATTCAAACTATGACCAAGCTCTGATACCACTTGTTACAACTATCAGTTGTCATTGCACCAAAAGATCAACCTATTAATCCCCAAAATAACCACTAGACTTATAGAAGACACATAAGATTGTTAAACCATGTCACAAATCCCAAAGGGGGACATTGGAGGTTAGTTAAACAAGGATATCATCGAGCAAAGATAGTGGTTGGGATGGTTCATGGTATTCTACGCTTTGCTTTGTCTTTTGTTTGTGAGATGTTTTTTATGAAATTATGGGGAATATATGTCTTGGGTGTATGTGTTGGTGCATTCACTTAGTGACTATCACAAGTACCTTAACGATTAATGTACATATATTTTAGAACAAATTAAGGCATTCCTTGTTTACAACATGTCTATTTTTATGCAAAAAGGATCCCAAGATTGCTTTGACTTCATATATGTCACGATGTGACACATCCAATTTTCTATAATAAAAATCTCTACAAAAGAAAGTGTACTTATAAAAAAAAGGATTAGTTTTATTTTTTTCCTTTTTGTTTGGTTTTTGTCATTTTCAAGTTGGTTTTTGTTTTCTGTCTTGGTTCATCTTGTGCCCTTCTTTGGTTAGCCTTGTGTTCCTTTTGGTCTAGTGTTCTTGTCATTATTTTTGATAAATTAGCCTCTTCTTCCATTTTGTACGCAAGTTATTTAAGGAGCACCCATGTAACCTATTGTGTCCAAGTCCTTTTTAATGTGATTTTTCAAATTTTCTTTGAAAAATGCTTGGAACCACATTGTCTCAAAGAGGGGAAGAATGTAGACACTTAAAAATGGTCAACACTTGTGGCTTCCCTTTTTAACATGTCTTTAATATTTTGCATTTGGTCTTCACCATTCATTAATTTTGTGTCATTTGTTCATTAATTAAATAATGTCAACTATTTAATTAATTTTAATGTCCTTTGATCTTGTCACACCCTTTTGATTTTTGTCCTCAATCACTAATCTGATTAAATGCTTTTATCAATTATTTTATGCCTTGTCGATCTTTGTCATTTAGTCTGATTAAATAAATTTGACAATTATTTAATCTATGTCATTAATTTACCCTAAGGGAATAATATTTTAAGTATTTCCCCTCATGTCCTAATATGTCCTCCTTAGGATAAATAAATATGTCATTTAGTTATCCCTTTAATCTTTTTGTCATAATTAAATAAATATTATTAATTGACTAATTATTAATGTGGGAGGGAATTAATTAATTAATTTCACTCCACTTTTCTTTTCATTTGCTTACTCCATTTGTCATATATTATGTCTTATCTTCTCCCTTGTCCTTTGGTCTCCCAATTGAATTTTCCTTTTCCTTTTGCTAATTTGGAGTGAATTATTAAATGCAAATTTTTAAATTTCCTCTCCTATTCCTCTTGCTTTATTTTATTTTATTTTTATTTTGTCTTTTCTTCTTCCTTGTCCTTTGGTCATTTTTGAAGGGAATTAATGAATGGGTTTTTATTGATTCCCCTTTTCTCATTTTATTATTGACCTTTAACCTTTCCTTTACCATTTGGATTTTCATTTTCAAAGCCCTTGTCCATTTCTTTCCTTTTGATTGTGTCCATTCATTTTCAATTGGGAGTCTATAAATTGAGCCCTTTTTTCTCATTTTTGACAACCATGATTTTCTAGTATCCTCAGTATAATGTTGTCAAAATTAATCCTTGGTTTTTGGCTATTATTTGTGCAATCATCATGTAAAAAGAAACAACATCATATTAGAGGATAAAGAAAAATCAATGAGGTGTAATTGAGGGTGGTTGGTTAGAATAATACCTTAGTAACATCAAGGATTGGACATCCTTTCATAGTGATTCTATGGTAATAGCATCAAGTATTTACTTAGAATATCATGCTGAGCTTCATTTAGACTTATCAATCTAGGAACGTGAAACTTGAGATGGTGACTGCAAGGTTTATGCTTTAGTTCATCTACAAAGCTATATCTACTAAAAAGAGTAAATTACTATAGGAAATCTATGCTTGGAATGAAACAACAACTAATCTAGAACTTAAGGAAGTGCTTCAATAGTAAATCTATGCTGTAGGAAACAGTCAGTGGTTCTGTTACTAGTGGCTGCAGGAGCAACAGTGCATAACTACCGCAAGGAAATTAAAGCTTAATTCCTACTTAAATAGAAACTAGGCTCACCTTATGCATGGGCCCCCATGAAAGAATAAACAAATTTAGAACTCAGAGATTGAAATCTAAAGATGTCATATATTCATTCATGAGACATTAACATAAGTACAGAATATAATAAAAGAGTGTATTCACTTCTCTTTTGGATTACAAAATGGATTCCTTCCACATCTAACTAACTCAGAATCACAAACTCTAGATGATTTAAGCAACTAGAAAAATAGAACACCTAAGAACTAGGAACTTCCCATCATGGGTACAACAACTTTTAGTAACCTTTCAACAACAGGACATTAAACACAGAAATAACCCGCATTCAATTTCTTAGGAATATAGGCACGCACGAGCACTGGATTTCCTCCAAAACACTCGGTCATTAGGTTGACTCAATCTTGTAACAGCAACTATGATTGGTTGGAAGTAGTGGAGTCATAATGAAACTTGAGAACAGTTACTTGTCTTAATGAAGCCACTCAATGCTGAGTTTCCTCTACCTGCTAACTTTGTCTTTCCCTACAAAATATTAGTGCACCAAAAACCATGACATAAACCAAGATAAATATCCATAATGAGCTTCCTATTTTAGTGCAACCTCATCACACAGCACATACAGCACATATCTTTTAATCTTAAAAGTACCAAATACATTCATAGTCATATCATATAAACATAAAAAGTCTGAAGCTGTTTATGAAACCCATGAGAATACTTAAAGTTTAGACCAAAATTATGAGCATAAAAGCCATAAATTGGGCTCATCATTTCCCCCTAGCTTAACATTTTTCTAGTCCCTTAGCAAACATGAAGTTTTAAAGCCTAGCTATCATCCTATAATCTACAGTTGTCTTTTGTCCAAAACCTCCTTTAGCAAAGCTCCAACAAAACCCTTTTTTCTCCTTGTGTCTTTTCCACCCACTGACCTCTCGTGCCATATCATAACTGTCTAAATTTTCTAAATTTTCTAATAATGGAGACATTAGCAATGGTGGCTAAAAAGTCATTGGTATCCAGAAACTTTGTCGCTCTCTCCCTAAAGAAATATACCAAGGTGCATGCTGATTTTCCATGTCAAAGTTTAGGGGCAAATGTGGTTCTTTAGCTCTTAGCTCCCTAGTCAAACTGATCCAACACCATTGAATGGAATTCCTGGCTATAGGCAACTCATAATTCACCAATTGTTCATATGTGTCAAATGCTGCATCCTTAAGTGGATAAACAAGGTTGTAGGAAGTTTCACACTAAGGCAAGGTTCTAACAAGGAGTTTCCTGAAATAGCAGGTTATAGGAAAAATTTCGCATGCAGAAAGTTCTGGCATTTTTGAAAATGACTACAGATTAAGAGAATTATGCACATTAATTATTCATAATTGCATAACCATAGACTCATACTAGCACATACTTTCCACCTTAGCATAATGTGTGCGAAATAACAAAATCATAGCACACAACTTTGAAAGAGTGTCACATCTCATTATGGAAAGAAATGCTTAAAGTACAAAATAAGATAAAAGAATAAACATAAAGATTTGAAATGAATACGTAAGACAAAATAATGATATAACTATCCCCTCAGCTTAATTAGGCAATTGGTCCCTCAATTGCACATGTGATGAGGTATTACTAAAAAGGTGGAAAATAAATTAGGGAATAAATACCTTGGTCAACGTGTGATCTTGAAAGGCTATGTAGGGCAGCGACTATCATACCATTAGAGAAAAATGAAATGGATGGGTGAAAGACAAGAAATGAAGTGGATTTTTTTTATTGTGGAAGAAAGAATTTTCACGAGGAAAGTATTTATTATGGAAGTGACAAGGACCTTTTTAAAACAAAGAAACCAATTGAGCAGAAGGCTCAATAGTAGAGGCTTCAGGAAATATATCACCAGCGGTGGATGAAAACTACTATAGGAACTCCTCCTCACTTTGGGGTTTGTGATACAATTTTAACTTGTGACCATTAGCTAGCAACTTAAAGCGAACAGGATCCACAGTAGAAAGTTGGACCACTCCATTAAGAAACATAACTTTAATCTCATATGGGCCTAACCATCATGTTTGGAACTTCTTGGGGTGATGTTGATACCGAGAGTCGAAGAGAAGTGCCCAATCACCAACATAAAAGACTTTATCCTTTATATACTTGTCATGCCAATGCTTTTGCTATTGCTATAGGAGTTCAGTATTGTGCAAGGCAGATTTGCACCATTCATCAAGTCCATTCAAACTCATAATTCATTCTTGCTATGCTTCAGTGAGATCCAAGCCAAGGTCAAGAGTTTTTCTTAAGGTTTTGTGTTCAAATTCTATAGGCATAACAATAGTTTGACCATAGACAAGCTCAAATGGAGTAAAGCCTATAATAGTCTTCCATGTAGTTCGGTAGGCCCAAAGAGATTTAGGAAGTTGCACAGCCCAATCCTTTTTATGGAGGGTGACGGTTTTTGTAAGAATGGATTCTAGCTCCCTATTGGTGACTTCAACCTATCCATTTTCTTGGGGATGATATGGTGAGGATTTACCATTCCTAATTTTATACTCTTCCATCAAAGCAGCTACGAGATTAGTAGTAAACTGAGGCCCCTGATCAGATTACAATTCCATAGGCACACCAAATCTTGTGAAGATAAATTCATAGAGGAACTTAGCAACATTTTTATCCTTAGGGTGCTTCATTGGTTTGGCCTCAGCCCATTTTGTAACATAATCAGTACAGACAAGGATATAAGTCTTACCTTGTGAGGAGGGCTCAATAGGACCGACAAAGCCAATCCCCCATTTATCAAATGGTGCTACAATTACCTATGGCTGCAAGGGCATCTCATCAGACTTGGTGGGTCATCCCATGCACTGACATTTGTCACACTTCTTTGTATATTGAGCAGCATCTTTATGTAGACTAGGCCAATAATATCCTGTGGTCAAGATCTTGAATGTAGTTCACTTGGCCACAAAATGACCACCACAGGGCTCATCATGACATGCCCTTAAGATATCATATGTTTCATCTTCCATTATGAATCTATGGGTCACTTGATCAGGACCAATATAAAACATGAATCCATAAATCTAGGAATAATTAAAACTTTTCTCTGCTAACAACCTTCTTTCCTTAGCAGAGAAATGTGCTAGAGTCTTACTAGTGGTGAGATAGTTAGCAATGTTAGCATACCATGGATTATGTGCAGATAATAGAAATAGATTCTCATCAGGAAAGTTGTTGTCAATGGCTGTAGGATCATCAGGGACATGCAGTTGGGAAAGGAAGTCAGCGACCACATTAGCCTTACCAGGTTTGTTGACAATGGTGATATCAAATTCTTGCATTAAGAGAAACCAGCGAGCTAGTCTTTCAGATATTGCAAGCTTATTCATTAGGTACTTGATAGAAGAGTGGTCAGTATGCACAGAGATCTCATATCTGGTAATGTAGTGCCTGAATTTGTTCAGTGCATAGATGACTACAAGCAGTTCTTTCTCAGTGACCATGTAATTGAACTTTTCCCCTTGCAAGTTTTTACTGATAAAATAAATAACATGCTCCACCAAATCCACCTTATGACCAAGCACGACACTAATAGCATAATCTAAAGTGTCAGTATGAATGTGAAAAGGTAAACCCTAGTTTGGTCCTCTCAAAACCAGTGCTGTAGTGAGAACTTCCTTAAGCTGTAGGAAAGACTTGGTACATTCAGAGTCCAAAGCGAATTCAACATCCTTCTTCAAAAAATTATATAGAGGTGCTGCAAGCTGACTAAAATCCTTTATGAATCATCTATAATATTCGACATGCCTAAGAAAACTCCACACATCCTTCTACTTTTTTGGTGTGGGTAATGTACTGATGACTTCAATCTTGGTAGGATCCACTTGAATACCTTTTGAAGAGATGAAATGGCCTAATACAACCCCCTCCTCCATCATCATGAAGCATTTTTCACTATTGAGAGAAAGGTTGTAATCTCGGCACCTCTGAAGGACTTTTGTCAAATTTTCCTTGGCTTCATCAAAGGTATTTCCATAGGTAGTGAAATCATCCATGTAAATCTCCATGCAATCAGTAGATATATCAGAAAAGATACTTATCATAGCTCTTTGGAAAGTGGCAGGAGTATTGTAGAGACCAAAAGGTAAGACTGAATATGCAAATGTCCCCCATGGACATGTGAAATTTTTCTTCTCTTGGTCCTCCGAAGCTATTTGAATTTGATTGTAACCACTAAAGCCATCCAAGAAAGAGAAATATTTCTTACTGGCCAGATTATCAAGGACTTGGTCTATAAATGACAATGGGAAGTGGTCCTTCTTAGTGGCTATGTTAAGCTCCCTGTAGTTGACACAAACTCACCACTTTCCTCCTTTCTTAGGAACTATGACTAGAGGTGAGACCCACTAGCTCTCAGAAATAGGGTAAATGAAACCAACATTTAACAACTTCTACAACTCATTCTTAACTATATCCCTTTAAACTAGATTAACCCTTCTTTGAGGTTGGTGGATAGGTCTACATTTAGGATTGATGTAGATTTTATGAGTGCAAAGTTTAGGATCTAGGCCTTTCATATCAGTATAATCCCAAGCAAAAGCTTGTTGATGTTCTTGTAGTAGCTGCAGGACAACTTTCTGCTGAGAGAGTGACAAAACACTGCTCATATTTAATTCCCATCCTGGACCAACTTCTAGCTTAATGACCTTTTCTACCATGGAAAACTAAGCAACTGAAAAAGACTCCATTTCATGAGGCAATAATGTATGAAGGAATTGTGAAGTTTCTGAATACTGTGGTGCATTTGGAGGTGGTAACAAAGTTTCCAGAACATAGTCCACTTGGGAACACAGCTGAGAGTGCGCTCCATATTCATTCATGATGATGGAGGAAATTATCTCATCTTCTCCCCTAGAGGCTACAAATGGCTCCCGGGATATCATCATCAGTTGGCAGATTGAGTTGACCTCAGGTTTAGTATCACCCAAATCTGGCCAGACTATCTGGTCATCTTGTAATAGGGGTTGAGCTGGAGAATATAGAGTCAGATTCTTAGTGTTGACTCCATTGGATATTGTCATTTTTCTTGACCGACATGCTATATAGGCATTTGTAGTAGCCAACCATGGCCTTCCTAGAATTATTGGATATCCACCCATATTAGCCTTTGGAGAAAGGACAAAAAAGTCAACTGGATACTCCCAAGAATTCAAGGTGACTATGACATCTTCTACCATCCCATCAGGTGTAATGGTGGAACTATCAACAAGATTAGATGGTTGGGGTTTCCCTAAGATTGATAATATGCAATTGAGACATTACTTCCTTGGTCATGACATTTATGGATGCACCTAAGTCAACTAGAGCATTTTGAACTTGTATTCCTTGAATGGTGATTGTAACCACAAGGCTCCTAGGATCAGAATACTTTGGGATTGTCAACTTCTCTAGCATTAGGTTAGATAACTGTCCTAGGACATGTATGGTTTTAGGATCCTTTTTCTTCCTCCCAGGCTATTTTATATAGGCTTCCTTGATGGCTTTAGTATATGCAGGCACTTCCTTTATGGCATCTAGCAATGGTATTTTAACTGTCATTTGCTTTAGTTGGGTAAGCAAGTCCAACACTGCCTGGTTTTCCATTGACTTAGCTTGTTCTTCCAACCTATGAGGAAATGGGGGCTCTTGAGTTGTAGGAGAGGCAGGTTTGGTTGGTACTTTAGTTGGATCAGCTGAGGCATCCTCAACTTTAGTTATGATAGGTTGTTGTGGAGAAGAAAGGGTTGTGCCAAACCTTAAATGAATATCATTCAAGGAAATAGTGTAGCTCTACTATTGTGTTATTGGTTTAGCATTGTTGGGATTAGGAGTAGGTTGAGGAGGCAACTAAGTTTGTTTAGGGGGAATAGTATTGGTTGTAGGAGGAGATATTAGAGCTTGTTGCTGAGGTGGTGGCATCAAAGCTTGCTAACTTGATTCATTCATCCAATTGTGTGGTTGTTGCCACCCCTACTGGGGTTGCTGCCAGCTTTGCTGAGGTTGTTGCCAACCTTGGTGAGGCTTCTGCCAGCCTTGCTGAGGTTGTGACCAACCCTGGTGAGATTGCTGCTA
Source organism: Chamaecyparis obtusa (assembly GCA_027943335.1). Taxonomy (NCBI): domain Eukaryota; kingdom Viridiplantae; phylum Streptophyta; class Pinopsida; order Cupressales; family Cupressaceae; genus Chamaecyparis; species Chamaecyparis obtusa. The sequence goes on from BSBK01004420.1 coordinate 553,431, forward strand.
GCCTTGTTGAGGTTGTTGCCAACCTAGCTGAGGCTATTGCTAGCCTTGCTGAGGTTGTTGCCAACCTTGTTGAGGCTACTGCCAACTATTATACCCACTAAAACCTCTATGTTGTTGATTTTTCCATGTATTATTATTATTAAAATGCTGGAGAGGATCTTGGGGAATACTTGGTCTCTGAGCCCATGGCCTTCACTGGGCAACATAGAGCACCTCTCCATTCTCATCAATGGCCTTGAATTCAATAGGCATAGGTTGGGACTCCAGGCTTGCAACAGACTTACACCGACAATTATTTTTCTTCTCCCTACAATGAGGACAGTATTTTGCTAACATTGCATCAGCTTCATCTTTCTTTGTCCTTGCCTACATAGTGTCCAACTAAGTAGTGACATCATTAATGAGGTCTTTCTTGAAATCTGATAATAGGTTTGATAGTTCTACTTTGGATACACCCGCACCATTAGACTTGTGAGGCAAGTATCTTAGGCCTCTTCCCTTCTTGACAATAGCTGTAGAATAGTTCAGACATATATTCTTTATGTCATCCCAAGTTTTCTGAGTAATGTCCCCCCTTGCCATAAGGTCAAGGGCCTCAATGCTTCCATCATTCACACCTTTCAGAAACAAATGCTTTTGGGATTCCTCATTCAACTAGTGCTGTGCATTATGCTGTAGGTTGAACATGAACCTGGAGACATGGTCTTCCAAGGTTTCATCTTCTTTCTGGGACATTTTAAATATGTCATCCCTTTTTAAGTCTCTTCCCCTGCAATACTCTTTATACTTCGAAAGAAACAAGTTACACATTGCATTCCAATCTGCTACAACATTGACACCCAAGCTCATAAACCATCTTAGAGCTGTGTGTGTGAAAATTATACCTGATCTGTAGACACAACACTCAGTAAAACATTAGAGGTTAGCTATAATCAAAATCATGCAAAATTGAAAGCTATCTAACCAAGCGATTTACTGCCTTCTAATAGGTGCGAGATGAATGTTCTCAGATTGTAATCAAGATCAGTGACCTAGACGACACCTAAATGAAGGATTTGAATGCAAAAGATGGATATGGAATAAATGCAATTAAGCTATTTTTTGGATTTTTCTATGCAATAATAATTGTAAAAACTGATATGAAATCTATGCTAAATGAAATTGATATGCTATGAATGCTATTGAAAATTGATATGCTATGAATCTAACAATGATATGTAATATGAATGCAAAAAAAATAAGATTGATCTCACAAAGCTTTGAATTCGCAAGTTGATTCCTCGGTCTCCAATTCTCCAGCGTGATTGTGCAAAATATGAGATGATTTGTGAAGAGCTAAAGCCTTAATTTATAGAAATCCAGGGCTTTGGAGGTGCATGAATAAAAGCCATAAATCACTCAAATTAACTCATCTTGATTTTTGAGTTATCTGATCATAAAAGATAGTTAATTCTCAAAATCATGCAAAAACATGCAAAAACAGCTTTTTAACTCAAATTAGAGTTTAGATCAACTTTTTGAACTCCAAAAGGATGTTGAGTTCCAAAAAGTCAATAACTTGCATTGATTTTCTGATTTGGAGTTTAACTGTTTCTTTTGAATATGCATAATAATTAAGAATTAAATAAATAAATAAAGTGATTTATCCTCAACTCAACTGATTTTTGAAAATAAATAATTAATTTATGGGTTAATTAACTATTTATTCAAACTTTTATTAAAAATTATATTATTAAATAATGACAACATGCTTTAATTAATTAAATAAGAATTTAATCAATTAAAGATAGGAATTTTGATTTATTGTCAAAATTAAATAATACAATTAATAATAGATAGAATTAAATTTAATTACATAATTAAGTGGCAAATATTAAATCTAATTAATTAAATATGAAAATATTCAATTAATCAAATTTTAGGATAAATGTGATTTATTGCCAAATAATTATAAAATTAAAGATAATTAAGATAATTAGGAATATTACTAGGAATATTCTCCGATGCAAAATTTAAGATAATCAATTAGATTTGATGATGTTTAGATGTGCCTTAGATTAGGACTTTGATGTCGATTTCATATGATTTGATGATATAGGAGGTTAATGAACTTATAGCCCATTTTTGGGGTATTACATTTTGCCCCTCTTTGAATTACTGTGCGAAGCGCAGTGGTTCAAAGATAGTCTGTGTTTGATAAAGATATGAAATTGATTCAAAAGATAAACCGATCTCAAGATAGAAACCGATTGAAAGATATTGAGATAGGAGTTGATTGATATTGACTTGATATGGAGATAATAGGTCTTGAATGACCAAAGATAATGTTCACTGTAGTAGCAAATGAACCTATGATTGCGAAAAAGTGTCAAAATGCCTGATTCTGAACCTTAGGATTGATAAGAAGTGAGTGACCCGTTCTAGACTCGATTGTCTTAGCAGAACTAGCAAGTATCACATCTGAATCCTTCAGTTGCCGAAGAATTAAGTGGCAAATATTAAATCTAATTAATTAAATATGAAAATATTCAATTAATCAAATTTTAGGATAAATGTGATTTATTGCCAAATAATTATAAAATTAAAGATAATTAAGATAATTAGGAATATTACTAGGAATATTCTCCGATGCAAAATTTAAGATAATCAATTAGATTTGATGATGTTTAGATGTGCCTTAGATTAGGACTTTGATGTCGATTTCATATGATTTGATGATATAGGAGGTTAATGAACTTATAGCCCATTTTTGGGGTATTACATTTTGCCCCTCTTTGAATTACTGTGCGAAGCGCAGTGGTTCAAAGATAGTCTGTGTTTGATAAAGATATGAAATTGATTCAAAAGATAAACCGATCTCAAGATAGAAACCGATTGAAAGATATTGAGATAGGAGTTGATTGATATTGACTTGATATGGAGATAATAGGTCTTGAATGACCAAAGATAATGTTCACTGTAGTAGCAAATGAACCTATGATTGCGAAAAAGTGTCAAAATGCCTGATTCTGAACCTTAGGATTGATAAGAAGTGAGTGACCCGTTCTAGACTCGATTGTCTTAGCAGAACTAGCAAGTATCACATCTGAATCCTTCAGTTGCCGAAGAACCAAGGAAAGAACACTATGATCTGATGGTTGCAAAAATTGATACAGTTTACAAGATTAAGAAAATATCAGATTGATATGGATCTTGATGAATCTGATATGCCCCAAGTGATGATAGATTTGCCTCAAGCGATGAGGACTTTTGATGAATCAGTAACTAGACATGATTGTTTATCTTGATCACTGATGAAAGATATTGATAGACTTGATCGATAGAATTTGATTTACAGACTTTGAATGATGTGCAATAGCATGCCCCCTTCGGGATTAAAATTGAAATCTGACAAGAAAAGTCAGCGTTGATAGTTTAGAAGCATGTTAATTGATCTGAGAAGTGGTTATTTACATCCGAGAATGCATTCTGCATCGTTGGAAGGTCCCAAAAGACCAAGTTTGACTAGGTTTGACCATGAGTTGACCATGGTTGACCAAGTTGAAATTTTGATAGTTTGATGTAAGATAATCAGTTAAGTTGAATACTAGATTTCTGTGATGATTGAAGGTCGAATATGCAAGTAGTTAATAATATGAATGATCTCAGATTTGAATTTTGATCCCGAAAAAGGATTCTACTTGCTATTTCATTGGAGGAACCTTCGTGTGAGATTCAGCTCTTGTTAGACTTGAAGATGCGATTTGAAGAATCATTTAAGCATTGAAGTTCGTTTAATCATTGTGAGATCATGCAATGAGACATGCAAAATGAAATGCAACCTAAGACCTAGGACCTAGTCACTGATCATGTGTCGATTTGTTATCATCATTGAACTTTTTAGGTAACCGGATAAATCAATACAATGCCCACTAGCCATGAAACCATAGACATATGAATATCGATTTGTATGTGCAAGAATCAATACAACACCCACTGGTCAAACAACCATGGACATATGAATATTGATTTTAGTTGTTGAATGTCGGATTAGATATAAGCATCAAGGCACAAACACCAGGATGACCTGAATATCATGTCCATTTTGATATAGCAATTTGTACAAGCATCAAAACATACACGTCGTGATGACCTGAGTACGCCTTGCGTTACAAACACATCAAACAGTCAAGAGATCATTCTAAATCCAATGTGAATTACCCGTAGTGACCCTTTATCGTTCACATCCTTAGGCAAGATTGCGTTCCACAGTAGGAGGAAGAACTCACTCAAAAAGACAATAGTTAGATCAAACTTCCTTGAATTTTTTTTGGGTATCAATGGTCGAGGTACGCATGGCCATCCAATTCGAGATAGAGGCTCTTACAGTCGGACACCATTTCAATCCAAAATTTCCAAAGTTGTTAGATTTTCACATACAAGCAGAAGACAAAGAAAAGATTATGCCCCCAGTCATCACTCTCTAAATCCTGTAAAGGACATCATTGAAGAGCTCGAAGGGACACAATATGCAAAAATCTCAATGCGAATCAGTAAGCATACAAGGAGATAAAAGCATGAAAAGCACATATTGTTTTCAGTTTGAGTTTGATGTTTGATTGTTGTTGATGCAAAATCCTTTCTGGAGACGAGACAGACTGACTGACTCAACTTGAAGCTTCAAAGGACTCTGAGTGGATATGACATGTCTAAGATACATTGGAGACTATAAGATATGACATTGATTGCCCCCAAGTTTGAACATTGATAGGATACAGACACTTGAGCTGATTGGTGTACAGACCGACTTATTGAAACCAGGATATGCAGAAACAAACCGGGAGATATGTAAAAACTAAAGCAAGACTGAAAGCTGGGAAAGACCAAGATTGTGCTGATAGATGGAGCATTTTGGAACAAGTGGTGCCCGTTTGCCGAGTTTTCACCATCTTGGTAGAGATTCTATTTTTGCTACCGAGGTGCCTGTTTCCAGGTTTTCACCAAGGCACTTTTTTTTTTCTTTTTTCATTTTTTTGTATTTTTCATTTTTTCAATTTTTTTGTACTTTTGATATTTTTTGATTTTTTTTGTTGTACTTTTGATTTTTTTAATTTTTTTTTTATTTTTTTTTGTGAATCATCAAGGCGCCTATTGCTAGGTTTTCACCAAGATGTTCATTTTTTCAGGACTTTTTCCGATTTTTAAGATTTTTTCAGGACATTTACCAAGCACTGAATGCCTTAGGCGTAGAATTTCTTCAGATGGAGAACGTTGATTGGTTCTCGGAGATGTTCTCCTTCAGTCGTTGAGAGTTGATAGGCACCAGAGCCAAAAGTAGCAGTGATTACAAAGGGACCCAGCCAGTTGGGTTCGAACTTCCCCTTGCGTTCTCGATGTGATTGATTTTTAGGATTTTCTCTCAACACTAGATCACCAACCTGAAATTCTCTGTGTCTGACTTTCTTGTTGTAGCCTCTAGACATTCTCTTTTGATATACTCTGAGATGATCATACGCTGCTTGTCTGCGCTCATCTAGTAGTTCAAGTTCTTGTAACCTCGACACTCTGTAGTCTTCATCAGTGACAAGTCCATGCATTCTAATCCTGAGTGATGGGATTTCAACCTCAATAGGCAGTACCGCTTCAGACCCATAAACTAAAGCGAAAGGTGTAGCCCCTGTAGGCGTTCTGATACTAGTTCTGTATGCCCAGAGAGCTGGATTGATCATCAGATGCCAGTCTCTTCCTGTTTTATTCACTGTTCTGTGCAAGATCTTCAGGAGATTTTTGTTTGAAGCCTCAGCTTGTCCGTTCCCTTGAGGATAATAGATAGATGACCAATGTTGAGTAATTTTGAACTTGGCACATAAGTCATCTAGGTCCTTGTTTTTGAATTGTCCCCCGTTATCTGTGATTATAGAGTGAGGGATCCCATATCTGCAAATGATGTAATTCAGGATGAACATAGAGATCTGTTTCCCCGTTGCTTGTGTTAGAGGAACTGCTTCTACCCATTTTGTAAAATAATCTGTAGCTGTGATTATATGGGTATGTCCATTAGAAGAGTGTGGATGGATAGCACCTATGAGATCAAATGCCCATTGTTGAAAAGGCCATTGTGTAGTAAAAGGAATCAGATCTCTCCCTGGAGCATGAATCAAGTTGCCATGTACTTGACACTGTTGACAGTTTTTAGCAAATTTAATAGCTTCTTTTTCCATTTCAGGCCAATAATACCCAGCCCTAATAAGTTTTCGAGCTAACGTTAACCCGTTCGAGTGTGACCCACATATACCCTCATGGACTTCCTCTAATGCACGTTGAGACTCTTCTCGTTCTAAACATCTAAGCAGTGTACCATCTAGACCTCGTTTGTACAGATCATTACCAATGATGACATATCGGGATGCGGATCGGATAAGGTTTCGTTTCTCAAAACGGTTAAAGGACTCAGGGATGATTTGGTCGTGGAGATAGGAGAACAAATTTTTGTAGCGAGATGAGTCATAACTTACAACAGTGCAGATCATGCGGGTTTCAGGGGAGTCATATGCAGGATAGGATAGGGCTTCCACCAGGAACTCGTAGCGTAGTTCATGTTCAGGCTGTTGTAAAAGAGTAGATAATGTTGCCATTGCATCAGCAGCCTTATTCTCCATTCTGGGTATTTGCTCAAATGTGATAGAGATGAAGTATTTCTTTAGATCATCGACCATTCTCTTGTAAGGAATGAGCTTTTCATCTTTGGTTTGGTACACATCATTGACCTGGTGGATGACTAGTTGTGAGTCTCCATGAATGTGCATCTCTGTAACTCTCCACTGTATTGCCATTTTCATACCATTGAGAAGTGCCTCATATTCAACAATATTGTTTGTGCAAGGAAACTTTAATCTGAATGCTTTGGGTATCGAGTATCCTTGAGGAGTAATGAACAATATGCCTGCGCCGGATCCATTCTGTGTGTAGGAGCCATCAAAGAATAATCGCCATGCTCTAGAAGAGAGGTGCATGATAGAGGAATCGGGAAATTCCATTTGCATGGGTGTATCATCAAACAGTGGTGCTTCAGCTAATTGATCAGCAATGACCTGTCCTTTGATAGCTTTTCTTTCAACATATTCAATGTCAAATTCGCTCAAGAGCATGACCCATTTAGCTAGTCTACCTGTGAGGGCAGCTTTGCTTAGGAGATATTTCAGTGGATCAATTTTAGCTACCAAATGAGTAGTATGAGCTAACATGTAGTGTCTCAATTTCTGTGATGCAAAGATCACAGTGAGACAGGCCTTCTCTATCATTGAGTAGTTCTTCTCATAGGCCACTAAAGTTCGGCTGATATAGTAGATGGCTCTTTCTTTCTTGTTCTCATCATGCTGTGCTAGCAATGCCCCCAGTGATGTATCTGTTGCGGAGACATATAATATTAATGGCTTCCCATGAATAGGAGGCATCAATATAGGTGGATTTGATAGATACTTCTTGATATGTTTAAAGTTGTTCTCGCATTCTTCATTCCATGCAAAGGTCACACCTTTATGTAATGTTTTTGTAAAAGGCTGTGAGATGTCTGCTAGCTGTGATATGAATCTTCTGATAGATTGAACTCTGCCTTGCAACGTCCTCATTTGACTGATATTTGTGGGAGGTTGCATCTCTATTATAGCCTTGACCTTAGCTGGATCAACTTCAATGCCTTTCTTGGAGACGATGTATCCTAGGAGCTTTCCAGAAGTGACTCCAAAAGCACACTTTTTAGGATTTAGTCGAAGACTAAATTTTTCCATTCTGTCGAGGATCATGCTCAAGTCTGTTAGATGTTCAGTTCTAATCATGGATTTTGCCAAGGTATCATCTACGTAATCCTCCATTGTTCTATGCATCATATCATGAAAAATAGATGTCATTGCTCTTTGATATGTAGCTCCAGCATTTTTGAGTCCGAATGGCATAACATTCCAACAGAAAGTTCCCCACGCACATGTGAAAGCTGTTTTCTCTTGATCTTCTGGAGCAATTTTGATTTGGTTGTATCCAGAAAAACCATCCATAAGGGAATATATTTCATAGCCCGCAGTCATGTCCACTATCATATCAATGTTAGGCAGTGGAAAATCATCCTTAGGGCATGCTCTGTTCACGTCTCTAAAGTCCGTGCATACTCTGATTGAACCATCTGGTTTGGAAACAGGTACAATGTTGGAAATCCACTCAGCATAGTCTATGACACGGATGAATCCAGCTTTTAGGAGTTTTTCTAGTTCTGCTTTGACTAAGAGTGCAACATGAGGATGCATCTTTCTCAATTTTTGTTTCATTGGTTTTACTCCGGGAGCAATGGATAGATGGTGCATAATGAGATTGGGATCCAATCCTGGCATATCTGAATATTTCCATGCAAAGTTGATCTTTTTCTCTGATAAGAAGGTAGTGAAGTTTTGTTTCTCTTCGTCTGATAGAGATTGTGCTACATGTACCAATTGTGGTTCCTCTGTTGTACCCAAATTGATGGATTGAGTTGGCTCAATCAGAACTGGAGATCTATCCTGTAAATGACTTGGAAGGACATCAAATATCTCATCCTTAGGTGCCTCAAAGAGGTTTTCACCTTCAGATACGTCTTTTCTTTTTACTTTTGTCGGTTCTGAGACTGCCACAAAGTGGTTTTCACCCTCAGAACTCTTTTTCTTTTTCCTTTTACTCTTGTTTTTCTGACTAAGATATTTGATGTCCGACTCGGTCATGCTGACACTTGGTTCACTGATGGAAGTACTCATAGGCTCAACTGCATTGAGGTAGCAGGCAAGGGCATAGTCATTTGGGAAGGTATACATACCATGGTTTGGGTTGGTGGAAGTTTGGTCGATAAGATCAGGGCGTTGGATAGTCAAAGTGGGAAAGGCTTGGGATATGGTGTTCACGGATGTGGATATGTCATCATTGGTCCTAACCTGATGCTCAAGTTCAAAGGTGATATTACAGCTCAGAATGTTCAATTCGTGAATAGGCTCAACATCATCATAGGAGTCCTCTTCAGCCATAGGTGGATCAGACACGTTAAGTTCATTGTTTCGCTCTAGACCTACATTGGGTTGAGAGACATATTGGTGAATAACATCAATAAATTTCTCTGTTATAAGCTCATCTTCTTCTGGAATGGCACCCCATTCATAATCATTTGACTCATCTTCTGATTCAGAATCTCTAGGAAATCTTAGAAAGTGCGTGAAATCAGGATGAATACCCCAAGAAGGATTACCCTCAGTCTCTGACTTGAATTCATATTCATGGGAATCAGTGTCAGAATAACTACCCCCTGCTTCTTGATCAGTTTGATTGCCTTCGAGATTGGCTGGTTCTTGTGGTACAACCATCTCTTGCGCTACAGTAGGTTCTTGTGTTTCTACTACATTAATTCTTCTGATAGGATCATCTGTATCATCAAGAAGATCTTTGATCTCTTTAGGCAATTTTTCATAGGGGATAAGCTCAGAGCTATCTGAATCATCATCAGAGGGTTCTGTTTCTTCTTTCTTAAGAAGGGGTTCTCCTGGTGCAATTTGTTCTATGACATGAGAACAACCACCTCTGAGATGATAGGGTTTCTTTTTAAACCCTATGCCACCAGTATCTTTTTTGGCTCGACCAATATGTGAAATGGGGGTCACAAGACCCTTTCCCCTAATTCCTAGAGGTCCTTGACCAGAATATCCCATCTTGGATATCAATTTGTTTCCTGGACCATATGAATTAGAAGGGACTGTAGGTGCTATAGATTCACTAGGTTGAACAATTTTAGATTCAGAATCCTCTTTATATAGCCATGCCAGCACAGCTTCATCCTCTTCAAATTCTTGTTTAGATACTTGCTCCACCATAAAATGTCTTTTGTATGCTTCCATAGGTTCCTTAGGTTCTGATTTAGACTGCTTCAAGGATTGGCCATATGACTTAGGTGAGATTGGGAGAGATGTCAGAGACAAGACTGGCTCTATAGTGTATTCTCCCATCCCATTTTCTTTGATATTGATCTCTTTAGCAATGTCATCCATCTTAGATGTGGAAGCCACATTTTGTTGCTTGATGGAAGATTCTCTATTATTGGGAACAAGTTTATCGGCACTTTCCTTCAATGTATTGCAAGTTGTACTCAGATCAGCTGGGATAGTAACCTCCACTCCTTCATAGGGAAATTTCAAGCATTGATGGTATGTTGAAGGAATAGCCTGCATTTCATGTATCCAGGGTCTCCCTAGAAGGATATTGTAAGCCAATGGTAGATCGAGCACCTGACATGTGGTATCTTTGATGACTGGACCCACCCGGATGGGCAAGACAATGGTGCCTTTAGAAGCTCTTTCTTGTTCATCATAGGCTTTTATGGTGATCTTCTTTCGAGGATCAATAGCCATCTCTGAGAATCCCAACTGTGTGATTAAGTTGTAAGAACAAATGTTGAGGCCTGCGCCCCCATCTATCAACACACGTTTGACTCGACGGTTCTGGATCAAGACTTCTATGTGCAAGGGCTGATTATGTGGGTGACTTAGGGAGTTGTCATCCTCTTCTGAAAAGGAGATATATTGCGGAGATGTTAGATGACCAACCATAGTTTGGAACCTGTCTAGATCTAGATCATCAGGAACATTAGAGCTGAGCAAAGCTTTGTCTAGGATATCTCGGTGAGCTGGAGATATTCGAAGTAACTCAAACATAGAGATTTTGGCATTGGTATGCTGGAGTTGTTGTACAATGCTGTAAGATGTAGGTCTAGTATCCTTTGGATTGGAAGATTTCGAGGCAACCTTCTGTTTAGAAGCAGATGTGAGATTGAAAGGTATCTTAGGGACATCAAATGAATTTGGTGTTTGTCCTTTCAGATGCGTCTGAGCTTGTGATCTGGTAACTGCATTAGCTGAGGAATGATTTCTATCTCTTCGTACAATCGTGATGACATTACAGTTCTCAGAGAGGCATGGTTCCACCATATTGATGACAGCATCGTTTCCAGGGTAGGCATAGTTGACTTTTGCCCCCATGTTAGGCTGAGAAGTGGAAACTCCCTTGCCATGTTGTGGAAAAGGTTCTGTAAATGCTGTGTGATCATTATTGCTGGTAGGATTATCGATTGTGATGTCCCCTTGATCTATCAAGTCTTGAATGGTATGCTTCAAATGGAAGCATCCATTAGTTCTGTGGCCTTTAGTTCGATGGAAAGCACAAAATTCATTATCTTTCCACCAACATGGTTTTGGATCCGGATCAGGTTTTCGGATTGGTGGTAAAGAGATCATGTTATCAGCTATCAGGGTCCTCAGAGCAGATTCCAAAGATTCTCCTAGGGGAGTAAACTTTCGTTTATTATTCCATCGTTTGAATGGCTTCTTTGGAGATGGTTCAGCAGATTTTTGCTCTGAAGCTTCAATGGCTTTGGTGGCAAGGGTGAGATTGTAGGCCGGTGCCTTTGATGGGGTGTGGATAGTGTCAACAACACCGTCAGAGACGATACCTTTGTTTCTATTCCAAGTCTTGTTTTTATCTTTTGAGCTAGATCCCGATTCAGACTTGTCCTTTTGAAGTGTGATTTCTCCTTTCTTGACAAGTACTTTCTCAATCTTGATTGCATTATCCACCATTTTATCAAAAGATACATGATCTTGCATTTGCAATGGATAGTTGAGCTCTGGAACAAGGTTATTGATAAAGATTTCAAGTTTCTCCATTTCGGGAATTGGTCTAGCATATAAAGAAAACTTCTTTCGCCACCTCTTGAGAAAAGTTAGGAATGATTCCCCTGGATATTGCTTGAGGTTACAGATATCGATCATGGTAATCGGATGTTGAATATTGTAGGAATATTGTTGATAAAACAATTTAATCAATTCCTCAAAAGTTTTGATCGTAGAAGGTAATCTTGAAAACCACTGAATGGATGCTCCTCCCAAGGATCTAGGAAAAAGACGCATTAGATAAGTCGGTTCATGCATGAATTCCATGGATTGTGTACAGAACTCTCTGACATGATCTTGAGGATCAGAGTGCCCGTCATATTTGTCATACTTTGGTATCTCCACTCTTTTTGGGAATGGAGGCATATACAAGTCTTTGTCAAAAGGGAAAGGACAAAGGGCCTCCATGGAGAATTCCTTGGGTTCCTTCTCTTTCTCAATTTTATTCATTTTGACCTGCATAGCGTGCAGCTGGTTCATTATGGCCGTCATCGGAGTTTCTTCCTCATGTGTGATGATATCTTCGACATTGAAGTGAGGAGGAAGTTTAGCTCCTTCTTGGGCTAATTGCAAAAAGTATGCCTCTCTATCCATTTTCAAGAAATGCCTCATCATTCTTTTGAATTCATCATCATTCTGACACCGATGGATTTCAGAGGGTGTAGGGTCTTGGTCGGCATTATGTTGAGAATGGTGTCCCTGGGATCCTCCTCCTAGAGAACCATGGTTTGTCCCTGCTTGAGACATGGTAGGAGTTTTTGGGCTCCCTGGAATAGATTGAGGAAGAGTTTGTTGATTACCTCTATGAGTTGATAGAGGAGGTCTGTAACCAATTGTCAATCGAAAGTTACCGAGACCGTCGTCTTCGTAGATACCTGACTTGATGAGTTGTTCAAGAGTTGGACCCGGGGTATTGGTCAAAAGTAAGTTTTGAGATGTTTCTTCTGATTTCTTGTGTGAAGAAGCTCTGGTCTCCACCATTAACTTTGAATGAAACAGAAGAAAAGGATGAAGACAACTGAAGAACAATTTGATTTGAGAAAATTGGATGACGCAACCTTGTCAAGATTATGATAGTTTTGAAGATCTGATGAGATGTGGGTGAAGGAAACTGTGCCCTGGATGCATGGGATAGATCGCCCAAAAGATAGCGGACACGAGTTCTCAACACTTAGTTTGTTTTTGAAGATTGATTGATTGAAGATTGATAGTTATGACAAGGTTTTGACACGAGATAAAAAGGACTCAAATTGATCAAACAGAAGACTAGATCGGATTCAAAAGATCAAACTCAGAAAATGGTAGAATGCTCAATAGCTACTGCTCTGTTCTGACACAATGATATTTTTGACAGATTCTGGAACTAGGCTGGAAACATTGGATATCTTGCAATTTGACAATTTCTGACAACTTTCTCAAATTTTTCCAAACAACACTCTGCAGACTCGTACGACACTGGGTAGTCTATGAAATGACAGTTGCTAAACTCATATGACAGTTGGGTAATGCTGAAATGACACTTGACAAAACTCGTACGACTTTTGAATTCTTGAAATGACTTTTGACTCCAGAAAGAACTTTACGTCAATTTTTGCAAAATTTAAGATTTTCAGTTTTGGATTGTTTGCAAATTGTACTGTCCAGATTTTGAAGGTTATACCAGATTTGATCGTTTTTAATAGCCAAGTAGATAAATAAGCACACAGAACAGCAAGCAAGTGATTCCAAGCACGTCTGAAAACAATGATCAAGGGCAAAAGCAACCTTGCGCATGAACAATCAAGTGACCAAATTGTGCTAATCCCTGAGAGTACTAATTGTGTATGTTCTGAAAAGTTTTGCAATAACACACATATACCTGAGAATGAAAAATTGGCCTCTCTAAGGTTTTTAGTAATGGTTTGACTCTGCAACTTTTATGATTCAAAGGGGTGAACTCCAATCCCGGCGCACCAGGGTTTTGACACAGTCTGAGAACTTAATCTTCAAGAGCTGCTAGGGAGATCTGACAACCCAACAATGAACCATACCCGTGGAGATTTCTTCCACAAGGACATTTATATAGCGGCTGTCACTACCACGGCGAAAATGGCTATGACCGCTTGAGGTTCCGTCAACGCAGTTTGCCCTGTGAAGGGATTGTCCGCTACAGTTAACCCTCTCTAAAGATGACTCACAGAGTTATACCACAAGGGGACTTGGCTCCAGATTCAAGGTTTTGACACCTCTTCACTTTTAACCCAAACAAAGCAAGCAGATTAATCCGACACGCTAAGACAAAGTTTTGTTCCACCAAGGTCTGTGATATCAACTCCACGTGATCTATCAACCTCTCCGGGGAGAGAATGTATCAATCAATAAGAGAAGATGCACTAACCAATTTTGATTCACCAAAGCTTGTGATATCAACCCTACGTGATCTATCAACCTCTCCGAAGAGAGAATGTGTCGATCAATAAGAGAAGATGCACTAACCAAGTTGAATGTGAAACGCACTAAGTATCCTCCCTACCTACAAGGATTCTGTCATCAAGAAGGATTTCGCTGGGAATCCAATCTTTCAAGAATCACGAATAGTGTTCATAGGGCCTAATTACTATGTGAGCACAGATATATGTTCTGAAAGTAAATCTACCAAAAGCATTCAAAAAGTAGAAAGAGGAACACTTAACGCTTAAAGCAAATATGAGATGAGTCCACAAGGTGGAACACTTAACACCTCACACAAGCTAAAAATGAGTCCCCAACTTAGAAAACAAGTGAGTTCCTAAAAGCACAAAAGGGTTGCCAAGTGGAACATTTAACGCTTCTGTCCTGTTGACCCCTCCCCTTTATGGCGCTGAGATTGCAACCACGGGGCGGAAATGAGGGGCCGGCGGATTAGCGAGTCCAATAACCCAAGATAGCAATCAAGATCAATCACAAGTATTCTAAGACTACTTAATGAATCCTTAAGGGTTCACAACCTAGTATCAATTATGCAAGTGTGTAGAAATAGATCAAAAGCATGAAAAGATGCACACAAGCTTGACACATAAGAGATTTATTTTAAGTCCCAAATCAAAATATTATTAGATGAAGGAGAATACCTGGGATCCTTGCAACGCACTTAGTAGATTTTGCTTGATTTTTAGCAATTTTTGTTGAGCTTTTCCATGCAAGCAAGTGACGAACTCTCCAACAAGCAAACAAGAAAACAAGATATGCAAAATATATTCAACTTATGAAAACCATAGGGTTAGCTCTAAAAATCAATTATTATGTGCATACCCATCACAAAACTTTATTTTTTTTTTTGCATTTGACCTAGTCAACAAGATCTAATTTTTTTGATATGATTTTGGCCACAAAAATAGAAATTCAGAATAGAGACCCCTGCTAAAAAACAGAGAGCTTTCCAAAAATGCAAAAATTTTAGAAAAACCTCTTCATTTGTGCCCTAGAGACCCATTTTATCAAAACAGACCAGTTTTTGTAAATTGACTATTTGAGCTATGATATTATGTCCAAATTTAAAACACAAAGAATGGACCCCCTGTATAATTTAAAGAGCTTTCCGAAAATATAAAAATTTTCGAAAAATATGCTGATTTGCGTCAGATATTAATTTTTTCCGGAATTTCAAGAAAAAATTATTAAAAATTCAAAACATCTCAGAAAATTCTAAATTTTTTACTGTAGCTTTCATGACATGTCACCAACCTGCAAAAAAAATTTCAGATCAAAATTCCAAGCCGTTTGGGAGATAAAATTAAATCTTTGAAACTTTGGGGTTTTAGCTCCCAAAAAAATCAAAACTAGCATGCAAAGGTGGGTTGCCCCACGGTGGGCGCCAGAAATGTGTGTGTGAAAATTATACCTGATCTGTAGACACAACACTCAGTAAAACATTAGAGGTTAGCTATAATCAAAATCATGCAAAATTGAAAGCTATCTAACCAAGCGATTTACTGCCTTCTAATAGGTGCGAGATGAATGTTCTCAGATTGTAATCAAGATCAGTGACCTAGACGACACCTAAATGAAGGATTTGAATGCAAAAGATGGATATGGAATAAATGCAATTAAGCTATTTTTTGGATTTTTCTATGCAATAATAATTGTAAAAACTGATATGAAATCTATGCTAAATGAAATTGATATGCTATGAATGCTATTGAAAATTGATATGCTATGAATCTAACAATGATATGTAATATGAATGCAAAAAAAATAAGATTGATCTCACAAAGCTTTGAATTCGCAAGTTGATTCCTCGGTCTCCAATTCTCCAGCGTGATTGTGCAAAATATGAGATGATTTGTGAAGAGCTAAAGCCTTAATTTATAGAAATCCAGGGCTTTGGAGGTGCATGAATAAAAGCCATAAATCACTCAAATTAACTCATCTTGATTTTTGAGTTATCTGATCATAAAAGATAGTTAATTCTCAAAATCATGCAAAAACATGCAAAAACAGCTTTTTAACTCAAATTAGAGTTTAGATCAACTTTTTGAACTCCAAAAGGATGTTGAGTTCCAAAAAGTCAATAACTTGCATTGATTTTCTGATTTGGAGTTTAACTGTTTCTTTTGAATATGCATAATAATTAAGAATTAAATAAATAAATAAAGTGATTTATCCTCAACTCAACTGATTTTTGAAAATAAATAATTAATTTATGGGTTAATTAACTATTTATTCAAACTTTTATTAAAAATTATATTATTAAATAATGACAACATGCTTTAATTAATTAAATAAGAATTTAATCAATTAAAGATAGGAATTTTGATTTATTGTCAAAATTAAATAATACAATTAATAATAGATAGAATTAAATTTAATTACATAATTAAGTGGCAAATATTAAATCTAATTAATTAAATATGAAAATATTCAATTAATCAAATTTTAGGATAAATGTGATTTATTGCCAAATAATTATAAAATTAAAGATAATTAAGATAATTAGGAATATTACTAGGAATATTCTCCGATGCAAAATTTAAGATAATCAATTAGATTTGATGATGTTTAGATGTGCCTTAGATTAGGACTTTGATGTCGATTTCATATGATTTGATGATATAGGAGGTTAATGAACTTATAGCCCATTTTTGGGGTATTACAAGAGCAGCTTCTTTTAAAGTAGAGGGAAACAATTTTAGCTTATGGCCGTTAGTGGTATAGTCATAGCTCCTGTAGAGGATATCAAATTCAAAGAGGAAAGTCTTAGGGTCTTCTATGATGAGGCCATAGAATTTGGGAAGCGCAATAGTAGGAATGTTCTTCAAATTTTGGTTACCTTGCTGAGTAGGAATAGGAAAAGGGAAGGTAGGTTGAGCCATTGGATTATCTAGATATTCTGGGTTAGCAAAAAGGGCATTAAAATGGTATGATTCTTTAGATGATCGTGGTGAAGGTAACTGGTCATAGGCATCAGCAAACACATTCTCAAATGGTTCTTCTTCTTGTGGGTTCTCAAATTGGGGTTCCTCAAGTGTTGAGTTGAAAACCTCAAATGGTTCTTCCTAAATAAAGTTAGGTAGGAATCTCCCAAGATGGTCCCTACGTCTATGCATGAAAAATAATGTAGAACGCAAACTAACTTAATGACTTCTGGGTTGAACTAAATTGACACCATCCCTGGCAACGATGCCAAAAATGGTTGGTCAGAATAATACCTTAGTAACATCAAGGATTGGACATCCTTTCACAGTGATTCTATGGTAATAACATCAAGTATTTACTTATAATATCATGTTGAGCTTCATTTAGATTTATCAATCTGAGAACGTGAAAATTAAGATGGTGACTGCAAGGTTTATGCTTTAGTTCATCTACAAAGCCATATCTACTAAAAAAAGTAAACTGCTATAGGAAATTTATGCTTGGAATGAAACAATAGCTAATCTAGAACTTAAGGAAGTGCTTTAATAGTAAATCTATGCTATAGGAAATAGTCAGTGGTTCTGTTACCAGTGGCTACAAGAGCAACAGTGCATAACTACCGCAAGGAAATTAAAGCTTAATTCCTACTTAAACAGAAACTAGGCTCACTTTCTGCATGGGCCCCCATGGAAGAATGAACAGATTTAGAACTCAGAGATTGAAATCTAAAGATGTCATATATTCATTCATGAGACATTAACATAAGTATATAATAGAATAAAAGAGTGTATTCACTTCTCTTCTGGATTACAAAATGGATTCCTTCCACATCTAACTAACTCGGAATCACAAACTCCAAATTATTTAAGCAACTAGAAAAATAGAACATCTAAAAACTAGGAACTTCCCATCATGGGTACAACAACTTTCAACAACCTTTCAGCAATAGGACATTAAACGTAGAAACAACCCGCATTCAATTTCTCAGGAATATAGGCTCGCACGAGCACTGGATTTCCTCCAAAACACTTGGTCATAAGGTTGACTCAATCTTGTAATAGCAACTGTGATTGGTTGGAAGTAGTGGAGTTATAATGAAACTTGAGAATAGTTACTTGTCTTAATGAAGCCACTCAATGCTGAGTTTCCTCTACCTACTGACTTTGTCTTTCCTTGCAAAAGATTAGTGCACCAAAACCTGCGACATAAACCAAGATAAATATCCATAATGAGCTTCCTATTTTAGTGCAACCTCATCACACGACTACAGGAACACTACCCATTAATGCAAAGAGGAAAGAAATACCAAATTTCATCATAATATCCACTTAATATATATATATATATATATATATATATATATATATATATATATATATATATATATATATATATATATATATATATATATATATATATATATATATATATATATCTTTTAATCTTAAAAGTACCAAATACATTCATAGTCATATCATATAAACATAAAAAGTCTGAAGCTGTTTATGAAACCCATGAGAATACTTAAAGTTTAGATCAAAATTCTGAACAGAAAAGCCATAAATTGGGCTCATCAGAGGGAATGTTTGTATTTTGATTTAAATACTTTATTTATGCATTTCATCTCAATAACCTTATTGATTGTACTTTGGATTTTACTAATTAATAGTATTTTTATGGCTTTTGTGGTTGGCTAATAATCATAAAGATAACACAATTTATGGATTTGATTGTGTGCAAGTTTTTTACATCAACATTTCAAATCACGCTCTTTGCTCCATCATTAGGATGAGAAGAGATGAAAGAGTAAGTATGCTTGACTATTGCAGACCAACCAAATATAAAGGTGGAGAAGAGGAGAGAATAGGGAGGCACACAAAATAAGAACCCAATGAAGTCAAATAACAAGAGAAAAGTCAACCATAGGAATAAAAGGATAAAAACCCAAGGAAGGAAGAAACCTCCAAAGATACTCACTTAAAGACATAAAAGGCTAATAAAGAAAAGCAACAAGATGACAATATAAACTAGGAGACAATGAAAATATAAAAAATAAAACATAACCCAAAAGAATAAGAATAAGAAATAAGAAGATAAATAAATAAATCTATCTATACAAACTAGAAAATGAAAAGAGAAATGACAATTAAGAAACCAAAAATAAAAATCAAGGCTATATAAATATAAAAATAATAATGATGAAAAAAAGAAAACAAAATAACACCCAAAATTGTAAAAACTCAAACCCACTAATTAATGAAATAAGAAGAATACATAAAAAATTTGTTGAGAAAATGGTGTTGTACACCTTGCATAATAATGTTTATTTTTGTATTATTTCTTTTATTATGTAAATGTTGGACCTAGATGGACGTGCAATATATAGAGACTCCCGTGGAATATTCTTTGTGAGTTGTATTGTAACATTGTGATATTATTGGATGTAATTATTTAATATTGGGGAAATAAAGTAAATAAAAGTACCCAATATTAAATGTGGGTCAATAGGGTTTGGTAGCACATGGTTTATGTAATACCACTTGGTTGTTTTGTGGGAGCTTGTTTCTATAAAAACAACCACAAGGTTAGTTGTTGAGGAGAGACAGGTGGAAACAGGTTAGCCAAAGGTAGCATTTGTGAAGGTTGGAAGCATGACATGGGATGTGTGGATTCAAGCTTGTTCACATGGATTTTTTGGTTGTGGCTAGGGCTTTGAAGGCTTCCATGGTTGTATTGCAATGATGTTTTTATGAATAATACATGGTGATGGATGCTTTTGGAGGTTGAGTTTTTCCCTCATGAGGCTTTCCCAAGATATATCTTGTGTTATATTTTGTGGGTATGTTGTCTATTCTCTTGCATGTGGATTTCTAAGTCTTTATTTTCTTCAGATCTATAATGGGTTATGTGGAAATGTCATATTGTTGTATGCAAGTTTCCTATCAAGTGGTATCAGAGCTACGGATGTGGTGTTGTAACCCTAGGTTGAATCAATAAGAATGGATGAAAGAATGTTAGAATTGGTAAGATATATGGGTTTTGTAGGTTGTTTGTTGTAGATATGAGGGTTTTGGGTTTGCTATTATGATGGGTTGTTGGTAGATTTTGGGCATGAAAAATTGTTGGTGAAAAAGGTTTTGGATTGTTTCATTTAAATGAGGGTTTTGGAGGGAATTTTACATAGATGACCTCCTAGGTAAAAATGCACCTCACCATTGGATCCGGGTTGGCCTTGCCATGAATTTTGATATAAAATTTTCCCATATTCGACCAAGTTGAAGAAAAATGCAAAAAACCATTAGTTGTAGGTTGCGATGGCCATCAAATTTAACCTCGTCAGACCTGCAAAAAAATAAATAAATAAATAAAATTTCAATGCACAAAGTGCATGGGGGGGGAGATATTTTTTAATCTTTATAAATTAAAAGAAAAAAAAATTATTAAAAACTTTTTTTTTTGGGAGGAGGGGTCCGTAGATCGCACCCCCTCCCATACCCCCCTTTGCGGGACCATCAATGGTGGTACCGCTGACAGTACCCACTGTCAACTTGTCAAAAGTGGGAACCCCACCATCAGTGGGAAGTCCCACTGTGGGGTGTGACCCCCGCCACATGGATGTGGGGTGCGGACCCCCCACGAGGTTAACCACAAATTTTTTTTATAAAGTTTTTTTAAAAAATAAAAACTTTGTTTTAAATTAAATTTATTTTATTAAATTTACGCCTTTTTAAAAGTTTTTTTTTAAATAAAAAATTTGTTAATTTTTATATGCTGCTTTTATAATTGGGTTGGGTCAGACTCTGGAGGAAAAATGAATATTTTTTTGGAGCATATTGGAGAAATTGGAAAATTAATTTTTGGGCATTGTATGCAATGAAAATATGGACCTATTTGATACAAATGAAAAACACCAAAACACCAAACCAAATCACATTAGATGTTAGCCATTTCAAATACAACAACATAAACAACTTTCATTACAACCTCCGATGAGCTAAAACAAGGGCACCCAAAGCCTTGTTTGATTTGCTCTTTGAGATTATTGTGGGTATGCTCTCCCAACACAAATGAAATGCAAAACAAATGCAAAACTATGGGATGCAAGCTACATGATAGTGAATGGATTGAGAACAAGTATGAGGAACTTGCCCCAAGCTTCACACAAGATTGAGATTAAATGATGCAAGATTGATTCAAGACTATGATAATGCAAATAAGATTAAGATCTAAGAACAAGATTAAATTGCAATGAAGAAAATAACTAGAATGATTAAGAATGCTATAAGATGCAAGAGCTAATAGATTAAGAAGAGAAGGAACCTAGACCTAAAATGAGTGAGACCTCCTTTTATAAAAAATGAAAAGAACTTAACAGTGGAGATTAAGAGGGAAAAAGATGTGGCTTAGATGAAGAGGCAAAATGAAATGAGTGGCTAGGATTAAGAGGCAAAAAGATGTCAGGTAAAGCTTGAAAAAGGTGAAGTGGCAAACTTCACTTTTAGAGGGAAAGAAGAATTTAAAAATGATTGGTGGAGAAAAAAGATGGAGAGGTGGCCACCTTGGAAAAGGTGATTGTGCACATGATTAGAGGTAACCCACCTTTTAATTAAGATTAGAGGAATATTAGAAAAAGGTAAGCATAAGAAAAAAAAGAAAAGGGATTAAATTAAAATAAATTTAATTTAATCATGGTTTAGAAGAACTTTGGGCTAGTGGAGGAATAAAATAAATAAAATTTATTTTTTAAAGAGAAATGGAGGGATAATATATAAAATTTAATATAATATATTATAGTATTTAAATAAAATTTAAATACATAGGGAAAATGAATTTATTTAATTAAAATAAATTTAATAAAATAAATAGAAGAATATAAAAATATAGTTAATTAATAAAATTAACCACAATGTTAAGGGAAAATATTAATAAAAATTAATATTAGTGTGAATGGACAATATTAGGTGTCTAAATTTTGCCCCTCTTTGATGTGGTGTCGAAATCGGCATCGTGTCAAAGAAGAAGAAAACAAGATGCCCCAGGAGTCATGCCTAAGTGACGATGGGAAGAGGATGAGGATGGTGCCCCCTCGAGAAAATTGAGCAAAAACAATAAAAAATTCTTTTTGATAATTTTCTCGAAAAGGAAGAGTGAGGATAAAGGAAGTGAATAAAAGAAGGCCTCCAATGCAAAATGAACCTAAATGAAAATTATCATTGTGTCAACATGGGAGAGAATATCCTATTTTGATATTGTTCTTGACATTATACACCAAGGTATGAGGAACCAGGATGACTATGTGCCAAGTACGTGATAAAAAAGGTCAAGTACAACCATATGCCTTATGACACCATGATATTGAAGACCATGATGCCCTTGTGACAATAGGATGCAAAGACCGTGATTGATGCAAAAAATACTAATACATACAAGCAACAAGCAAGCATGCACACCAAACCAAAAGCAAACCAACATATTGCCCCTAGTCAAGATGAAAACCAATTAATTAATTGATTGATTGATTGATTGCGAGGGCAGGGCCTTAAGGATGGGGAAGGGTAAATCCCATGATGATGATTAGATTTGAAATTGATTAAATGATTATCAGATGATTTGGTTTAAGACGATGACTTGATTAAAGATTAATATGCTAGATTGTAAGATTGGATTGCATGAATTTGTATTGATTGCACTTAAATGAATTGACTTGGGATTTTTTTGGATTATAGAGATTTTTTAATTTAATTTTTAAAATTTTTTCAGGATTATATATCAATTTTTTTGAATTTTTTCAGGATCATTTTATATTATTTTTAGATTTTTAAATTTTTTAAATTTATTTGGATGAGTGGATTGGATAGAATGGGACTGGAAGAGAAGATGATTGGATAAGATGAGATTGAAAATCATGTAAGGGGAATAAATGGATTGGAGTAGAAAATAAAGAGATTTGGTAGACAAGATGGTTTGAATAAGATGAAAGGATGATTAAGGGATTGGATAGAAAAAAAGATAAGTGGATTGGGACCAATGACAAGGGATAACCAATGAATGATAGATGATAGAAAGATGGAGAGATTGAGGATAAAAATGTATAGGATGGAAGGATGAGGATAGGATATGGGGATGATGGGAAGGTGATATGGTGTGGAGGATGAAGGATGGAGGGATGGTGGATAAAAGATGTATGAAGGAGACGAAGGATTTTTCATTTTACAAAGCATGCAAATATCTTTTCTTTGTATTTTAGTACCTCTAGTTTTTTATGAAGGGAAAATGTATGAAATTGGAAGGTAGATGGATAAGGGATATGAGATGGAGGGTATAGAGAGGATAGGGGATAATGAGTTGGAGGATATAGATGGAATTGGATAATAGATAATGGATGGAGGAAATGTATAGGATAATCAAGATCAAGGACATGGGAAGGTGTATGGACTCAAAGAGTATTATGAATGATGGATTAAGGGAATGAATATGATGAGGACTATGAGATGGAGGATAGGGATGTCAAGATCAAATATGGGAAAAATTGATGAAATTATGTAGGAAAATGGATGGATAAGGAATAAGGGTTATGGAAGGTACATGCGGATAGAGAGGATGCATAGGATAGTCAAGATCAAAGATGAGAAAGGAAATGATAAGGAACTTAGATAGGAAAATGGATGGTGGATAGGAAATATGGAAGATATTTATGGTAGCATATAATGGATGGAGCTTTCCCCCAAGTATAGAGTGAAATGGGAGGTGGATAAATGAATGAATAAGATATGATTGGCAGATGAGAGGGAAGATATGATGGATGGATAACGAGAAGGAATTTCCCCCAAGTATGAAGAAAAACTAGAGGGAGAGATTACACATGATGCCTATTTGCCAGGTTTTCATCATGGTAATTGCGCCTGATTACCAAGTTTTCACCATTGGACAATTTTTTTTTCTTTATTTTTTTGACTTTATTTTTTTAATTTTTTAATTTTTTTTTGGAGGAATTTGAGCTTGATGCTCTTTGGATAATGTTCATTTGGAAAGATATGCTATGATTGGACAAGGCCATTGAAAGGTAAGCTCAAAGATGCTGATAATAGTGATGGTAGGGGAAAGATATGGAGGATAAGGTAGATGATGGCTAAGGATTTATGCATAAGATGGGGTAAGAGGAATGGGAGGATATGATATGGAAGGATAGGGAGTAGATATAGGAGTTGGATATTGGATAGGGTATTTAAAGGTTTGCATGGGATTAGGTGGAAATTATGACAAGATCAACATCGACACACACCTTGAAGGGTAGTGGAAAGGTGAAGGGAGAATGAATTGGCTAGCATGAGGTTTTGATGTAGAAAGTGATGTGGATTTTGGGACACAAGGACCCAAAATAGATGGAGGAGAGAATGGAATCTATTTGGAAGAATCTAGAGTGGAAGTATTTGGAAGATTGAATGTCAAATTTTATTTTTCTTTTATATTCCCTTCCTTTAAGAGCGACTTGGGAATCCACATAGCTTTTGATTTTCCTTTATGTTTATGTTCTTTTGACTACAATTCTTCCATGATGGATTTAGGAACCCATATTTTCTTTGATTTTATTTTTTGCTTTGAGGACCCTTCTAGTCTCTTGAGTATTTCCATTTTCTTTTTAGCTACATGTCAATTAGATAGGACATGGTGATCTTCATATGTATGTGGATTCTTGCATTTCTGATTTTTATGTTGTGCATCCAAATTGCTTCCAAAAGACTTGGGAATTGTGGATGAATGAGGCTCATATAATGGATTTTGATGGATGGATGGATATAAATATCTCAAGGATGTATGTATTTGTTGATCTTGAGGTATGGTGGAAGAAATAAATGATGATCTAGGAGCAAGAGGTATAGTGGATGGAGGAACATAAGGACCTAAAATGGATGGAAGGGATGAAGGGTTTAGCATTGGGATATAAGGGCCCAAAATGGACGAACGAGATGCAAGATTTCCTTTAGGGATATAGGGGCCCAAGATGGATTTGGAAGATAATGAAGGAATATTTTTACGCTTGAATGGAGGTATATAAAGTGTAGGAGGGATATGAGCATCTGTAGAGTGAATGATATCACCAAGGCCATCAAGTGTAGGGTTTCCTTGGTCCCCGAGAGGCTCCTTAATAGGAATAATAAGAGCTTGAGGAGGAATAGGATCTTATGAAGGATTAGGATCTTGCAATGGAGAATCAAGAAGGAGAGTGGGATCTTGTGGAGGATTAGGATCATGAGGGGAATTGGGGGGAATAATGGGATCTTGAGAGGGATTCGAATCATGACATGGAGATGAAGGGGTACTTTGATCTTGACTTTGGGGAGGATTATGTGGTCAAGTGGAAGGGATGGTAGGATCTTGAGATGGAAGGCTATCATGGAATGAAGTGGAGGGAATGGAGTCATGAGATGGAGTAATTTGATCTTGACATGAAGGGAGATTAGTGGAAGTGGATTTTAAGCCTTGGGATGGAAGGATGTCATTGGATGGAGTGGAGTGAATGCCTTGATATTTATTAGCAATGAGATCTTGAGGTGGATCAAGAGGGATAGGTGGATTTTGCAAAATAAGGGGATCAAGAAGTGGAGGAATGATTGGATCTAGAGGATGAGAGGAATATTTTTTAGCATGCTTTGGGAAAATGTCTTGACATGTGTGGAATTGTGAGGGTGATGTGATGGAGGGGTTGGGATCTTCAACTTCAATCTCTCCTTTGTAAATGAAGTCTTGGAAAAATTTTCTAAACTTTAAGCACTTCTTGATATCATGACCCTTGATGTGATGATAATCACAATATTCATTTTCCTTATACCAAGTGGGTTTGGGTTGATGCTCATCAAAGAGAATAGTGTTAGGAAACACCATCATGTTTTGGTCAACAAGTAGGTGGAATATGACATAAAGAGGGTCTGCAAGGGGAGTGTATTGTCTAGCTTTGGGTGATTGTGAAGCTTTAGAAGATAGGAATGATGTGAGTTTAGGAGTATTAGGATTAGGATTGTGTGGAAGTTGAGGCTTAGGTGGAAGATTGGGGTTTGATGGTGGATGAGGATTATGGATTTGGAGAAAGGGGGGAGAAAACATGTCTTAAAATGCAAAATGTTTCTTTTGACCTTCATTTTTTAAGTTAAGGACAATGTTTTTAAGCTCTTCGATTTATTGGGCAAGGATAAGCATGTGAGAGGCATCATGCGGGTGATGGAGGGAATCATGTATGGATGGAGGATAATGAGGTGGATTTCCCTTGTCAAATGTAGAAGGATAAGGAATGTGATATGGATTGGGATTGGATATAACTTGAGGATTGATTTGGTAGGTGGGCTAGATTGGAGGTGTAGTTTGAGGATCAAGGTTTGGAACTTTGAAGTCCTCAACCTTTTTGTGAAACCAATCCATATTCATGATGGTTTGAATTAGAGATTTTGTATTGGATTAGAGGAAGATGGATGATTGGAATGGATGAAGTGAAATATTTGATGATAGATGAAATATGAACTTAAGACTAGGAGCAAGTTTGGCTTTTGATTTAAAAGGGTAGGGCCTCAAGGATTTTGATACGATTGGATGATGTATTTGATTGATTTAGAGGGAGGGGCCTCAAGAATTTTGATCAATTTCATTTGATTTTAATTTTGGATTTCAGAGGGAAGGGCCTCAAAGTTGGATTTGATTTGATTTGATTTATTTTGGATGATGATTAAAGGCCAAAGATTATGATGGTGCTCCTAAGACAAAAGTAGAAGATTAGAAGATGGTGTTGATAATACTTGGATTAAGAATGGATGAAGTGGAAGGATAGTTTAGAGATGTTTGAAGACAAGTTGAATGGATGATGTGATTGATTTGGATGATAGGGGATATATGGATTGAATTAGAACATAGAAAACAATAGTGCAATGTGCATGTACAAATGATTTGCACAGGTCTCAACACAATTGAAGACACATCAAGAACATTCTACCTAAGGTCAAAAGTGTTAGGAATGAATGCTAAAGTTTTTGGCAGCCATTCTGTAGTAGTTGTTGTTGCATTCATGACTATGATTGTCATTGATGTCAACACAGTGATTTACCGAAGACTTGTAGAGAAGCAGATAGAGTTTGGATTAGCGCACATGGGTTGTTACAGTTGGAGCTATGTGAAGTTGAGCATATACTCTTTGATATGTCATATGTCTATGGTTAAGAGTGTAGATAGTAATTCATTGATTCATGGAAGTTATGATCATTTTGGTGGAAGCAGTGTTTAGACAGTGTTCTTGAGTAGCGGTTTGTGGAAATTGAATGATATCTCCTAATCAGGTTGGAATCTAGTTTTGCATAGTTAAAGGGAAGTTGAAGACACATTGATAGTGATGTGGATGATAGTGTAGACTTTGAGGTCACATGAGTACAAATTTATTGTATTTGGAAGCAGAAAATTTTATGTAATTTTGGTGTAGCGCGTGGAAACTTTTATTTTGTAATTGTATGCCGACTCATTTGTAATTATTTGAGTATGGTATAAAGGAGGGAATTTATTTTCTTGTTGTAATGTAATTTTTATGTAGTAGCATGAAGTTTTAATGTGAAAGTGTGTAATGGTAGTAGTAGTTGTGATGCTGTATGCATGAAGTGAAGAAAAGAGCTAAGTATGGAAGCGAATTTGTGAAGGAAGACATGCGAAGTACAGAGATCTAGAATTGAGATCTGATGTAATAGTGAGTGCAGTTTGGCATAGTTAGAGAAGAGGTAACATATTATTTTTTTGAGTAATGCAAAGATTATTTGGATAGTGTGTTCAGTGATCTTACCCTGAAGCTGTTTGGGCAATGGGTCCTTTTGTCTTCCATAACTCTTAACCGGGTTAGAATCTTTTAACAGGGATTCAAAATCTCCTAACAAGGATTCATATGTACTGAATGTATTTCATAAGACTCCTAACAGAGTCCATCCTCTCACAAAGAATATTCATATTAGTGCATCTTTTGTGGGCATCATTCCCATCGGGGTTTACTCTTTGATCAAGAGGTTCCCTAGTCAACATATCTTGTGTCATTATGTTATTGTGTATGAATATCTTTCTATGATTGGTAATTATATTGCTTATATGGTTTAATGCTGTTGAAGATGATAAAAGTTATAATTATCTGATAACTGATTCACCCCCCCTCTCAGTTATCTTGGTGGACTTTACTTTCTAACAATTGGTATCAGAGCAGCAGGTCCTTGAAAGAGAAGTTTAACAGCTTAAGGAGATCCATGGAAAACTTCAGGAAAGAAAGCCCTAAGTTTTATGGAGTAAATTTTGATAGCTGGAAAGAAAAGATGAAGACACACCTATTATGTTTAGGACTAGGTTATTGGTTGATTACAAAGAATAACAAGACTATCATTGAAGAGGAAAATCTTGAAACATGTACTGCGGAAGAGAGAGATCTATTCATGTGTAACATACTTGCAAGAGAAGCACTTTCGACAACACTATTGGAGAATGAGTATAGTTAGGTAAAATATTTGAAAAAATCTCACGAAATTTGGAATGCTTTACACTATAGTTTTGAAGGTGATGAACATGCAAAAAGAGTTAGATTACATAATTGGATATGTGCATTTGAAGATATAAGAATGTTGGAAGATGAATCTATTAGAAGTTATATTGGTAGAATGTCAGAGATCATTTCAGGTATAAAATCTTATGGAGGAACAAAGACAAAGAATGAAGTGATATGAAAAATTATGAGGACATTGACTCCTATATTTAAGCAAACAACATAGATGATTGAACAAGTGATACCTTGTACAAGAAACTTTATAAGAGAGACTCTTCGTGGAAGATTGAAAGCAATAGAAATGAACCTGAGATTATCAGGAGACTTACCTAGAATGGAGACAACATTCAGTGCTCTTAGTGTTCGCCCTACTTTGTCAAGAAGCATCAGTGTGAGCAAAGATTATGCTGGCAGAAATAGATCTAGAAATGAAGAAGAGAAGAATATTGAAGAAGGTATTGCCTTGCTTGTGAAAAGAGAACCAGACAGTAAGAAAATTTTTAAATGTTGGACTTGTCAAGAATATGGTCATTTTGCATCGAAATGTCCTAAGAGAGTTAAAAAGTACAGAAGCAATTTCAAACCTAGAAGATCTAAGGAATGTTATTATGCTAATGATGAAGATCTTGAAGCCAGTATAGAAAGAACTTTAAGTGAAAGTGATACTGAAAATAATGATGACATAGGATTTGTAGCAATTAAAGAAGAAAATCCTAAATTTGATGTTAAGGAAGAAAACACCTTAGTTTCTCAAGTTGAAAAGAAATTTGATTGGATTATAGATAGTGGTTGTTCACATCATATGACTAGAGACATGAAAAATTTCATAAAGTTGAATGAATATGATGGTGGAGTAGTTAGAGTTGGAAACAATGCAACTTGTTTGATCAAAGGTATAGGATCTATTACTGTTGATGGAAAGACTAATACTGATGATGTTTATTTTGTGAATGGATTGAAACATAATCTTTTGAGTGTTGGAAAATTAGTTGATAAGGGATATCAAGTTTGGTTTACTGAGAAAACTTGTGTGATAAAGGATAAAGATAAAAATCTGATTGGAACTGGATCTAGAGCTAGAGGTAATGTATTTCAGTTGAATCCTACTGAGCTGACATGTTTGATTACTAAAATTGATGATAGTTGGTTATGGAATAGAAGGTTTTGTCATATAAACTTTGATAACATTGTGAAAGTAAGTACTACACTTGTAGTAAGAGATTTACCTAGAATTATGAAGCCTACTAACATGATTTGCAAAGAATGTGTAATGGCTAAACAGAAGAGAAGTTATTTTCCTAGTAAGAATTTTACATCTACAGAGAAGCTGGAGATTGTTCATATAGATTTGAGTGGTCCTACCAGGACTAGAGGATTCTATGGAGAAAGGTATTTTATGATTCTTGTTGATGACTTTACAAGAATGATGTGGATTGCATTTCTTAAAGAAAAATCTGAAGCATTTGATAAGTTTAAGATTGTTAAGAATAAAGTTGAGAATGAATCTGGAATGAAGATTAAATATTTAAGATCTGATAGAGGTGGAGAATTTACTTCTAGAGAGTTAACAACTTTTGTGAAGAAAATGGCATTAAAAGACAGTATTCAGCCCCTAGAACACTTGAACAAAATGGCATTGCAGAAAGAAGGAACATATTAGTGACTAAAGCAGCAAGAGCTATGTTGTTTGAAAATAATTTGGCAAAGATATTCTGGAGAGAAGCCATGAACACAACAATATACACAATGAACATAGTACAAATCAGAGCATACACAGAAAAGACACCTTATGAATTATGGTTTGGACATGCACCCTCAGTTAAGTATTTTAGAATTTTTGGAAGAAAATGTTATATAAAGAGAGATGATGATATTGGAAAGTTTGATCTTAGAAGTGATGAAGGTATATTTGTTGGATATTCTTTGAAAAGAAAAGCATATAGATGTTTCAAGAAAAGAACTAAGACTATTGTTGAGAGCACAAATGTTAAAGTTGATGAAAAGTTCAAAATTCAGGAAAGAATGCTTGATTATGAATCTGATGAAGAAACTCATCCTAAGCCTAATACTAGAACTACTGAATTGTTTTATGAAACTGACAGTGATTTGTTGAATGAAAGCCATAGTGAAGTTATTGAAGAACCTACATCTGAAGAGAGATATGAGACATTGACACCTAGCAAGAGGTTTTTAAGGAATCATCCTTTTGAACAGATTATTGGGAGCATCAAAAGAGGAGTTCTTACTTGAAATAAGGCACAAGAACAGTTATGTTTGATTTCTCAAATTGAACCTAAGACTACTAATGAAGCTTGTGAAGATGAAAGTTGGACTAATTATATGAAAGAAGAACTAGATGAGATTGAAAAGAATAAGACATGGGAATTGGTCCCTAGACCTAAAGACAAGAATGTTATTGGAACTAAATGGGTATTCAGAAATAAGATGAATGAACAAGGAGAAGTAGTGAGAAACAAAGCAAGATTGGTATGTAAGGGTTACTCACAACAAGAAGGAATTGACTATGAAGAAACCTTTGCACCTGTTGCAAGAATTGAAGTAGTAAGAAAGTTTTTGGCATATGCAGCTTACAAGAAATTCAAAGTGTATCAGATGGATGTGAAGTCAGCATTTTTGAATGGAGAATTGGAAGAAGAAGTCTACATTGAGCAGCCTGAAGGTTTTCTTTTAACTCAAGAAGGAGACATGGTATGTAAATTAAAGAAAGCTTTATATGGACTTAAACAAGCACCTAGAACTTGATATGCAAGACTGGATAAGTATTTGTTAAAGTTGGGATTTATAAAATGTATAGCTGATAGCAATCTGTACACAAAAGAAATTGAAAATGGTTTGTTAGTTATATTTATTTTTGTTGATGACATTATCTTTGGAGGAGAAGATGAAGCTAGTGACAAATTTGCTGATGAAATGAAGACTGAATTTGAAATGAGTATGATTGGTGAAATGAAATACTTTTTGGGATTATAGATAATACAAAACAATGATGGTATCTTTGTAAGTCAGACAAAGTACCTGAATGACTTGTTGTAAAGATTTGGAATGGAAGATTGTAAACCAGTTGGAGCACCTATGGTGACTGGACATAAGTTATCTAGCACAGATGAGACTCCTATAGTAGAACATAAGAAATACAGATCTATGATTGGAGGATTGCAGTATTTGGCTCATACAAGACTTGATACAACACATTCAGTTGGAATTGTAGCAAGATTTCAAGCTGAACCTAGAGAATCACATTATGCAATAGTAAAGACGATACTAAGATATTTAAGAGGCACAATGGACTATGGATTATGGTATGAAAATTCTGATGATTTTACCCTATGTGCATATATAGATGCTAATTGGGGAGGCAATGTTGATGATAAGAAAAACAACAGTGGAGGAGCATTTTTCCTTGGAGGAAGATTAGTTTCTTGGCTAAGCAAGAAGTAAAATTGTATCTCACAAAGCACATCTGAAGCAGAATATGTAGCAGCAGCAAACAATTGTAACTAGATAATTTGGATGAAGTAGATGTTGAAGGATATTGGAATAAAATTTGTTGAACCTATTGTTATACATTGTGATAACACCAGTATAGTTAGTATGTCTAAGAATCCTATATTACATTCTAAGACAAAGTATATAGAAATTAAGTATCATGTTTTAAGAGAGAAAGTTGTTGAAAAAGAAGTCAGACTTGAGTACATAAGTACAAAGGAGCAGATAGTAGATATATTCACAAAGCCTTTGCCTAAGGATACATTTGAGTATCTAAGAGGTATGCTTGGGGTTATGCCCCAACCTACTTTTGAGAAGTGATGCAGTTGGTTGTATTTGTCCAGTGGTATATGAGCCTTATCTTTCTTCTGGACTAGATGTTGGTACTTCCTCTATGGGGGAGTATGTGTATCTGAGCTGAGTCATGAGGACTCTAGTAAATGTATTTTCTAAAAAGTGTCTTTTGACATTGAGTTTTTGTTGACTTAGTGATGGAATTTTTGTCATTGGTGTCAATGGGGGAGAAGTTGTTGGAATCATTTTCCATTGCACCAAAAGCTTGAACTTTCAATGCCCAATACAAATGCCAGATCTAACCTGATCCATGGGAGGCGGTTAAGCCATGTCATGAATCTCCAAGGAGGTGCTGACCACCAAGTCAACAATCTCCCCCTCAACACTGACTAAGCCTTCAACACCCACTGAAGGGAGACTCGAACCCATGACCCAAGGCTCTGATACTAATTGTTGGAATCATTTTCCATTGCACCAAAAGCTCAAACTTTCAATGCCTAATACAAATGCCAGATTTAACCTGATCCACGGGAGGTGGTTAAGTCATGTCATGAATCTCCAAGGAGGTGCTGACCACCAATTCAATAGAAGTATGCATGAAAAACAATATGAGACATTTTCTGGAGAGAACTGAACAGGATAACGAAGCAAGATTTGATTGATGAAGAGGATTTGAAGAAGCAATGTTGCAGTATTGGATTTTTGGAACATTGGATGTTTTTCATCTATGTTTCCATCAATGCCAATGGGTAAGATTGTTAGGAATGAATGCTAAAGTGTTTGGCAGCCATTCTGTAGCAGTTGTTGTTGCATTCATGACTATGATTGTCATTGATGTCAACACAGTGATTTACCAAAGACTTGCAGAGAAGCATACAGAGTTTGGATTAGCGCACGTGGGTTATTGTAGTTGGAGCTATGTGATGTTGATGATATACTCTTTGATATGTCATATGTCTATGGTTAAGAGCACATATAGTAATTCATTGATTCATGGAAGTTATGATCATTTTGGTGGAAGTAGTGTTCAGATAGTGTTCCTGAGTAGCAGTTTGTGGAAATCGGATGATGTCTCCTAATCAGGATGGAATCTAGTTTTGCATAGTTAAAGGGAAGTTGAAGACACATTGATAGTGATGTGGATGACAACATAGACTTTGAGGTTGCATGAGTGAATATTTATTGTATTTGGAAGCTGATAGTTTTATGTAATTTTGGTGTAGCGTGTGGAAACTTTTATTTTGTAATTGTATGCCGACTCATTTGTAATTATTTGAGTATGGTATAAAGGAATGAATGTATTTCCTTGTTGTAATGTAATTGTTATGTAGTAGCATGAATTTTTAATGCAAAAATGTGTAATGGTAGCAGTAGTTGTGATGCTGTATGCATGAAGTGAAGAAAAGAGCTAAGTATGGAAGCGAATTTGTGAAGGAAGACATGCGAAGTATAGAGATCTAGAATTGAGATTTGATGTAATAGTGAGTGTGATTTGGCACAATTAGAGAAGAGGTAACATATTATTCTATTGAGTAATGCAAAGATTATTTGGACAGTGTGTTCAGTGATCTTACCCTGAAGCTATTTGGGCAGTGGGTCCTTCTGTCTTCCATAACTCTTAACTAGGTTAGAATCTTTTAATAGGGATTCAAAATCTCCTAACAGGGATTCATATGTACTGAATGTATTTTATAAGACTCCTAACAGAGTCCATCCTCTCACAAGGAATATTCATATTAGTGCATCTTTTGTGGGCATCATTCCCACCGAGGTTTACTCTTTGATTAAGAGGTTCCCTAGTCAACATGTCTTGTGTCATTGTGTTATTATGTATGAATATATTTTTATGGTTGGTAATTATATTACTTATATGGTTTAATGCTATTGAAGATGATAAAAGTTATAATTATCTAATAACTGATTCACCTCCCCCCTCTTAGTTATCTTGGTGGACTTTACTTTCTAATAAAAAGGGAGGTGTTCCAACCTTTTCCCACAACTTGATGCTCTTAGAACCACAATTAAGTGGTTGAATGGCCTTTCCTAGAACTATGCAAGTTATGGATCAATTGAAAAATAACAATGCTCATAGCACATGTCTTTCCATATTTCCATATTCAAGCTTTAGTGTCCAAGGGAACACATATGGTGAGTATCTTGGGGTGATCTAGGTAAGTCCACTTGGATGAATCCTTGCACAAAGGAAGTCACATAGCTAAAATGGTTGGCCTCTAAGTCCTTAGGTGTCTAGTAAGGTCCTCTGTTCATAACTATCCCTTGTAGTTCTGCATGTAGAATTTAGGCCTATAGCCCTACAAGCACCCAAAATGTATAGTCTCACAAGCAAGATTTAT
This sequence comes from Chamaecyparis obtusa, assembly GCA_027943335.1. Lineage (NCBI taxonomy): Eukaryota > Viridiplantae > Streptophyta > Pinopsida > Cupressales > Cupressaceae > Chamaecyparis > Chamaecyparis obtusa. The sequence continues at coordinate 588,215 of BSBK01004420.1, forward strand.
ACCTCTTGGACCTACACAAGTTGAATGTACTTCCCTTGTAAACAAGTGCCCAATCAAATGTAGTCTTGCATAACAAGATTTAGGAAACTAGGCCCTACACATGAAGACACATTAGAAGTAGAAATAGCCACGTCTTCCCTCTTTTTAGATTGAAGGAAGCATTTGATTATAGTGGGGTGGAGTATCTGGGTTCGCTTGTTCCCCACTTGGGTCGTTTCCAAAAGATTGCTCTTTTGGCAAGCCCTCTAAAGGTAAATGCAAGAAAAGTAAGATGGATAGCTAATGGAGGTCAAGATTTATGATTTTCTATAAAGAAAAGAGCATACTCTCCTACTCCATAGTTTCTCCCAAACACATCAAGAACATGTTCATTTAACCAAGATTCATTTCTAATGACCAAATTAAGTAGGTCTAGATTTTTGATTTCCCTTTAAAGAGGAAAGAGCACACTCTCCTACTACCCAATTAAATCACAACAGATGAACCTTCCTAATTAAACTAGGTGCCTATAAAAATCAACTTAAGGTAGACACAATGTTTTCTTGAACCTCCAAGGTAACCTACAAAACCAATGAATTAGTAGTCTCAAATCTTTTCAAGATCTTAAAAAAATGTCCTACAAAATAAATTGATTAGTAGTCTCAAAATGTCTTAATATTGGTCAACCATTCTAAAAAACCACTATTAGAAGATTGAAAATATCAGAAAATTGCAAGAAAATTCAACCATGCATTGATCAATGTGCAAATAAAGTGCAAACTCATCACAATTTTTTTTTTTTTGCATTTGACCTAGTCAACAAGATCTGATTTTTTTGATATGATTTCGGCCACAAAAATAGAAATGCAAAATGGAGACCCATGCTAAAAAATAGAGAGCTTTCTAAAAATGTAAAATTTTTGGAAAAAATCTTTAATTTGTGCCCTAGGGACTTGATTTATCAAAACAAACCAGTTTTCAAAGATTGAATTGTTGAGCCATATTCGTGTATCAAAATAAAAAACACAAAGAACATGACATGTGTAAAATTCTTAGAATTTTCCAAAAATGTAAAGTTTTTTGAAAAATATTGTGATTTGTGATCATAAATTAATTTTCATCAAAAATTATAAAAAAATTATATCTCAAGGAAAACCGATCATAAAAATCTGAGCTTCAGACTGAGACATAATATGATGATCCCCCACCTGCAAAAAAACATTCATACCAAAAATCTAAGCCATTTGAAAGATATGATCAAATCTTTGAAAAAACCCTAGGGTTTTGTCTTCAACTCAACCTACACAAGCATTAGCATAAAAAATCTTTAAAAGTGTAGATCCAATAGGGATGTGGGTCCCACCGGGCATGCTAAAATGTATGCAATGAAAATATGGACCTATTTGCTGCAAATGAAAAACACCAAAACACCAAACCAAATCACATTAGATGTTGGCCATTTGAAATACAACAAAATAACCAACTTTCATTACAACCTTAGATGAGCTAAAATAAGGGCACCCAAAGCCTTGTTTGATTTTCTCTTTGATATTATTGTGGGTATGCTCTCCCAACACAAATGAAATGTAAAACTATGGGATGAAAGCTACATGATGGTGAATGGATTGAGAACAAGTATGAGGAACTTGCCCCAAGCTTCACATAAGATTGAGATTAAATGGTGCAATATTGATTCAAGACTATGATAATGCAAATAAGATTAAGATCTAAGAACAAGATTATATTGCAATGAAGAAAAGAACCAGAATGATTAAGAATGCTAGAAGATGCAAGAGCTAATAGATTAAGAAGAGAAAGAACCTAGACCTAAAATGAGGAGTGAGGCCTCCTTTTATAGAAAATGAAAAGAATTGGATGGTGGAGATTAAGAAGAAAAATAATGGATGACCAAGATTAAGAGGCAAAAAGATGTGGCTAAGATGAAGATGCAAAATGAAATGAGTGGCCATGATTAAGATGCAAAAAGATGTTAGGTAAGGTTTGAAAAAGGTGAAGTGGCAAAAGATTCAAAAGTCAAACTTCACTTTTAGAGGGAAAGAAGAATTTAAAAATGATTGGTGGAGAAAAAAAATGGAGAGGTGGCCACCTTGGAAAAGGTGATTGTGCACATGATTAGAGGTAACCGACCTTTTAATTAAGATTAGAGGAATATTAAAAAAAGGTAAGCATAAGAAAAAAAAGAAAAGGGATTAAATTAAAATAAATTTAATTTAATCATGGTTTAGAAGAACTTTGGGCTAGTGGAGGATAAAATAAATAAAATTTATTTTTTAAAGGGAAATGGAGGGATAATATATAAAATTTAATTTAATATATTATAATATTTAAATAAAATTTAAATACATAGGGAAAATGAATTTATTTAATTAAAATAAATTTAATAAAATAAATAGAAGAATATAACAATATAGTTAATTAATAAAATTAACCATAATGTTAAGGGAAAATATTAATAAAAATTAATATTAGTGTGAATGGACAATTTAGGTGTCTACAGGCATATGTCATATTTTTTGGGGGAATCCACATTGTTGTATTTATGGTCTAGGAGGCTGATTTTTTTCAACGGGCATAACTTGGGCATACAGAGTTGGATTTTGGACTTCAAATAGTTGATGAAAAGCTCTACGCATTAGTTCAGATTTGGTGCAAGTTTGACAGGATTTATTTGGTGATATTTTGATCTGAATAGGTTTATAGATTTATTTGACTTTGGTGACATTGTGAGTTTATGACATGGTATATTCTGGAGATTTGGATTTGATGTCATTGTATACTCAGTTTGTATATCAGACTGGTCTCATGTTGACATGGTTATCAGTTTGATTTGGATATGTATGATGCCTTGTTGGGTCTACAAGTTGTGCATTTGTGTAATCGGTCTATACTTACAGGTTGAATTTATGGCTTGGATATGGGTTGTCTATGCCCATTGATCTTTCATTATTGGTACTCATTCATATTGGTGGCATGGTTTTGTCACATGATTTGTTGATTTTTCTTCACGTAGAGGGGATGAGATGTTGTTACCAAGTACATTCATGGTGGAGGATTGTGGTTGACTACATTATGCTAACAGGTATTTTGATTGATGATTATTTGTTTGGATTCCTGATTTGGTTATGGTGACATATCTTCTTGGTTGAGGATCATGGTTATTTTGGTTTCTTTTTGGGGACCTCATGATTGTGGACTTTGAGTTCTTTGATGGTTTGATGTCTTGGTTGATTCTCACGTTAGAGGATGGTTTCATCATGATATCATGGATAGATTGGATACACAGTTTAGTGGGAGCTTGTGACAATGATGGTGTGGTGGTGCAAGATTGGTTCTTGGTTTGTTTATTGGTAGTTTTGATCTTCTTGGTGTAGGAGATGGATATCATGATGCCATGGGTGACTCGGTACCATGGTTGAGTGGGAGTTGCTGGCAGTGATATGGATTTAGTGTTTGCAGATGTTGGAGGGTGTCTTAGATCTTGTTGCTACAAGAGTATCTTTGACATATGTTGGTGCACTTATAGGTGGTGATTATCTTCATGGTGTAAGGAGATGGTGACATCTTGAGGACACATGGGGTCCTTGGTAGAGGTGTGATTTTATGCTTTCATTTGACATGTTATCCTTGGTTTTTAGGATGGTTTCATTATTATTTCATAGTATACTCTTGATACACGTTTAGAGTTTTAACATGTTATGGTATGTTCATATGGAGCATGTTATCTCTTTAGTTGAGATGGTTTAGATCATGGTTGTCATGTTTATGATCCTAATTCTTAGGTTGGATTTGTGACATTGATCTTGGTTTAGTTTCTTGGTATTGATTACATTGATCATTTGCTAGATACTTCATGATATTTCTATGTTGCATTTGGAGTTGGCATGGATTGATTGGTTACAAGTGCTCATGGATACTTAGAGACAGAAGCGATGCTGATTTTCTCTTGGGATTAGAGATGTATGTGTTGGAATAGTTGATGGTTTCATTAGGAAGACCAAGGAGCATTCACTTGATATGGACTTGAGAGGAGAGTGTTCTTAGAGTAGTCTTGGTTGGAGACTTGGATATCTTGATGAGAATTCTCATTCCCCACTCTTGGTCTACTCGACGGTTTACTACTTGAGAGGTATAGCCCTTTGTTCCTTCTCAGGTGCATTATGTTTATGCTTATCTTTCATGGATATGGATATTGATCTATGGTGCAAGTTAGTTCTGGAGGTTCATTTGAGAGATGTTTTTGGTATTGGTTATCTCCTTGTGCATATGTTGTTGTTATGATATCATCATGGTTGAGATTAGGAGATGGTTTTATTGGGCATGTTACTTGGATTTGGAATGGTTATGAGTTTGATCTTCTTGTGAGAGGATTACATCCATGATTGGTTATATGGTATGGTTTGGCTTTTGATTTTGGCTTCTTGTTTGGGGTTCTATGGAGGAGATCATACTTAGCATAGTTGGCATCTAGAGGTGTGTGTAGGACATGATACAGGTTTTGATTTGCATGGTCTCTTTGGACTTGGTTCTCTTCCTAGATGTTCGATTTCACTTACATTTGGTTTTATATTGGTTGGAATTTGTGATCATTGGTTTGTGTTCATGTGTGTCATACGAGAGGTGACATGGTTATTTCTTTATCTCTTTGTTTTGTTGGTTGTGGAGAACTTGGGAGAGTGTTGGAGACTTGTTGTGAGAGTTGTTCTTGTAGGATATTGGTTTATATATTGCATATTATTGTGGATGTCCTTGATACTACATGGATTCACCTCTATGAGATGTTGTGAGTGGATTGATTTCAGATTTGACATTACCTTTGCAGTGGGAGCTTCTTGGTGTGTATGTGGTAAGTATTTCTCTTGAGGCTTGTGGTTGCAGGTTACAGGTTGGATATGTTGATTTGGGATTCACTTGGTATACCTTAGAGGTATGGATGGCTAGATGGGTTAGAACTTGTTGTGGGTGCTATTTCAGCTATGGTTTTGATAGCTATAGATACATGAGATTACCTTTGAACTGAGTGTTTGTGCTTGGGTTATCAGTTGGTATAGGATTTATGTTTCTTATGTGATAGTTTGGGTGGATTTCTCTTTGGATGGATTCTATGTATGTCATGTGGTTTTGGCATAATAGGAGGTGGGATCATTCATGCATGAGATGGTGGATACTTTGATTTGTTGCAGGTACCTGGATGGAGTACATGGTGTACTTTGGTTCATGATGGTGTATGTGCTAGGAGGGATTATTCTCTTGTTCATTTATGTGGCTACATATTGACCCTTATGTAATGTATACAACAAGTGGGAGATTGTTGAGAAAATAGTGTTGTACACATTGCATAATAATGTTTATTATTATATTATTTCTTTTATTATGTAAATGTTACACCTAGATGGATGTGCAACATGTAGAGATTCCCATGGAATATTCTTTGTGAGTTGTATTGTAACATTGTGATATTATTGGATGTAATTATTTAATATTAGGGAAACAAAGTAAATAAAAGTACCCAATATTAAATGTGGGTCAATAAGGTTTGGTAGCACATGGTTTTAACACATGGTTTATGTAATACCACTTGTTGGTTTTGTGGGAGCTTGTTTCTATAAAAGCAACCACAAGGATAGTTGTTGAAGAGAGACAGGTGGAAACAAGTTAGCCAAAGGTAGCATTTGTGAAGGTTGGAAGCATGGCATGGGATGTGTGGATTCATGCTTGTTCACATGGATTGTTTGGTTGTGACTAGGGCTTTGAAGGCTTCTATGGTTATATTGCAAGGGTGTTTTTCTGAATAATACATGGTGATGGATGTTTTTGGAGGTTAGGTTTTTCCCTCATGAGGGTTTCCCGTGATATATCTTGTGTCACATTTTGTGGGTATGTTGTCTATTCTCTTGCATGTGGATTTCTAAGTCTTTATTTGCTTCAGATCTGTAATGGGTTATGTGGAAATGTCATATTGTTGTATGCAAGTTTCCTATCAAAATTAATATAAAATATGAAATAATAAAAGCTCAATATAAGTAAATGACACTACATACATCAAATAGTAAAAAATAAATAATTAATAAAACAAAAAAAAGGAAAATGTATACCCACCAACACACATATATGTATGTAAGAACATACATATAAAATTTTGTGAGCATACACACACACAAATATATATATATATATATATATATATATATATATATATATATATATATATATATATATATATATATATATATATATATATATAATGTTATTAATAAACATACTAATCATTATACATGTCGACTGATTAAATCAAACAAGTCAATGAGTATCGACTAAACTGAACTTGTTATCAAAGGATACGATTAAAAGAGACAATGCATCATGGAGTCATGTCCACAATGGACTATGAATCTATGAAGAGTCATGCTCCATCATTGGCATGACTCCCCCTCTTTATGTAATTCAATTATCTGGACTAATGTCCTAGGCTAGATTGGAGGTTTTCTTCTCTGTTCTTTCCTACCAGTGCTTGTATTGAATAGAGAAACATGTACTTTTACTTAAAATATAATAAAATTCTATGGCTCAACCTTTTACTGATATATAATTTTTATTGTATTTTGATTACAAAAAGTTGATCAAATTTACTAAATACTGCAAGTGGGTATATTAAGTTTCGAGAAGAAGTTGATTCAGAATCTAAAAAAATTAGTAAATCAAATAAGAAAAAAAATAAAATTATATACAACACTAGAGAAGAGAGTCCTCTTCAAGAATATATAATTGTTTTTTTTGTTTGGTGTACTTTTGATAGGAGAAAGAAGGTGGGAGATGAAAACTGTCGATTTCGGATAAGTTTGAATTTGATTGGTTATAATGGACAAAATATAGATTGAAAATAGTTCTTTCTTTTTTTATGCACTAGCTATACAAGTCATCTAAAACATATTCTGAAATCGGTGGATTTTTATTTATTTTTTATAGTTTTTTGGTGAGAAGTGGACCCCCTGATTTGCAGTATTTTTTAGCAAACAAAAAATAGACTTTAAAAATTTAAAAAAATATCAATTCTTGACTAAATTTAAAAAATATATATATAGGCATAAACTTCATCTGATTTTACACATTTCATTAGTTTACATCATCTTCAAATTTTCAACAAAAATATCACTTTTATGCCCTTGAAGTTGAATAATTTTGGTTTTGTTAGTCTTTTCCTTTATAAAAGTGTGACAACTTATTGTGCTTTTACCCTGGATAATTGTATTTCTATTATGAGACTATGCATCTACTTAGTGTGTGTGTTGGTTTCTCCTTTATTGCATGTATACTTTATGTTTGTGGCTGGGTTACTAGCTATGTGAGCACAGTGGGGTGGGCCTGAGGGTTCCACATGGTAGAGTGGCATTGCATTACTATATCACTATTGGGGATCAATGTAAAGGTGGTGATCTTCCTCTATATTTTAGAGTGTTCAAGCATTGAGAGTTCCATATTGTACTTCACCTGGATCATGTTGTATGTATTTATATGCTCTTCATTTATGTACATAGAGTTGTTGTATTGATGTATATGCACTCTATCCTTTTTTGTACATGTATATATTTGATCATAGAGTAGTTTACTTCTTTATATTATTGATTGCAATCAAGTGGGTAATGCCTCAATTTTCATGTATCCGATAATTCCCAGTGTGTAGCTAGACATTCTTATCCATACATTGGTGTCAGATTATATTTTTGGCTTGTCGTCTTTTGTGTTTTCAACCAAATTTGCATATCAGTGTCTGCATCTTCTCACTAGTGTCTACGTTCTTCAACATCTCTACTTGATTAGTGTCTCCTCCCTCACTAGACAGAGACTTTTTGTCTTGAAGATTTGTTAGAAACTACAATTGAAACAATTGTTATATTGTCATTGATGTCAAACCTTAACTAGTAAGACAGTTTCTATCTAGGATAGTACCATATCTTTTGATTGATGAAGAGGATTTGAAAAGAGGAGATAACAAGAGAACCTAAGGAAAGGTTGAGTTATGTGATACTTAAATGGGTACTTGATCAATTGGCACATTGACAAGGTAATGAGTTGTTTATCTAAGTAAGAAGAAAGACTAGAAATGTAGGCTTAACAAATAAAAAGTGAAGAAATCTAGTTTAAGTTGAGTGATGTTAGTGTCAATTGAGTGCCAGTATATGTTGAGTAAATATAGTGTTGACCAAACATTAGTAATTGTCATGCGACAGGAAATTATCGAGCAAAGACAATGTTTGCTGAGGAAGACAGTTTGTAGTGATGACTGAGATACATAGTGATGACCGAGGAGAAGAACACAACATTGACCGAGTGTCAGTAATTTACATTTGAAGAAAGAATTGAGAATCCCAGTTGACATAGTTGAATTATTGGGATATGTAAAATGTGTTGACATTATTAATGAATTGTACGGAGCATTTAATGTATGGTAAATCATTTTCTTATAGATTCAAAGAGAATTTTGGAGATGTATCTAGAAGGAAAAGATGAAGAACATAATGATGGAAGAATTCGATGAATCTGACCTAAACCTAAGATCTACGGAGGAGATTAAGAGATAAAATATTGATCTACCTGATCAAAGAGGTATAAAGGAAAACCTAATTGTGAGGTTATAGACAAGAAAGGAAGAAGAGGTTGATGTTATTGACTGATAAGTCTAAGTAGAAGACTGAAGGTGAAATTGTGAAGGAGTTGAACAGAGTTGTGATTGCTTGAAGCGAATTTAGAGCAGATTAGATATGGAAATAGAAATGGAAGTCAGTCAGTAAATCAACATATGTGCGAAGTGGATTTGTATTTGCAAAGTGAGTTGTATATTTTTTAGATCATAAACTACTGTTACTTTCTAACCATTGCATCAGTATAAATCCTTTAATCAAGGTTGACCTAATAGTCATTGTATAAATCCTTTAATCAAGGTGACATTTTAATGGAATGTTCTTAAGTCCTTTAACTAGGACACTTTTTACAAAGTATTTTAAATCCTTTAATGGGGTCACACCTAACAATGTGTATGTAAACCTTTAATAGGGTTGGCTTTTCACAGAGGTCACTTTAGAAGAGTGAAAATCAGTAGCATGTTACAAAGTGGTTTTTCCCGAATTGGGTTTCCACTATAGATCCTAGTGTTATACTTGTATGAATGATTTTGATGTGGATGTTGTTGAAAGTTTTATATTCTACAAGTTAATTACTTTTGGATAGTGGACTACATGTTATATGTTTCTGATATAATCTATAGAGATTGAGTTGAATTTTTGATTAGATCTGAGTTTGTTGAAGTGCTAGAAATTTCAATTGGTACATCTAGATATGAGAACAACTGATTTACCCCCCTCTCTGTTGTTCTAAAATCATTCTAACAATTGGTATCAGAGTTGTTGATGCTTATAGAGAAATTTTAAAGGTACTTGAAGCTAATGATCAAGATGTACAAAAAGGAGGTACCAAAGTTGAACAAAGAGAACTTCCCTACATGGTAGAGTCTGATGAAATTGCATCTAGCTGACATTGGTGATTTAGAAAAGTACTATAAGGAAAATGAGTATGTTATACCTGCTACACCTTTGACTGCTGAGGAGATGAAATAAAAACAAGATCACAATCAAGCAATGTTGGAGATTGGATCTGTCCTAAGCTATCCTAAATTTGAAGACATCAAAGACTGCACAACTACAAAGAAAATGTGGGACACTCTTGCAACTATCTATGGTGGAGATATAGATGTGCTGAGAGACAAATCTGAAAGCTTGAGAGGTAAGTTTGATGAAATAAAAATGCAAGAAGGTGAAAATATTTCTCAATATTGTGATAGAATTAAGGAGGTTTTGAATGCTATTATAGGAGCTAATGAAATCATTGATGATGAAACTTTTATTGGTAAAGTATTGAGAACTTTTCTTCCTATCTATGCTATCAAAATTTTTGCAATTTAAGAATCAAGATGTAACCCTGGTAATGTTCTAACTCTGTAAAGTCTTTTTGGTAAGCTTACTACTTTTGAGCTGTCTAACTATGATAACTACACTATTCCTAATGTTGAATCTGCATTCAAGTCACAAATGGTTCTGCATAAGTCTAAGAAGGAAAAAGAAAAGTATGTGAAAAGTGATAGTGACAGTGACAATGATAGTGACACTTCTAATGAAGAACTAGATGATCTTGAGGCACTTATGGCTAGAAGGCTAAAAAGAAGAAAAGGGAAATATAAAGGTAAACTTCCTATAATCTATTTTTCATGTAATAGAGTTGGCCATATTGCAGCAAGATTCCTTGACATGACTGACAAGGATGAGAGAAGAGAAAGAAAGTAAAAAGACAAGAGAAATGACAGAGATGACCGAAGGTACATAGACTACAAAGAAAAAGGTAAGAAATATTATTATATTATTGAAGAGGAAACTGATAGTGACACTAGTGAATCTGATGAATGTGATATAAAAGTTGTTTATGTTGCTATGAAAGATGATTCTGATGAGGATAAGAAAATCGTACTTATTTCTTATGTGAGTAAAGGTGATAAATGGATTATTGATAGTGGTTTCTCACATCACATGACTGGTGATAAAAGTAAGTTTGAAACCCTAGATCATTACAAAGGTAGAAGTGTTAAGTTTGGTAAGGATGCACCATGTCCTATGAGAGGAAAATGATCAATTAGACTAACTGACAAGATCAAATGTGAAAATTATTATTGGGTTGAAGATCTTAACTATAACTTGTTGAGTGTTGCACAATTGAACAACATTGGTTACCAAGTGGAATTTCATCACAGAAAAGGCTAAAATATTTGATGCCACTGGTGAACTAATTGGAAGTAGAGAACATACAAGAGGTAACTTGTTATATCTAGACCTATCTAAAAAAACATGTTTGTTTGCACAATTTAATGATGTATGGTTATGACATAAGATGCTATGTCATGTGAATTTTGACAATTTGGTAAATATTAGTAAAAAGAATAAAGTTATAGGTTTGCCGAGATTGAAGAAACCTGATAATGTGATGTGTAAATAGTGTCAATTGGAAAAAATGATAGTCTAGTTTTAAGAGCAATACATATACTTCTAAAAATATTTTGGAATTGGTTCATACTGACCTTTGTGGACCTATGGGTGTACAAAGTTATTGTGGTGATAAGTATTTCATTATGTTTGTTGATGACTATTCTAGAATGATGACTGTAATATTTTAAAGGAGAAATCTGATGCATTTCAGTTGTTTAAGTGGTATTTGGCAAAAGTTGAAAAAGAAACAGGTAGAAGATTGAAATGTTTGAGATCTAACATAGGTGGAGAGTTTATATCAAATGAGTATAATTTGTTCTACAATGATAGAGGAATAAAGAGACAAATGTCTGCACCAAGAACACCTCTATGGAATGGTATAGTAGAAAGAAGAAATAGGTCAATTATGGATTGTGCTAGAACACTGATGATACAAAAGAATGTTGCAAAAAAGTTCTAGAGAGAAGCTGTAAGTACAACTGTGTATACCTTAAACTAAGTATAAATAAAAAAAGGTACAAATGCTACACCTTTTGAGTTATGGCATGGATATACACCTAATGTGAAGTATTTTAGAGTCTTTGGGAGTAAATGCTATATACTAAAAGATAATAGGAATGGAAAATTTGATACAAAAAGTGATGAAGGCATATTCCTAGGATATTTCACTAAGAGAAAAGCTTATAAGTGTTTGAATTCTAACACTAACAAAGTTTTGGAAAGTACAAATGTTAGAGTTGATGAATATGTAGAAAATAATGAATTGGAATGCAAGCAAGAACCTAAACATTATAGATCTTTTGTATACATGGAAGAAGGAGAGGAAAGTAATATTACACTTGAACTAGATATAGAGTCACAGATAGGTAATGTCGAGCATCAAGAGGATACTACTGAGAAAGAAGAAGAAGAAGAAGATAATTTGCATGATGAATCTGAAGATCAAGAACAATGAGAAAGGAAATATGAACCTACATTGGCATAGTATGTAAGAAGACACCACAAGCCTAAACAAATCATTGGAGATAAAGAATCTGGAATCATGACAAGAAGTAAGTTGAAAGATCATACATGCTTACTATGTGAGTTTGAGCCTAAAATAGTGAAAGATTCTTTAGAGAATGATGATTGGATACAAGCCATGAATGAAAAAATAGAGTAGATAGAAAAGAATAATACCTAGACTCTAGTGCTGAGACCAAAAGACAAGAATGTTATTGGAACAAAATGGGTATTCAGAAACAAGGTAAATGAACATGGAGAAGTCACAAGAAACAATGCTAGATTAGTATGTAAGGGGTATGCACAAGAAGAAGGAATTGACTATGGGGAGACATTTGCCCCTTTTGCAAGATTAGAAGGAGTAAGGACTCTACTTGCATATTGACACAGGACAGGTAAGGAGGATCCAATTAAGGACAATCTAAACAAGCAACCAAACACCACAATGCAGAATAACAAAACAAGACAATGTTTTCAACTGAATTTTCATTAACATGCCCGGCTGTAAGGCCTTCTAGGTTAGGGCCAAATTCAATTAGAATTATTTTGCAATCTCTTAGCTAGTCCAGCTCTAAAACAAATCAGAAATTGATCGAAAACACTAAGGCAGATTTGAACTTGAGGTCACAAGCCTCCAATCAATCTCCTTGTCTCCAAGAATGAAAACCACTAGCTCTGCTATTACAAACTATCAGATAACAATATGATCTTCAAGATCTCATAGGATCCCAAATGTTATCCTTCTATCTTCCCCAAATCTACTCACTGACTTACCCCTAAACAAATACCTAAGCACTCGTTAAATACTAACCTTCAGCCTCAAGTCAGCTAGAAGAAATAATTAATTCCTAATCCAAGTCGACTCTTATTACAAAAAAATATTAAATGCAACAACAGTCAGCTCATAAATATCCTTACAAACATTTAATTCTACATGTCAGCCTCTAGATCTACATAGGAGAGTACAACAAAAGATACCAATGATAAATGCACCAAGTCAACTAACCAAATCTCTAAGAACTCCAATCGGTAAATTAGAACTACCAAGCACCAGAGAAACAATCGAGCACTAGTGAAACAACTGACCATTCCAAGCATCACCGAGCAAGAACATCGACTGAGCACTATAGGCATCACCGAGTGCAAGTTCCACTGAGCGCAAGAGGTTTCACTGAGTTCCTTTAGGGACCGAGCTCCCTTCAATAACCGAGACCATCGGTTAAAGCTACAACTGAGTAACACATAACCAAAACAAAACATCACCATGCAGATTCACTGAGTACCCTAGAATGCCATTGCATCACATATGTAGCTTATAAAGGATTCAAAGTATATCAAATGGATGTTAAATATGCATTTATGAATGGGATATTAGAAGAAGAAGTATACATTGAACAACTAGAAGGATTTGTTGACCCAAGTAAGAAGAATATGGTTTACAAGTTGCACAAGGTGTTGTATGGATTGAAACAAGCCCCCATAGCATGGTATGAGAGACTACATAATTATCTGATAAAGATTGGATTTGCAAGGACAAATGAAAATAGTAATCTATATATGAAGACTGAGAAAGGTAAAGGGATTTTGTTAGCTGAAATCTTTGTTGATGACATCATATTTGGAGGACAAGATGCCCTATGTCAGAAATTTTCAAATGAGATGCAAACTAAATTTGAAATATCTACGTTTGGTGAGATCAAATTTTTTGTTGGTTTGCAATTCTATCAGATGAAGAAAGGTATCTCTATTACTCAATCTAAATATGTTAAAGAGATATTGAAAATTTTTGGTATGGAAGACTCCAGACTAGTAAGTACACCTATGGCTATTGGATATAAACTATCTAAAACTGATGATACTACTAAAGTGAATCAAACCTTGTATAGATCTATGATTGGAAAGCTACAATATGTTGTTCACAGTAGACCAAATATTTCCCTAGCAGTTGGGATTGTGGCAAGATTTTCTGCCAATCCTAAGGAAAATCATATGATGACAGTGAAAATAATACTGAGATATTTGAAAGGAACAGAGGACTATGGATTATATTACAAGAAGAATGACAAGTTTGAACTGGGAGTTTACACTGATGTAGATTGGGCTGGAAATGTTGATGAAAAAGTACAAGTGGTGGAGCATTCTTTCTAGGAAAGAGATTAGTCTCTTGGAAAAGCAATAAACAAAACTGCATTTCCCAATCTACAACAACAGCTAAGTATGTAGCAGCAATAGTAAATTGTTCAAATTTAGTGTGGATCAAGCAATTGTTAAAAGGTATGAAGGAGGAAATTACCGAGCCAGTTGTTATTTTCTATGATAACACAAGTGCTATTAATATATCAAAGAATCTAGTTATGCATACTAAGACTAAGCATATTGCTATCAAGTATCATTACTTGAGAGAGCTAGTTCAAGACAAAGAAGTGAGATTGGAGTATGTGAATACAAAGGAACAATTGGTAGATATATTCACAAAATATTTACCTAAGGATGCTCATGATTATCTTAGAGGTAAACTATGGTTGATTCCCCTAATTGAGGCTACCTAGTAAAATTGTAGTACTACATCAAATGTGCTAATTAGAATATTTGACAAATTGATGTAGAAAAGGTCACACTTTAGGAGTTGCCTAGAGTTGTGAGAAGTAAAGTAGAGATATTAATTGGTCATAAGAAAGATGAAAGAGGGAGTATACAACACACAAAAATGACATAAAGACACCTACATAGTAGAGATGTAAGTGATAGATACAAGCTTTGGCATTGTTATCAAAGAGGGAGAAGATTCAATGAAAACAAATGGAGTGATATAACACAAAGGGAGATGATTCAATGAAACCTGAGAGAAAGATTCAGAAAAGATTTAGAGGGAGTAATTGAGCAAGCGGTTAGGCAAGGTAAAAGTTGTGAATCAGAATGAAGCTAAGGATATTAATAAAAGTTTGATGCACATAGATTTTTAGATTATTTGGTAAATCATGTGTTATTCATGTGGTGTTTCCATCAATGCCAAAGAAGGCGATTGTTGGAAACTACAATTGAAACAATTGCTATATTTTCATTGATGTTAAACCTTAATTGGTAAGACAGTTTCTATCTAGGATAGTACCATATCTTTTGATTGATGAAGAGGATTTGAAAAGAGGAGATAACAAGAGAACCTAATGAAAGGTTGAGTTATGTGATACTTCAATGGGTACTTGATTAGTTGGCACATTGAAAAGGTAATGAGTTGTTTATCTAATAAGAAGAAAGACTAGAAATGTAGGCTTAACCAAGAAAACATGAAGAAATATAGTTTAAGCTGAGTGATGTTAGTGTCAACCGAGCGCCAGTATATGACTAGTAAATATAGTGTTGACTGAACATCAGTAATTGTCGTGTGACAGGAAATTACCGAGCAAAGAAAGTGTTTTATGAGGAAGACAATTTGTAGTGATGACCGAGATACATAGTGATGACCAAGGAGAAGAACACAGTATTGACCGAGTGTTAGTAATTTACATTTAAATAAAGAATTGAGAATCCCAGCCAACATAGTTGAATTCTTGGGATATGTAAAACATGTTGAAATTATTAATGAATTGTATGGAGCATTTAATGAATGGTAAATCATTTTATTAGGGATTCAAAGAGAAGTTTGGATATGTATCTAGAAGGAAAAGATGAAGAAAATAATGATGAAAGGATTCAATGAATTTGACCTAAACCTAAGATCTACGGAGGAGATTAAGTGAAAAAAGATTGATCTACCTAATCAAAGAGGTATAAAGGAAAACCTAATTGTGAGGTTATAGACAAGAGAGAAGAAGAGGTTGATGTTATTGGCTGATAAGTCTATGAAGAATGTTGAAGGTGAAATTGTGAAGGAGTTGAATAGAGTTGTGATTGCTTGAAGTGAATTATGAGCAGATCAAAGATGGAGATGGAAATGGAGGCCAATCAGTAAATCAACATATGTGCAAAGTAGATCTATATTTGCAAAGTGAGTTGTATATTTTTCAGATCAGAAACTACTGTTACTTTCTAACCATTGTATAAGTCTAAATCCTTTAATCAAGGTTGACCTAATAGTCATTGTATAAATCCTTTAATCAAGGTGACATTCTAATGGAATGTTCTTAAGTTCTCTAACTAGGCCACTTTTGACAGAGTATTTTAAATCCTTTAACAGGGTCACACCTAACAATGTGTATGTAAACCTTTAACAGGGTTGGCTTTTCATAGAGCTCACTTCAAAAGAGTAAAAATTAGTAGCATGTTACAAAGTGGTTTTTCCCAAATTGGGTTTCCACTATAAATCCTAGTGTTATACTTGTATGAATGATTTTGATGTGGATGTTGTTGAAAGTTTTATATTTTGCAAGTTAATTACTTTTGGATAGTGGACTGCATGTTATATGTTTCTAATATAAGCTATAGAGATAGATGCTAATTGCTAGTTAGATCTGAGTTTGTTGAAGTGCTATAAAGTTCAATTGGTACATCTGGACCTGAGAACAACTGATTCACTCCCCCTCTCTGTTGTTCTAAAATAATTCTAACAAGATTCACTAGTGAAGAATCGATGTTTGCGTAGATTAGTGTCTACACAGTGAGAATTGACATCTCCTCCTTCTCATTAGCATCTCTGCCCAATGTTATTTTGTGATTAGTTTTTCTAACTAGGTTCTTGAATTGTGCTTCCGGGTTGGATCTCTGATGGTTATTATATGATTCCTGAACCTTGTTTATGACTAGTTGTGATTGTTTTTTTACTGATTACTTATGATCATGGTTAGAAAGTTAAATGAGCTTGTATGGATAATCACATTTGGAACATCTATTTGAGCTTAAAAAGAATGTCTATTCTATGGGATTAAATTGGTTATTGTCTCCCCATTTTCTTGTTAGCCTTGAATGCTTACTAGATTAGCCTCTTGAAATCCATAGACATTGTCTCCATCCTTGTAGGGAAATCTCAGGAATGTGTGTTCTTTGTTTTGAGTGTATGTAAGGTTTCTTGGAAACCTTTGGAAGTGTTGTAAGAATTCCACTTGTGTGTGAACTTGTGATGTTATCTTTGAGATGTGGTTTATTGCATATGATATTTATGTGATGCACTTGGACACATAATGATTATTTTATGTTTAATTATGTTAAATTTTTTTTTGTTAAGTGCATGTTTTACCCTTTGGTTCCAAGGGTTCCCTTGTGGGTCATTACATTCGTGAAAAGGGACTAACCACCTCATGTGGATTCTATAAGTCTAGTGGTTGTATCAGGCATTGACAGGTCGATCGTTTGGTGTAATGATAATCACACTTGTAGCATAAATGACCTTGAAGATTCTTAATATAGGGTACTATTGGCCAACCCTCCATAAGGATTCTATTCAGTATGCAAGAAGATGTGACAAATCTCAAAGGATGGGAATACCTACAAGGACTGATGAAATGTCCCACAACCACAGATGGTGGTTACACCATTTGACAATTTGGGTCCTGATTTCATCAAACCCATTGAGCCCACATTAAGTGAGAAGTCTTATATTCTAGTATGTACTTACTATCTTGCCAAATGGGTTTATGTTAAGACTTTAACACATCCCATAGATTATAAAGTTACAAAATTTCTCTATTAGGGGATATTTACTAGATGTAGTGTTCTAAGAGAGATATTCATAGGCCAAGGACCAAAATTCACTTCTGATCTAATTTCACTATTGGTCAAAGATTATCAAATAAGGCATGAGAAATATACACTCTACTATCCGTAGTACTATGAACAAATGAGGTTACAAATATGGAGTTTGAGTACATCCTCACCAAAACAATGCAAATACATAGAAGATATTGGTCAAATGCTTTACTTGAAGCAATCTAGGCATATAGGACTACATGAAAAACCACCATAGGGTTTACTCCCTCTAAAATGGTTAATGGAAAAAATGTGGTTCTCCATATTGAATTTGAGAACAATACACTATGCACAACACTTGAATTAGAAATGGATCTTACTCAAGCACAACATGAACACTTGTAGTACCTAAACACTCTTGATTAAATCCAAATGGAAAGAGTGCAACATACACAACTTGTTTAGAAAAAAATAACATTATGGCATGATCAATATATAAAAACCAAGGAATTTTATGAGAAAGATTGGGCATTTTTGCATGATTCTAGGTATCAAGATCATAAAGGTAATTGAAAACTCTCTAGTTGGGGCCTTATCAAATTCAGAATGTATATCCAAAAAGAGCTCTTAAGCTCACTACCATTGATTATGTTTGATTCAACCTCATGATAAATGGACACATACTAAAGTTGTATAAGAAGCTCCACAATAAGGATACATTTCTTCAACATTTACAAACTAAGTTCACAACATCCCCTCCATTAACACCCACTTCACCAAACCCCAATGATCCATCCACCATACCTCCAAATTCCTTTTTCAACATCCCCTCCACTTAAAAAAATCCACTCCAAGATGAGCGTTTGTTGCCTACACCCATTGTTGATGAACCATTTGGTCCACTAGTAGCTATTGAAGATCCATAAACCAAAAAATCTTTCAGATCCACACATTACACTATAATAATCCATAGGTTTTTTCAATTATGTATTTCCAATAGGACTTACCAAAACATGCAACATTATTAGTATGAGACATGTCATGCACCATTCATTGGCCCTAACTTCTAGTTTTGAATAGGGTGTTGTTTCTAGAAATTACACACAATAACTCCAAATCTCATTTAGCATACAACCATTTCTTTCCTACCATTTTTAAAATCTTTCCACCTTTATTACCATGCCCCCACTAGTCACATCAATAACTTCTAACTTCTTTCTTCATCATCTTTCTTTCTTATCTGAAGATATCAAGTTGTACTTCTTGATTATGACATAAACACATACACTATTTTTCCTTTAATTATCATTTAATTATAATTAATTATTACAACCAAAAAATTCAATCATACATTTGTACCAGTTTCTTATGATATATTCTCAACTTGCTTGTTCTTGTACACCTACCTTCCTTGTCAAGTGAATTTTTTAAAGAATGTGTGAGCTATCTACATGATTAAGAAAGTAGTAGTTTTTAAAGATAAGTTTAAGTATAGTAACCTTGTGTGTTAGTGTCATGGATTTTTATTTGATATCTCATACTGCTCTATTTGTAAGCTGGATTATTAATTATGAAAGGTTATTTATGACTCTTATATGTGAAATTTTTGAGGAATTTTTGTAAGGAAAGGTTACACTAGTTGAAATATATCGAGATTTGCAGAAAATTTGAGGTTCATTTGTAGACTGGAGGGTATAGTTTTCTGCATTTGAGGTGCACAATGGAATTCAATTTATGCAAAATTTTTTAGTAGTTTTTTGGTCAAACATTTGTCTAAGAATGGATAATTGTGTAGGAACAATAATAAGGCATACATTGGGATGGATGGTGATCCAATTTGGTGAGAGTCGTGTTGGGTATCCTAAAATTTTTTCGAGGTTTGTGTCCAATTCCTGGTTTAAGTCTCCATGTGAGTGTTATACCTAGACTAGGGTTTGTAAAGTGTCGTGAAAATGGTTTTTGACATGTTCAGGAAAACCCTTACCCTAGGTCTTGTCTTTCAAAATGTTTCCAATTCGTTTCTAAACTTCATGTGGCCCTCTTGTTTCTTTTTCTTGGTTACCTTTAAGTCACTTAAGTTGCTATTTGTGCATGTGCTTATTTGCCCCAAGTGTTCGCCGAATCGGGAAGTGTCTTATCAAATTTCAAAACAATTTGGTGATTCAGCGAATGAGTCAAATTCATGTTCACTATTAATATCAGTCGCCAGTTCTCTAGATCTTCTAGCGGTTATCCCAAACATTCAGCGAATTGGTGAATGCATTAAAGCCACGCTTTTGATTACTTTGTTCACTAAGTCTCCAAGTGCTTCGGTGGTTTCATTTTCCTTTTAGAGAAGTAGCGAATGATGGTTATCTCCAGTTCTCGCAATCTTTGGCAGTCTTGTGAAACAATCTAGCGATTCAGTGAACACTTTGTTTGCTTATTCTCAGAATCTGGCGGTCAAGGGTCATGTCAACTAGAGAATTAGCAAATACCATGGATTGTTTTCATGATCAATGGCCTTGTTTTAATCTCAAAATATCTGTGGGTCCTACATATTTGATCTGGCGAATGAGCGACTAAATACTTATAGTGCTATCCTCTAAATTTGGCGGTTTTGATGGTTTGCCCAAAAGATTTCAGTGGAGATAAGTTTTCTCACATTCGCTTATTCTCAGAATAAGTTGGTGAAATGCTAAAAAATTTAGCGATTCAGCGAAGCTAGTGGTCGCTAGTTCTCTTAATAAAAGGATAAAGGTTAAAACAATCTGGCGAATAAGCGAATCAATGGATGATAAGTTTTAAGGTCTCAGTCGCTTATTCTCGAAATGAAATTTTCAATGATATGAAGTATTTGGAGAACTAGTGAATGCTCTTTGTTCGCTGATTCTCAAAATTAAATGGTTAAGGTTTTTGTTATTCAGAGAACTAGCGATAGCCATCGATTGATGAAGATCAACGGTCAATCTGGAATCCTAGTATAAAGTGATGATTAAGGAAAGATTCAGCGAATCAGAGATTAAAGGGATTCGCCAGTTCTCCAGACAATCAAGCGGTTAAGTATATCTTTAAGCAAATGCGCGAACCCTTTGTTCGCTAGATCTCCAAGAAAATTGACCGTCAGTCATAATATTAAGAGAATGGGAGGTGGCTTTGTTCGCTAGTTCGCCAAATGGTAATTACAGTTAACTGTTTAAGTGGGAGCCCTTTGTTCGCTGATTCGTGAAATGCATGGATGGTTAAGGATGGGATTTTGAGAACCTGCGAAGCTAGTAGTCGCTAGTTCTCCAAATTTGAACCAGGATTAAACAGGGATTCAGAGAACCAGTGAAGCCAGTAGTTGCCAGTTCTCCGGTTGCTAGCTAGGGTTAGCATTATATTCAGTGACTAAGAGAAGCCAATAGTCACCGATTCGCTAAATGGGCTCAGATGGAAAAGGTCATAAAGGGAAAAGAAAAAGAACCGTTGCCACATAGATAAAGTACTTTGTCAATCTGGACATGAAACTAGTAAGCCATCAAATCAGCTTCAAGAAGAAAGATTGCATGACGCAAATAGTTTTAAAGTACAGAATCATGATCATTGCCTCTTCACCTTGTTTTCAAGTAGTTTAATCTATCTGTCAACATCCGGACATGGCGAGCTCAAAATTTGAAATCTGAGGGTACATAAAATTGAATATGGGATCAATTAAGGAGATTTGCATTAACTATGGTAGTTGCACACCTTGGATTCATATCGATAAATAAGTTGAACCTCATTGTTTATTTGTTCAGTCTCAGAGTTTCTGTTTGTCTAGAGAATTTCCAAGCATAAAGCATTTGAGATACAAAGAATTGAAGGTGTTTCTGTAGCAAGGATGAGTCAACCTGAGAAGAGTGCAGCGTCTTCTAGTAGTGAGGCCAAGTCCAAAACTGGTGAGGACAGGAATAAACCAAATTTTTTAGATGAATTCCTGAAACTGTTGCCGGGCTCCAGTCAGAACAAGAGGGCTGTTGATGACATGTTTGAAGATCTTTTGGAACGGTGTAGAGACCCAATCACTCCAAAATTCTCAGGTTACACTATTTTCAACTTCTTTTACAGCAATAAAAATAAGCATGTTCCTGTCTGTAATGGTTGGGTGTTAGGATTGGGAAAAATGGTTGTCCCTGATGTTTTCCTAGATGTTGATTTAATTATTGCCCTAGCCAGAAGTTATGACCCTATCTCAAGGACAATTAGAAAAGAAGACCAATCACCCTTAGTTACTCTTGATAGGGGATCTTTTATGAAATCTTTTGGTCTATACACATCCTTTTCAACTGAGATTGATTTGAACAAAGAAAAGGCAAGATACAGAAGCAATATAGGGTCAGTAAAAGACCAGTTGGTTAAACATATGCCAAAACAGGATAAATATATAGCCCCCCTTCCTGCTAACATGAATGCCCCACACCAGTTCAAATCCCTCCATCATTATATGAGATATACTTGCTATGCGTTATGTAGAGTTTTGGGAATTGATGGGAATGCATAATTTTTACCAGCTGACTTGCTGATGATTATCTTGGATATTCAAAATTCCTTGGTAAACACTGACTATGATTACATTCAGTATGTGATTGATAGGATGCATCAAGGGCTGATGTCTGTCAAAGAAAGTAAAAGTCCTATTGAGTTCATGCATTATTCTATATTAATGCATTTGATTCTATTTTTCAACATCAACAGTTTTGATGTAAACATGTTAAAACCAAGGTTCACTTTCAAGGATCAGCACAATCCAGTGCAGTTGTGGGTGAGAATATGGAATTCTACCTCCAATGAAGCAGATTTTTGTGTTTTTTAGAATTTCATTGTCTTTCCAATTATCAGGATGCTAGGCATAAATGTCACCAGGCTATCTCCTAGAGTCCTTAGGCTTTTAAGACCACTGCAGTATGTGGATAAGTGGGATGGAAATCATAATTGGGGTGACTTCTACTTAGGAGATAATTCCACAATTATCAGAGTTTATGGTTGTCCCCAACCCCCACATTTATTACCAAAGTATGTGCCTCCGAGAGTGGCTTGTTTGGAATTTGTTTGGCAATTGATGTGTACAAATAAAGAGCTTCTGGCCCCTCACAGAAAGGGTACGTTCACACCCAGGTAGTTCAGGGTAGGTGACTTCCTGATAGGAAAGAGGGCTTTTCCTCAAATTAGTGCATGGCTACAACAATTCAAAATGGTTACTGGTGCTTGTAGGCACATAGATCCTGAGGGTTTTATCAAGATTGCCAGGATGACTTACATCCCAAACATTGGTGTGATCAAGGAGCATGAGGGTTTAGATGAAGAAGATGTGATTAGAAACATTTTAGATGAAGATGAGGTTAAGAGGAGATGGTACAGATTCTTTGATTTAGTAGATTTGTCCAACCAATTGAAAGCATCTCAAATTCCTTTTGATGGTTTTTTCCCTGATCTTCCTTATTTGAAGAAGATTGATGGGATGATTGAAAAATATGATACTTTGGCGAATCAATTGGAAAGCCTGATTGATCAGAATAAGCCAGAGAAGAAGAAAAAGAAAGATTATTCATCTTCTGATGAGGAAGAATTTACTGATGAGTCACAAGAAGAAGATAGTCCTCCACAGGTTGAGGGACCACCAGTTGTTGATCTCACTCAAGATCAACCAGAAATAAAGGATATCTCAGAGCCACCATTGAAGAAACAGAGGCTTGAGGAAGGTGAACCTTCAAGGCATGAGAAACAAAGAAGGGAAATTGATAGAGCATCTGCTCTTGTACCAGGTGATAGGCCATATCATCATCAATTGAGGAAAGCAATAAGAGCAGGCAAGAAAATAGCCATTGAGCAAGAAAGTAGAGAAAAGTCCTTGTGGTTGGAGAAGGATATCAGAGAGGTCTATTAGGAGGAATTCTTGAGGGATGATCAATTCATTAAGACTGATGAGTTCAAGAGTTTTCTCATTTGGAACAAGCAGCAAGAAGTAAAGAAAGCTCTGCCTGAAGGTATGGAGCCAAGTGAAGAAACTTTAAGAGCTCTTGCTTCATATGATCCTAGCCTTGATCCTATAACAGTGGATGAAGCCAGAGAATTGGTTAAATCAAGTGGAATGTTGTTAACCCCAGGATGGGATCTAACTTCTGCATTCCTCATTGATCAATTAAGAAAGCAACCAGAGGGTAGCCTATCATATGAGGTTCACATTGGTGACATGATAAGAGGAAGTGGCTATGACCCTAAGTCCCAAGCTGTTGCAATGTGGTCTATGGCCCCCAAAACCCAAAAGCCATCTCTATTGAGTATAGAGGATAAGATGGAGGGGAATAAAATTATATGGACTGTACAAAATACAACAGACCTTGAAGTCTCCAAGGAAGTAACTCATTGGGCTAATCTGAATGAAGCCAAGACAGCTCAGCTATCAGAAAGATATGCCAAATTGTTTGAAAGTTAGAGCATGGTAGCCAAGGACAGAGATTTGAAAATGATGAAGATCAAACAATTGGAAGATGAGCTAGCAGAAATAAAGGTCAAACTTGAGGAAGCCTCAAAAATAATTCCTCCTCCTCCTCTGCAAGTTGAGGTACCTGTTCAGATAAATTTGGAGGCACCTGAGGGACCTGCTGAAGACTTGGAAAAGGTGAAATTGGATGCATCCCTGGACACTATAGCCAAAATAGTGCAGTACAGGCAAGACAAAATAAAGGACAAGATGGATGCAGTTCATAAATCAGTCAGCCTATTACATCAGACCAATCAAAAGGTGAATGACTATTTAGCCACCTTGGAGCCACTCTATAGTATTTGGTCTGGGAGGAATTTTTTGTTTGATAAACTTGACAGTTTACAAGAACACAGGCCTGATATCCCAAAAGTAGTGACTGATGTATTTGAAAGGATTGGCCTAATAAGTGCTGCTTCAAAGTTTTTCAAAGGAAAGTCAAACCAAATAAAGGCTAGGTTAGCCATGTTTGATAAAGACTACATCAAGTATTTGCCCCCGGTATATGATGACAATGAAAATGTGGTCAAGCTGGAAGATTGGAAGTTGTCAATGGGTTAGTTGGTAATCAAGCAAGATGCCTTCCTAAAAGATAATAAGGCTTTGGATGTGGAAAGAACTAACAATATAATTGATAATTTATTCAAAGTTGAAAGTGACTATATTAAGTTTACAGTAGAAGTTAAAAATGTGACTAATTCTACATGGGAACGGCAAGTCAACTTATCACAGGAGCTGCAGAGTTACGATTGGCCATCTGATGATGATGTGGCAGCTTGGGAAAAGCTAATAACAAAGAAGAAGAAAAAACCAGTTATCCAACTGACAGAGGAGGAAGAAGAATAGATTGCACTTGGCACCTGATCCAGAATTTGAGGGAGAGCATGTTCAAACAGAGAATGATATAAATTAGCTTGTAATGGTGGTCATCATTCATATGACAAACTTGGTAATTGCTCTAAAAATATCTACAAACAAAGGTGCCAGCTGTGGAAGTTGTTTAGAATTGAAAAAATATGCCTTGCTGTCTCTATCAAATATCTTTCTATTTGTATTTTCTTTTGTTTTCTAGGGCAAATTTCTATCAGCCATCCAAAGCTTGTTGCATCCTTTCGAGGATTCCAGGATGGTTGATTAGTATAAATAGTCAGTTTCTATTGAAGATAGAGGTTGGAAAATGTTTTTGTAAAGGAGAGGTCCTGAATATAGAACCTTATTTTCTTGAAATCAAGGAAGACTGTATGAATGCATTTGATCAATTAATACAAATACACTGGAGCTTTGTTACTATCATTTGATTATCTTTACATGTGGAGTGTTTTAGTTTCTTTATGTATTTAGATTGTAAGACAGTTTAAGTACATCTTTCACAAGGTGAATGTAGGGGTTGAGCTTAAGTTTCTTTCAAGGAAAGAGTAAAATCTTAGGGGAGGTCTCTGGGAATTAAATATCTATATGTGGATTTGATGACAGGTGTAGGAATGGGAACAATGATATGTTAGGCATGTCATTTGAGTTTCATTGTATTCATTTTAATAGATATATGTGAAGGTAGAGTTTGACTCTGATGCCCAACGGATAAGGGACTGGTTTTAGATCCATTTACATTGGTTTACCATCCAAGATATAATTGACTGAAATTTTACTTTATATGCATAATTTCCAGACTTGAGATATTTTATGACAAGTTCATAAATATGTATTTCAATGCTTTGAAGAAGCAATAAATGAGGTTAACCCTTCCCTGAGTTTAACTCTAAAAGGAAGAAGGATGAATATCCTTAAGCCATTGTTTCATGTTGCTGTTTATATAGTCCATATCATGATGTTGTGTATCAGGATAATTTGGGTTATACTCAAAATTTTAGCAACTTATTGAGTTGAATTTTGAAGGCAGTAACAAAGCAGTGAAGGAGCAAGTTCTCAATTCAGAGCTCAGTTGAACATTGAATTGATAGAGGTACACCCGCCTGAGTATCTATTACTCAAAGTGAAGAAGGTCTTAACCTTAATACCTTAGTAGTTTGTAACTTGCTAGGTTACAACCATTGGGATTATTTGAGTAATTGACTAATCTGCAGGTTCAAACACTAACAAGTCAATCGACCATAAGCTAATACTAGAAGATGTTGATAGTTAGCCTTTCTTTGAAAGGTTGGGATGGATTCACTATTTCTTAAAGTTGAACGAGTATAATCATGCAATGCCTAAAGAATTCACTGAGACCTTTGTAAATATTGAAGAAATTGTTAAAGGTCTTTGAGTAGATGCTTCAAAGGTAGCCATATCATAAATTTTGAGACTCCCTAGAATGGGAGAAGGATATCCAACATATTTGAATACAGAGTCCATCAGGGTCAAGTTTTCCAGGAAAATGAGGAATTTCAGTCTACTAGACAAGGCACATAATAATTTTCTTTGCTCCATTGTGGAGAGAAGTTGCTACCCATATCAACAGGTACATAACATGTGATGGGTGCCACTCTCTTTTATATACTCCTAATTTTAAATTGATGAGTCGTTTGTGCCATAATAGCTTAGTTAATGTACCCAATTATTTGCACAAAATGTTAACAAGAATGGCAGTTGAGTATAGAAGGAAAGGATATAATCTTCCCTATTACATTACTATTTAGTAGTATTGTTAATAAAAATAATTCTTTCTTCTCAATACCCTAATATCTCCTAGAAAAAATTCAAGGAATGGGAAAACTTACCTAATATACTTCTCAAGGATATTCCCCATGAGAAAATAGTTTCCTAAGGAATGAACATTTAATTAACTAGGATGATTTGTAATTAGAAAGTGAAAGAATGGGTAGCATGGATGATGGTTTTAATTCTATCGACTCACCTAAAACTGGGGGAATTACATATAATCATAAGGTTTTAGAGGAGGAATTAACATAAATACTTGTAAACAAATACAAAAGTGACAAGGGTACTCGTGGAAAAAAGTCATCCATAGCCACTATAGGAACACCTGCAACCTCAAGAGAACAAAACATAATGTCTTCACTAGAACAAGACACTTATTCTCTTAAGACCTAGTTGAGGAAGCAAAAGAGCTCAACTTCTTTCTCTTCTAGAAAGAAGCATAAAAATAAGATACAAAAACCTTCTAGGGTGAAAACCCCTGAGTCCAAATAGGAAGAGCCAATGTCTAAAGATAAGGAGAGTGAGGTAAAAGAAAAAGGTGAAGATAGGCCAAGGGAAGAAGAAAATAAGGAGGAATTATATATGGAATAAATTCCTAAGGAAATCATAGCTACCCCTAAACCTAAACCAAAATTGAAGAAGAAAATTGTAAAAGAAGTAAAAATCTCTGAGATGCATTCTAGGCCCCTTCACAAGAAAAAAGAAGCACAAAAGGAATTAGGGCATATTTTTACTAATGAATGATTCAAAAAGAGAAAGCTAGTTTAAGACCAAAAGGGAACCCCCAAGTGAAGATGTCTCAAATAAAGAGCAAAAAACATAAAAAGAACAAGAGGCAAAAAAGTATGAGGATACAAGGGTAGGTGAAGAAATATATGACCAAGAGGTTGAATCAGATATTGAACATAATGTACTTTATGAGGAAGAGTCATTTAAGGCTTAGAAAACTAGATTTGTAACAAAAATAAAATCCTTGACACCCTCGGTATCTCCTATGAAACCAAAATCATAACTAGGGCATGGTCCTAAATATGTAGTAATTTAGGATAGTGATGAAGATGAACTTCAAGTAGCACTCTAGAAAATTAAGATATTGGAAGCATTGGTTGAATAGTCAAGGATTAAGAAACAAAATCTTAAAAGAAAAAATGAGGAAAATGGAAGCACAATTTATACTTTAGTAGAAGAAGAAAAAGACAAGAACAAAGGATATAACAGAAGCAACATCTACTCCTAATTTTGTTCCTATACTTAATACCTTAACCCTAGATATGACACTATGGAAGGCACATCTGAAATTCCTTTGGCTCAAAGATTAGTGGGGAAAATGAAAGGAGCAACTCAAATTTGTTCATGATGCAAAACTGGAGGAGCATGTCACAAAAATAAAAAGGTTGAAGGTTTCCTTAGAACATATCGCATACCTTGCTAACTAGTTTCACATCTACAAGCCGCCAGCCCAGGTCTATTCCCTTTATTTAGAAGACAATTTTATGTGCTTCCAGATAAGTAATTTTTTTAGTGATCTACCAATTAGACTAGTTGTTCTGAGGTCATTCCTCATTTGTTTTTAAAAAATTCCACAAGACATGCAAGACCATCTCTATGCATTTTATCTACAATTTGGTTGTAACCTATAATTCAAGTTGGAATCCTCTCTTTTATGTTGGATACATACAGATTAGGGCTTCAATTTCCTATTTATTATATGAGAAAGAAAGAGATGTCCTATCACGAGCCTATAGGGAATTAGAAAAGAGTCACCCACTCTACATTAGGGTAGAGACAAAGAATCCATAATAGATCATAAATGAGTGGGTAGAAATGTTATTGTTATATTGTGGTGATTGATCAGGGAAGTACTGTACACTTTTCCCCCCGACCTCGTGACAAAATAAGCTTGTATAAAATAGCTTAGGGTTAGGGATTTCATTATGAAGTATGTTTTAGTAGCTTCTTGCGGCGGTATTGAGCTATAAGGGATTGATGATTATAATTAGGTTGTAATCACTGGATAATAATAATATTGGACTCATTGTTGGTGGATGTAGCCCAGGGATTGGGTGAACCACCTTAAATTTGTGTCTTGTATTCTCTTTTTGTGTGGTTTATTATTTTATGATATTCGTTATATTTGCATGTAAATGTTATTTTTGTCTTGTTAATCTTAACAAGTGGTATCAAAGTGAGGTTTTTTTTTCCAGTTATCCTCTTGAGGAACATCTTACAATTTAGTGGGAACAATGGCAGAAGAGGGTAAGCTAAAGGTTAAGAAGTTTAATGGACAGAAATTTTAGTTATGGAAAATGCAAATGGAGGACTATCTCTATCAGAAGGGTCTATGGTAGCCATTGGAAGGACAATCCAAGAAATCATCAATAATGAGTGATGAGGACTAGGAAATTCTTGATAGAAAGGCACTTGGAAGTATTCGATTGTTCCTGGCACAATCAATTTAATATTATGAAAATGAAGACAAATGAAGAGTTGATGGAAACCCTAGCAAAGTTGTATGAAAATCCCTCTACTTTAAAAAAGGTATTTCTCATGAAGCATCTATTTAATATGAAGATGGTAGAAGGTGGATCCGTTACTAATCATTTGAATGAGTTTAATACAGTTACAAGTCAATTATCTTTTGTAAGTGTTACTTTTGATGATGAAATTAGGGCCCTCTTGATTTTGTGTTATTTTCCTGAAAGCTGGAATAGCTTTGTAATGGTTGTTAGTAAGTTTGTTTCTAGTTCTAATACCCTAAAATTTGATGATGTTATTAGTGTGATTCTAAGTGAGGAAACTTGTAGGAAAAGCTTAGATCAATCTACATCTGGAAGTGTCTTGAATGCACAAAGCAGAGGCAAAATGAATGAGAGAGGAAACAATTCTAGAAATAATGGGAAATCAAGAGGAAAATCAAAGGGAAATAGGTCTGAATCCAAATGACCAAATGATTGCTGGTACAGTGGAAAATCAGGTCATAGGAAGAAAGATTGTTGGTCTAGAAAGAATAAAGAAGGAGATAATCAAGAAGGTAACAAGGAGGAAAATGTGGTAAGTAATAAATCTGAAGAGGATGCTTTGCTTCTTTCTTTAGAAAATGTTGATGATTCATGGGTTTCAGATTCTGGGGCTTCATTTCATGCTACACCCCATATAGGTTATTTTCATGATTATGTCCAAGGGGATATTGAGCGAGTTTATTTGGGAGATAATGAACCTTGTCAGATTGTTGGAAAGGGAAAAATTAAGATTGAGTTGTAGAATGGGAATCATTGGCTACTAAAAAAGGTAAGACATGTTCCAAGGTTGAGTAGGAATTTAATTTTAGTAGGGCAACTGGGTGATGAGGGTTGCATAGTTAATTTTAATGATAGAAATTGGAAGGTTTCAAAAGGTTCCTTAGTAGTAGAAAAAGGTGTGAAAGTAGGAACCTTATATCTTTGTATAGGTCATATTATTCCTTCTACTTTAATTGTTTTAGAGGAAAATGAATGTTCAGGAAGAGTTCTTTCAGTTGAGCAAGAAGAACATCAAATGGTTGTTTTAGATTCTAACACAACACTCTGGCACAATAGACTTGGGCACATGAGTGAAAAAGGTATGAAATTAATTCATTCAAATGAAGCCTTACCTAGTTTGAAATGTGTTAATATGGATTTCTATGAAAGTTGTGTGTATGGAAAAAAAAAGAGAATTAGTTTTGTGAAGAGTGGAAAGGAAAATAAAAATGAGAAATTAGAGCTTATGTATACAGATGTATGGGGACCAGCTCAGGTATCTCCCCTTGGTGGATCTCTATATTATGTTACATTTATAGATTATGTAACAAGAAAAGTATGGATTTATTTCCTTAGATATAAATCTAATGTATTTCAAACATTTAAGAAATGGAAATGCTTGGTTGAGAATGAGACTGGTAAAATGCTAAAATGTCTTAGATTTGATAATGGTGGTGAGTATTGCAGCACATAATTTAAATATTATTTTTCCTCTAATGGTATTCGTAGGCAGAAAATTGTACAAAGGACTCCACAAGAAAATGGAGTGGCTGAACGCATGAACAATACAATAATGGAGTGTGCAATGAGCATGAGGTTGCATGCTGGGATGCCCTTAAACATGTGGGTGGAGGCTATTAATACAGTAGTATATTTAATCAATAGAGGTCCCTCTACTCTTGTGGGTGTTGGTATTCTAGAGGAAGCATGGACTGGTAAGAAGGTGAGTAATTCTTTTCTCAAAACCTTTGGTTGTGATGCATTTGCACATATAGATTCTGAAAATAGAACCAAGCTAGAAGCTAAGTCAAAGAAATGTGTATTCGTTGGATATGGCATTGATGAATTTGGTTATAGGCTTTGGGATTTTGAAAATCATAAAATTGTAAGAAGTAAGGATGTCATATTCAACGAGAAATTGTTGTACAAAGATCTGTTGCAGCAACATGAGAAGAAAGACAATGATTATGTAGTATTGGATGATACTCCAAAAGATGATGTTCCAGTAGTTCCTAATGCTCTGCAACAACAACAACAAAAAATACCATAAACCCCAGTGAATGTTAGATGGTCAACAAGGCTAAGTAGACCTTCAGAAAGATTTTCTCCCTCTTTTTATTCTATTTTATTAACAAATGCTAGTGAGCCTGAATTTTATAATGAAGTTGTATAGGTGGAGACAAAGATTCAATGGGAGTCTGCAATGACAAATGAAATGGACTCCTTGCTGAGAAATAAAACTTGGGATTTATGTAAGTTACCTGTAGTTAAAAGGGCTTTACAAAATAAATGGGTATACAGGCTAAAAGAAGGGGATGGAGGTAAGAAAAGATTTAAATCTAGCTTAGTCATAAAAGGATTTGCACAGAAAAAGGGTATTGATTTTGATGAGATATTTTCTCCATTTGTTAAAATGACTTATATTCATACTATTTTAAGTATTGTGGCTACTGAAGATTTTCATTTAGAGCTACTTGTTGTTAAAACAACTTTTCTTCATGGTGATTTGGATGAAGAAATATATATGGTACAACAAAAAGGATTTGAGGTCAAGGATAAGGAGAATCTAGTGTGCAGATTGTAGAAAAGTTTATATGTCTTGAAGCAAACACCTTGGTAATGGTATATTAAATTTGACACTTTTATGAATGAGCATGGATACACTCGATGTCATTTAGACCATTGTGTTTGTTTTAAGAGGTTGGATGATGATACCAACATTATTTATGTTTATATGTTGATGATATGATTGTAGTTGGGTCTAACGTGGATCACATTAAGGGGTTGAAACAACATTTAGCACATTCATTTTCTATGAAGGATTTGGGGGAAGAAAAAAAAATCCTTGGTATGAAAATTTGCAGAGATAGGAAAAATAAAAAATTGACTTTATCTTAGGCTGATTATATTGAGAAGGTGTTGCAATGTTTCTCTATGGAGAATCCCAAAGCTGTCAACACACCTTTGTCTGGTCATTTGAAATTGACTAAGGTGATGTGTCCAAAGACACTAGAAGATGAGGCTAAAATGTCCAAGGTACCTTATGCTTCAGCTATAGGGAGCTTAATGTATTCTATGGTATGTACTAGGCTAGATATTGCACATGCAGTGTGAGTCATTAGCAGGTATATGAGTCACCCTAGGATTGAGCATTGGAATGCAATCGAATGAATTATTAGATATTTGAGAGGTACATCCAGTAAGTGTTTACACTTTGGGGGATCTATTACTATTGTACAAGGCTATGTTGACTCAGATTTGGAAGGAGATATAGATAGTAGGTAGAGTACTATAGGTTATGTATTTACTATTGGTAGGACAAAACTGAGTTGGATTTAATGATATCAGATTTCCACAATCCATTGTAAATTATGAATGCATTTCTGGATTGATTGTGTGTGGTTTTTAGATCAATGTTTTGGATCACACTCCATGATCCATCATCAGGAAACAAAGAGGGCAAGAATTGTAAGAAAAGTGAATGCTTTACAAAAGGTGAATGCTTTATCCACTACATAGGGAAAGTATGTTGTTGCTACAAAGGTGTCTAAGGAGATGATATGGCTTCAATTCTTCATGGAAGAATTGGGACATCCATAGATGAATAATTATCTATATACAGATAGCCTGAGTGCCATTCATCTTGCAAAAAATTCTTCTTTGCTCTCAAATACAAAACACATAAAGTTATGGTACCATTTCATTTGGTCAGTTTTGGATGATGGGTAGTTAAAGCTAGAAAAGATACATATAGATGATAATCTAACATATGTGTTTACAAAGTTAGTAACAAGGGAGAAGTTGAACTCTTGTTCAGCTTTGGTTGGTCTACTAGACTAAATAGAATAAAGGAACAACAGATTCCAGGGTGGTTGGATCGAGTGGGAGCTTCATAGGGTAGCGGTTCAACTACAAGATCAGTCTCCAAGTGGGAGATTGTTTCTTTGTGTGGATTTTGAGGGATCCCCGAGTGGGAGATTGTTATATTGTGGTTTAGGTATTTCATTATTCTTAGGGTTAGGGATTTCATTATGAAGTATGTTTTAGTAGCTTCTTATGGCGGTATTGAGCTGTAAGGGATTGCGGATTGTAATCAAGTTTTAATCACTAGATAATAATAATATTAGACTTGTTGTTGGTGGATGTAGCCCATGGATTGGGTGAACCATGTTAAATATTTGTGTCTTGTGTTCTCTTTCTGTGTGGTTTATTATTTTTTGATATTGGTTATATTTGCATGTAACTATTATTTTTGTCTTGTTAATCTTAACAATTATGTAGGAAAGAAGTTGTAGGGAAAATCCAACAATGCAAGGTATAGGAATATAGAAGAATAAAATATTTCACTACATAGAGCGGGGAAATCAAGGATGCTTATCAGGGGAGGTGGTTTGAATTGCACCAAACACTAAAAAATAAAAAGGCCCATTCAATCTAGAATTTTATAACATTGAAATCTCAAGTAGAAAAGTACAGTAAGGCAATATTGGATACTTGGAGTGGTTGGCTCCCACTTAAATTTTACATGCCACTCCTTTATCTAGTTCCACACTAGTTAGGAGGAAATTTTGTGGATTTCAACAAGGAATGAGAAAGGTGGGATCAAATGAAGGGCTGT
This sequence comes from Chamaecyparis obtusa, assembly GCA_027943335.1. Taxonomy (NCBI): domain Eukaryota; kingdom Viridiplantae; phylum Streptophyta; class Pinopsida; order Cupressales; family Cupressaceae; genus Chamaecyparis; species Chamaecyparis obtusa. The sequence goes on from BSBK01004420.1 coordinate 622,115, forward strand.
AAGGGATTCTACATGACATAAGGATTCTCAGATATTTGAGAGGTACATCAAGTAAGTGTTTACACTTTGGGGGATCTACTACTACTATACAAGGATATGTTGACTCAGATTTGGAAGGAGATATAGATAGCAGACATAGTACTATAGGCTATGTATTTACTATTGCTAGGAAAATAGTGAGTTGGATTTCTCGGTTACAAAAGGTGAATGCTTTATCCACTACACAAGCAGAGTATGTTGCTACTACAGAGGTGTCCAAGGAGATGATATGGCTTCAATTCTTCATGGAAGAATTGGGACATCCACAGATGGATAATTATCTAAATATAGATAGCCAGAGTGTCATTCATCTTGGAAATAATTCTTCTTTGCACTCAAAGACAAAATACATACAGTTATGGTACCATTTCATTCAATCAATTTTGGATGATGGGTAGTTAAAGCTAGAAAAGATACATACAGATGATAATCCATCAAATATGTTTACAAAGGTAGTAACAAGGGAGAAGTTGAACTCTTGTTCATCTTAAGTTGGTTTACTAGACTGGACAGAATAAAGGAACAACATAGTCCAGGGTGGTTGGATCTAGTGGGAGCTTCATAGGGTAATGGTTTAGCTACAAAATTAGTCTCCAAGTGGGAGATTGTTGCTTTGTGTGGAGTCTGATGAATCACTTAGTGGGAGATTTTTATATTGTGGTTTAGGGATTTCATTATGAAGTATGTTTTAGTAGCTTCTAGTGGTGGTATTGAGTTGTAAGGGACTGTAGATTGTAATCAGGTTCTAATCACTAGATAATAATAATATTGGACTCGTTGTTGGTGGATGTAGCCCAGGGATTGGGTGAACCACGTTAAATCTTTGTGTCTTGTGTTTTCTTTTTATGTGGTTTATTATTTTCTGATATTGGTTATATTTGCATGCAATTTTTATTTCTATCTTGTTAATCTTAACAAGTGGTATCAGAGTGAGGTTGTTTTTTTTAGTTATCCTCTGCAAGAAGATCTTACAATTTAGTGGGAGTCTCACAGTTGATTGGGAGAAATGGAAAATGAGGGTAAGCTGAACATTGAGAATTTTAATGGGTAGAACTTTTGGTTATGGAAAATGCAAATGGACTACTATCTCTATCAGAAGGATCTATGGCGGCCATTAGAAGGACAATCCAAGAAAATGTCAACAATGAGTGATGAGGATTGGAAAATTCTTGACAGAAAGGCACTTGGAAGTATTTGATTGTTCCTAGCATAATTAGTGGCATTTAATATTATGAAAGCATAGACAATGGAAGAGTTGATGGAAACCCTAGAAAAGTTGTATGAAAATCCCTCCACTTCAAACAAGGTATTTCTCATGAAGCATCTATTTAATATGAAGATGGAAGAAGGTGGATCTGTTACTAATCACTTGAATGAGTTTAATATGGTTACTAGTCAATTATCTTCTATAAGTGTTACTTTTGATGATGAAATTAGGGCTCTCTTGATTTTGTGTTCTTTGCCTGAAAGATGGAATGGCTTGGTAATGGCTGTTAGTTACTCTATTTTTGGTTTTAATACCCTAAAATTTGATGATGTTATCAGTGTGATTCTGAGTGAGGAAACACGTAGAAAAATCTTAGGTGGATCTACATCTAGAAGTGTCTTGAACACACAAAGCAGAGGCAAAATGAATGCGAGAGGAAACAATTCTGCAAATCATGGGAAATAAAGAGGAAAATCAAAGGGAAAGAGGTCTGAATCCAAAGGACCAAATGATTGCTGGTATTGTGGAAAACTAGGTCATATGAAGAAAGATTGTTGGTCTTAGAAGAATAAAGGACACAAAAAAGAAGGTAACAAGGAGGCAAATGTGGTAAGTAATAAATATGAAGAGGATCCTTTGCTTCTTTCTTTAGAAAGTGTTAATGATTCATGGGTTTTAGATTTTGGGGCTTCATTTCATTCTACACCCCATAGATGTTAATTTCTTGATTATGTCCAAGGGGATTTTGGGCTAGTTTATTTGGGAGCTAATGAACCTTGTTAGATTGTTGGAAAGGGAAAAATTAAAATTAAGTTGCAAAATGAGAATCATTGGCTACTATAAGAGGTAAGACATGTTCCAAGGCCGAGTAGGAACTTAATTTCAGCAGGGCAACGGGGTGATGAGGGTTGCACAGTTACTTTTAATGATAGAAATTGGAAGGTTTCAAAAGGTTGCTTAGTAGTAGCAAAATGTGTGAAAGTAGGAACCTTATATCTTTGTATAGGTCATATTGTTCCTTCTACTTTAATTGTTTCAGAGGAAAATGAATGTTCAGGAAGAGTTGAGTAGGAAGAACATCAAAAAATTATTGTAGATTCTAACACAACACTCTAGCATAATAGACTTGGGCACATGAGTGAAAAAGGTATGAAATTAATTCATTCAAAGAAAGCCTTACCTAGTCTGAAATGTGTCAATATGGATTTCTGTGAAAGTTGTGTATGGAAAACAAAAGAGAGTTAGTTTTGTGAAGAGTGGGAAGGAAAATAAAAATGAGAAATTAGAGCTTGTGCATACAGATGTATGGGGACCAGCTCAGGTATCTCCCCTTGGTGGCTCTTTGTATTATGTTACATTTATAGATGATGCAACAAGAAAAGTATGGATTTATTTCCTTAGATAGAAATCTGATGTATTTCAAACTTTTAAGAAATGGAAATGCTTGGTTGAGAATGAGGCTGGTAAAATGCTAAAATGTCTCAAATCTGATAATGGTGGTAAGTATTGCAACACATAATTTGAAGATTATTATTCCTCGAATGGTATTCGTAGGTAGAAAACTATACCAAGGACTCCAAAAGAAAATGGAGTGGCTGAACGCATGAACAAGATAATAATGGAGTGTGGAAGGAGTATGAGGTTGCATGATGGGATGCCCTTAAACTTGTGGGTGGAGGCTGTTAATACAACTATATATTTAATCAATAGAGGTATCTCTACTCCTTTGGGCTGTGGTATTCTAGAGGAAGCATGGACTAGTAAGAAGGTGAGTTATTATTTTCTCAAAACTTTTGGTTGTGAAGCATTTGCACATATAGATTTTGAAAATAGAACCAAGCTAGAAGCTAAGTCAAAGAAATGTGTATTCATTGGATATGGCATTGATGAATTTGGTTATAGGCTTTTGGATTTTGAAAATAATAAAATTGCAAGAAGCAGGGATGTCACATTCAATGAGAAACTATTGTACAAAGATTTGTTGCAGCAGCATGAGAAGAAAGACAATGATTATGTAGTACTAGATGATACTCCAAAAGATGATGTTCCAATAGTTCCCTATGCTCCCCAACAACATAAACAAAAAATTACCACAAACCCTAGTGAATGTTAAAAGGTCAACATGGCTAAGTAGACCTCCAGAAAGATTTTCTCCCTCTTTGTATTCTATTTTATTTACAAATGTTGGTGAATCTGAATGTTATAATGAAGTTGTGTAGGTGGATACAAAGATTCAGTGGGAGTCTGCACTGAAAGATGAAATGGAATCCTTCCCGAGAAATCAAACTTGGGATTTATGTAAGTTACCTATATGTAAAAGGGATTTACAAAATAAATGGGTTTACAAGATGAAAGAAGAGGATGGAGGTAAGAAAACATTTAAATCCAGATTAGTCATAAAAGGATTTGCATAGAAAAAGGGTATTGATTTTGATGAGATATTTTCTCCAGTTGTTAAAATGACTTCTATTCATATTGTTTTAAGTATTGTGGCGACTGAAGATTTTCATTTAGAGCAGCTTAATGTTAAAATAAATTTTCTTCATGGTGATTTGGATTAAGAAATTTATATGATACAACCACAAGGATTTGAGGTAAAGGGTAAGGAGAATCTAGTGTGAAGATTGTAGAAAAGTTTATATGGCTTAAAGCAAGCACCCTGACAATGGTATATTAATTTTGACACTTTTATGAATGAGCATGGATACACTCGATATCATTCTGACCATTTTGTTTATTTTAAGAGGTTGGATGATGATAGCTACATTATTTTATGTTTATATGTTGATGATATGCTTGTAGTTAGGTCCTACATGGATCACATTAAGGGGTTGAAATAATAGTTAGAACATTCATTTTCTATGAAGGATTTGGGGGCAAAAAAAAAATCCTTGGTATGAAAATTTATAGAGATAGAAAAAATCAGAAATTGACTTTATCTCAAGTTGATTATATTAAGAAGGTGTTGCAACGCTTCTCTATAGAGAATGGCAAAGCTATCAGCACACCTTTTCCTGGTCATTTTAAATTGACTAAGGTGATGTATCCAAAGACACGAGAAGAGGAGGCTAAAATTTCCAAGGTACCTTATGCTTCAGCTGTAGGGAGCTTAATGTATGCTATGGTATGTACTAGGCCAGATATTGCACATGTAGTAGGATTCGTTAGTAGGTTTATGAGTCACCCTGGGATTGAGCATTGGAATGCAGTCAAATGGATTCTCAGATATTTGAGAGGTACATCTAGTAAGTTTTACACTTTGGGGGATCTACTACTACTGTACAAGGCTATGTTGACTCCGATTAGGAAGGAGATATAGATAGTAGGCAGAGTACTACAAGCTATGTATTTACTGTTGGTAGGACAATAATGAGTTTTATTTCTTGGTTACAAAAAGTGAATGCTTTATCCACTACATAGGAAGAGTATGTTGCTACTACAGAGGCATCCGAGGAGATGATATGGCTTCAATTCTTCATGGAAGAATTAGGACATCCATAAATGGATAATTATCTATATATAGATAGCTAGAGTGCCATTCATCTTGCAAAGAATTCTTCTTTGCACTCAATTAAGAAAAAACACATACAATTATGGTACCATTTCACTCAGCCAATTTTGGATGATGGGCAGTTAAAGCTCAAAAATATGCATACAGATGATAATCCAACAGATATGTTTACAAAGGTAGTAACATGGGAGAAGTTGAACTCTCATTTAGCTTCGGTTGGTATACTAGATTGAAAAGAATAAAGGAACAAGAGAGTCCAGGTTGGTTGGATCTAGTGGGAGCTTCATAGGGTAGTGTTTTAGCTACAAGATTAGTCTCCAAGTGGGAGATTTTTTTCTTTGTTTGGAGTCTGATGAATCCCCGAGTGGGAGATTGTTATATTGTGGTTTAGGGATTTCATTATTCTTAGGGTTAGGGATTTCATTATGAAGTATGTTTTAGTACCTTCTTGTGGCGGTATTGAGATGTAAGGGATTGTGGATTGTAATCACTGAATAATAATAATATTGGACTCATTGTTGGTGGATGTAGCCCAGGGATTGGGTGAACTACGTTAAATCTTTGTGTCTTGTGTTCTCTTTTTGTGTGGTTTATTATTTTCTGATATTGGTTATATTTGCATGTAACTATTATTTCTGTCTTATTAATCTTAACAGTTATGTAGGAAAGAAGTTGCAGGAAAATCCAATAATGCAAGGTATAGGACTATAGAAGAATAAAATATTTCATCACATAGAGCAGGGAAATCAAGGATGCTTATCAGGAGAGGTGTTTTGAATTGCACCAGGAACTAAAAAAGAAAAAACCCCATTCAATCTAGAATTGTATAGCACTGAAATCTCAAGTGGAAAAGTATAGTAAGACAATATTGGATACTTGGAGTGGTTGGATCCCACTTAAATTTCATATGCCACTCCTTTATCTAGTTCCACACTAGTTAGGAGGAAAGTTGGTGGATTTTAACAAGGAATGAGAAAGGTGGGATCAAATTAAGGGTTGCAAGGGATTCTACATGACATAAGGTATTTTATTCATCCAGTCTGTGGACTTTAGGATAGATGTGTTATACTATAATAATAGGTCTTTGTGTCTTGAGGACAAGTAGGTGTTTCAGTTGGAGGTTGTGATGAGTTTGAAAATCTATCTTTTGAAGTATCTCTGGTTAGTTTCATTTCATTTTATCAAACTTTATTAAGACATGTTTATACTTAAACATATTATGATTAACCTATAATGTTACTTGATATATATAGTAGAATGATATATGGTATATCTACAAATATATGTGATGTGGTGATTAGTTTTAGTTATATGATGTTTTAAGATTAAATTGGTATATTTGTTCTCAACTAACCTATAGCTTCAAAAGAGGAATGATGAAATATAGTTGCGAGTTGTTATTTCTACCATAATGAGAAGTAGTAAAAGGTAATGATCGATGGAGTTACCCCCCCAAAATGACTTTTTCCCTGCTACTTCTACGTGCACAACAATGGATAATTTATGAACTAACAATGATCATCCATTGGGTGACAATTTTGTTCCTATAAAACTTCATGCTCCATGATGGAATGTTTGAGTTCTATTCGAACTCCATATTTGTAGCTTTGTTAAAGTAGTTTTTCTATTTTTAGAATAATTCATATCCCTCCAAAGAATGACATGTATGTAATAATACTTTAATCACATTTATAATCATTGCTTCTAAGATTTTCTTATAAAATGTAAGATATTCTTAAGAGTAGTGGTTCAAATGTTATTAGATCTTTCCTATATTACAGTCATCAATAGAGATTACTTCTATTTGTAAATTTTTAGTACTATTCAATATAAGTGGATGATTACCTTTAGTTGAGTTAAAGTCTTGAATTGATTCAAGGTTACAAATCCTTAAGAAAGGGCCACTTGAGGTGAAGTAATCCTCCAATTAGAGTAGATTAGTTAGTTGTTTCATTTATTATATTTTTTTATATTAGTAGTTTGATTAGTTGATTACTAATTAATATAAATATTAGTTTTATTTTCTTTGTAGTACTCAGTTAAATCAATTAATGATAGAGTCAATTAAGTTTCATTGTAATGAGCATTTCCTTAACACAATAAATTACCATAGTTCACTACTTTGTTCACACACCCACACTTATGTGGTTACACCTGCAACCACTATTGTGTGAGTGGAACTGGTGTTAAATTTCCTTTATTGTTATTATTTTTCATTAAGAATTATTATTGTTATATACTTTTAGTAGAAACTAGAAATATTTTGTTGCACATATAGTGTCAGTATCATCCAAGTACATACATCCCTGGTCGACAATTAAATGTTCACCTCCCTTAAGTTGAAAAGTTACTTGATAAGGGATTAGATGCCTTGTTAGGAGCATGCATTGAGTTGTCTACACGAACTAATTATCCATAATAGAGACCAGCCACCTACAAGTGTCAACACTTTGAGAGGGCTATTAAATCTTAGTATTGCCTTCTATTGTCATCCTTGTACATGTTATGCATATTAAACACATTCACATGAGTATTAATATTCTAGACCTTTTTTATTTAATCTCTTTGTATAAGTTTATTTATTTTCAAATGGATCTTATGATTCTATGATTCTTTAGGTTATTCCAACATTTGATCCCTACTAGTTAATTTCTATTCGTAGATATTCCTGATTTATTCATGTCAACCGTACTAAAGAACCAAGTTTTAGGCTTACTAATAACCCTCTTTCTATTACTAAGAATAACATGTCATCCACATATACGAAAATGATTTGCCAATTCTTAAAAATTAACTATCTATACATTTAATGTAGACATTGATATCCTCTTTTTACTCTAAAAAAATCTAACTCCAATTGAAAAGCATTAAACAATTGATAGCACATATGAGGCACAATTATTTCAAACCATACAATGAAAAATGTAACCTATAAACCAAATTTTCCTTCTCCTTTACTTAAAACCATCAGATTAGATCACATATAACTTTATTTTTTAAGATCTCACAAGAATGTAGCTTTAACATTTAAATGCTCAAATCTCAAAATCACAAGAAATAACAATAGATAACAATAATCTAATAGATAACCAAAATCTCTCTTGGAATAGCCCTTGGCCACAAGTCTTTCCTTGCACTTTGTATCCAACAATTTGCTCTAAATTCTTTTTGAGCATCCACTGTAATCAATGGACTTTCTTCTCTTGAGAAAAATCACAAGGTCACATGTGTCACGTTTATCTTAGGCCATAATCTTCTATTGAATGGTCTCTATCCAAAGAAAACTATCATTTGAAGAGAGATCCTCCCTAAAAGATCTTGGCTCATCATCAATACAACTTAAAGTAAATACATAATGAAAATCTTGTGGGCCATACTTGTTAATTTGGTTCCATTATTTCATGGATCATCTCAAGAGTGGAGTAAGGATTCTTCATGTTCCTTTGCATGCTTAACTTTCTCAAAAATCCCAGCTAAACCCTCGTATTCCTTTCCATTTCATCCTCTAATCCATCAATTTATTTTCTAGCATGTGCATCTTCCTACTTTCTTATCTTATTCTCAAAATGTGCTATTTATCTTCCTTATTTTTCCTTTGGCAATGTTATATTTAAAAATACTCCGAGCTCCGTGAAAATCACGACTAGAATAATCTATTTTGAAGGTTAGGGATTCAAAGCTTATAACCTTTTATTTTTGTACCATAACTAGTGAAAATGCATTTGTGTTTCTAGAACCAGCTTAGATTTCTTTTTTTAGGTCCATGAACACAATTCTCATAGTCAAATATCCTTAAATGTAAAATAGAAGGTTTCTTTTGTTGAATTATGCTTCACAAAGACTTTTGTCAACAATAGCCAAACATGAAGATAGCCAAATCCAGTAACAAATATTACTCACAACCTTTGCCCCAAAGCACCAATCTAATAGTGTTCCATTCTACATACTTTTGACTCTTTTCATTAAAGTTAGGTTCATCCTCTTTGCAACCTTATTTTGTTGAGTAATATAAGGGGTAGTCTTCTATTGAACATTACCCACATGTATATATGAATAATTGAATATTTCTTGAAGCAATATTTATGATCATTATCAAATCTTAACAATTTCATTTTCCTATATATAATTATTTCTCAAACAAAGCCTTATATTCCTTTTAATTCAAGAAAAAAAAATTAGAATGAAGAAAATAAACTTAGTTGTATCCAGAATAATCATTAATGAATGTAATATACTAGATCGAGATTTACAGTTCATAGAATCCACATCCATTAACTCATCCAATCTCTTTTCTTTATGACTTCCTATAGGAAATTTTTTTTATTGTACTTGTCAAATGCACAAAATTCATGGAAACCAAAATATTCATTAGAGTAAATAGAAAAGAATGTAACCATTTATTTAATAGTAAAGGTATGAAGATATTTTTCACTAGTGTGGCCCAAATATTGGTGCCACAACATACATATATTTTTAGATGTGTTAGTTACATTGATAGGGTTATAAAATGTAGGGGTATTGATCCTAAACAAGTCTTATTAATAGAATGTGTTAATCATACATTAACCTAATCAATGGAGAATTTTTTGAATTTTACATCATATAAACATAAGTAATTTCTACACCAATATAGACTCAAAATTTATATTATCATATTTCATGAAGCATCAAACCTAAACAAAGCTAAACCTTATTAATGGGATGTGTTAACCACACATTAACTTGTTCAACAAAGACTTTTTAAATTCCACATCATACAAAGAATGGAGGCAAAATCAACTCCAATATACTCTCAAAACTTACATTGTCTCTCAAAACTTACATTATCAAATTTCATGTCTTTTGAGTTTATACAATTTTAGATGCAAATTGTCACAAGAGCAACATAAACAATCCCAAATCCTCAAAACACAATGTTCTATCAATATTGTGATCTCTAACAATAAAATAATGTAAATGTTCAATGGCATCAACCCTTTTCTTTCTAATCACAAGGATTTAAAGGATGATGTCATAACCAATTTTTCAGACACTTAAATTTTAAAAATAATTAGCGACTTTTTATTGACTTTTTGACTTGGTAGACGACCTAAGTTGATTAATTAACTTTTCCAGACATATTTTATTTGATGAATATATATATATATATATATATATATATATATATATATATATATGTATGTATGTATGTATGTATGTATGTATGTATGTATGTACATATAGATATATATATGTATATATATATATATATGTATATATACATACATATATATATGTATGTATACATACATACATATATGTATGTATACATACATACATATATGTATGTATACATACATACATATATATGTATGTATACATACATATATGTATGTATGTATAGATACATATATATATGTATGTATACATACATATATATATATGTATG